>CM038228.1:43032828-43556648 GCA_021442155.1 Cymbidium sinense
TATAGAAATTGAATTTTTTAAACTCCAATATTGTTCAGCTTGACAACCCAAGAAGTCACAGGGAAGGCCAATTAAACAATCCTTTGAAAACTCGTAAAGTCTAGCGTGTAATTTCGAGTATCATTAGAGAGACATAACTTTTTTTCTTTTTTGATCTCATATGTATGCATATATTTTTCATTAGATCATAGTCAAAAAATTTTATCCAAAGTCGTCAGCAACAAAGTCGAAAGATATGCCCAAGTACAGTGAGTGACTTCACACAATTCTCGACCTTTGTCTTTCTCTCATCTTTTTATTTATTATATATTTCAGTGATGATAAGAAAACCAATAGACATACGATGATATCATCCACCATCACAAACATTTAGTTTAATGGTGCTCCTAAAGAAATTTTATTTCCCTAATGAGTTGGTGGCTATTATTTCCAAAAAGTCTAATCGAGCACGTTCTCCTCCTCCAAGATACTTTACTATTTCTAAGATGATTCTTCATGGATCATTCCCTTTGGCTCGAATTGATTGAGGTCTTTAAAATATATGTAGCTTTTGTCACAATTTTTTATTTCGAGGTTTAGTGATCATCGGTTTGACTACCTTCTTTAGAGAGTGACTTTGAACATCAAATACTTATGTCGAATGTGTAGATTCACATGATGCTCGGACGTTTTCTTATCGAAGCTATAAAGAATTAGATAGAATTTTCATGGATCCATCTAGAAATTGGTTTAATGGGTTCTTTTGTAAAAAATGAGTGGGCCTCCTGAGAGATGGGAAGATTGAATGATCTTCCAAATCCATTGATTGAAGAAAAATCTTAACGACTCTTAATATTCCTGATGTAGGAAGCTTGCACCATGAGTTACGCCACATTGGCAAGTACATTGAAGATAGAATGTTCAAGGTTGGCCTTCCATTCAAGCAGGAGATCTCATGCTCTTCCACAAAGAGATCAAGTAAAGGTGATGAAAGGTCTCCTTATATTCACGATTCTTTCAAGAAGGCCTTTAAAAATCATGGTGATAACAATGTTTCTTCTTTAAAGAAAAAGAAGACATGTGTCAAAGTAACTACGCCAAATATTTATGGAGAAGATGTTCACCCTAGTTGGCCTCTAAGAGTTTAGCTATCTCAACTCATAATGGGGATTCACTGGGCCACATATTCTTGAAGAGGTTAAAGTAATGCACATTAATGACAACGAGCAAAGTATCTCCCTTCTCTTCTTCTTCTTCTTTTCTTCTTCTGTAATATTTGTGATTTTTTGATTGTAGTAGCCCAAACATTCGATGGCTCATTTTGTCGCTCTAGACAGTGGAATACTAAATTTGTGAAGGTAAAATATTTGCAAGAGGATGAAAAGATGAGTGCTAAGGCCAAAGAAGTGGCTGGAGGATCGCTAATCTAACATGTCAACTTCTCTCCAAAGGTCGAGATGGAGCATACTGATGATGAGGAGGCGAGACTCACCGAAAGAGAAAAGACTCAAGGCATTTGTAGAAAAAAAAAAGAAAGCTCTTGAACTAGAAGAAAGCATTACATGATCTCTGAGATGAATCTTGAAGGAAGACTTTAAGAACTCCCAAGGATATCGAGACCATGTCCAAGAAGCTCGTAATCATATTCTTGATATTGAAGTGAAGGACTTGGAGCCAATGTTTGAGGAAGGTTTCATCCGAGGATTCCTAAAAGGAATCCACTTAGTACATCAAAACCAAGATTGAGAATTGCCTCCCAAGTATCCAAGTCCCTTGCCATTCGTGAGATGAAGGGGTTGAGTGAGTTTAAAGCAGCATCTTCCAAGGTGAGGAGATTATCATGAAGTATCACTTGAGGATGCATTTCTTTTTCCTTTTATCTATGTATTGTTATTTATTATTATTATTTTGTATCCATAATTTGATTCTCATCATCATGTTAGAGCTATTAATGACATTAGTAAACTAAAATTTTGGGTGATTTGCTCTTATTTTGTTTTGACCTATCAGGTGATTGGTTAGAATATTATTCTAATAACGCTAACGTATGAAAGACGCCATATGAAGTCCACCAAGGACTTTTGTCCTATCTGCATTAGTAAAAAATATTATTCGACATCTTACCTGTATGAAAGAGGTGGAATGTCAACCAAGGACTGACCTATCCGTATTAGCTAAAGTGTTACTTGACTTACCGTATGGAAGAGGCCTTGGAATTTCTACCAAGGACTTTTGACCTATTATATTAGTTAAAGTGTTACTTGACTTCTTGTATGGAAGAGGTCAATCAAATCTCCTTGGGATTGATCATATCACGAGACAACATTGGGAGCATTAAATGAAGGAGATTATATACAACAAGCTTGAAAAAAGGGCCATAAACTCATTACTCTTATAAGGTGATACAATCATAAGATAATTTTAATAAAGATATGAGTTGAAGAGGAAACAACAAACGAGATAAAATAAAAGTTTCAATAATTATGCAATAGGAATTACTGATAATACTTTTGGAGATTCTCCCTGTTCCAAGTTCGAGGTAAATTTTTCCTCTGATCCGAGGCTTAAATTTTTTCCGCTTGACCATAGTTGTAACCACATAAAGGCTATCCCAAAGAGGTGAGAGCTTATTATTGAGGGCCTTGCTAGCCCAAGACTTTAGACCAAGTCACCGAGAGATGGGATGGGATTTCACTCTTTGTTGAAGTGACGAGCTAACCTTTGGTGATAGAAGCCAAGTAGGCCATGTCACGAAGTTTGAGGAGTAGGTCTAAGAGAGTTTTTCTTTCTATTACTATTATGATTGAATGATTGAACTCTTGGCTTGGAATGATATCTAGGTATAATAGTTTCCCAAACACAAATTATATGGTGTCTCACCACGGAGTTCATGATGTAAGCCCAAAGAACATTAGAGAGCTCCTCAACCCATTTCCCCAACCTTCGAGACGCATTTTAACCCTTTAAGTATAGTCCTAAGCCTCCATTAGTTTGAGGATGAGCTATAACCGTATGCAACAGCTGAATGTGAATATTTACAAAAGACGAAAGACTTTTCCAAGAATTGAGTTTCATTATCGGTGTGATGTTCTTTGGAAGACTGAATTATATTATTTTCCAAATAAATTATTTAGCATTTGCCTTTGTGATTTTAGGTGGTTCAACCTCCACCCATTTAGTGAAGTAGTCCACATCTAAAATGATAAACTTTCATTGCTTGAAAGGTCCATGATATCAATTCCCCATTGAAAAGGGTCCGCTTTGAAGGGATGAGAGTTTTGGATGTGGTGTATGAGAGAGAGAGTGCAACAACGCACATTTTTTTTATAAACCAATCTTTCTATATCAGAGGCCAATAGAATTCTTGCCTTATAATTTTAAGGGCTAGCTTCCTCCTGTGTTCTCCATATATCCCAGAGAACCTCTCTTAATGCCCCTGATGGTGAGAGGCATGGGTCTGAGGCTCATTTGTATAGTTCACCATAATAATAAAGTTTTGTCGGAGATGAGTCAACAACAGTCTTCATGAAGGGTTCATTCTTGTAGAAAGGACAAGATGGGGTCCATCCATGAAGGTTCCTTCTCAAATTGTATTACCCAACCCTTGGATACTAGGAAAATATATTTTCTAAACATGCTTTCTCTTAAATAGATCTCCAAGAGAGAGGGTAGCAGCTTAAGAAGAGCATCCGAGTGTTCTTTCTCGAAGATGTGAATGATTTGATGTGTCTTGACATAAGAAGTGACTTCACCAAGTGAGTATTGTGTTAGGGATTATGAGTATTAAAGTTTCCCTCAAATTGGGACACAAGAGCGGTGGATCATTAAGTTTTGAGCTTCACAATCGATGGAAAGTCTCAACCTGTGATGAGAGCCTCATATTCAGCCATATTATTGGTTGCAAGAAATTTTAGGCGAAGTCCATACTCTAAGGTATCCTGTTAGGGAGAGATAAGTAAGATTTTTATTCCAGCACCAGTATTTCCTGAAGCTCCATCAACATAAAGGGTCCATTGAGGAGACGAAAGGGGTGTAAAAGATAGCTCATTTGGAACAAAAGAGGTTGGTCTACACTACAACATTATCTAACCCGAGAGTATTAACTTTCACCGTCAATTTTTAGTGTGAGAAAATGGAATAACTCCAAGCCATAAATCAAGTTAGGAATGGTATATCTATGGGTCTAGTATCACTCTCGAGAATTTCACACATATTGACAATTTATTGATGATTTTTTTAATAAAAAAAGGACTAGGTCCAGAAGAAACCTAACCTTTTTGAATAGCCTAAATTGGGTTTTATACTTTATTGGACTAACATATGTAAAGAAAATATATGAAAAAAATGGATGATAGAAGAATGTTCATAGAATATTTTGGAGTATTTTGAAAAATTATGAAAGGGTTTATGTTGAGCAATGAGACTTTGGAACAAAGTAGGTCTAATTCCTTCACTAGGTTGGCCGACCAATCGCCGTCACTAGTGTTTAGAGTGGCTTTTGTGGTTATTTTGTTATGAATTTAATTTTTTAAGGTATAGGGAAGATAAAAGAAGTGATTCAAAGTAAATTATCATAGTAACATGGCAACATTTGGGTTAGAGAGATCACCCAACTTCTTTTTTCTTTGTCCAGCTACCAAGGCTCACTAAACTATAGAATTGCACTACACATTTTATCCAAAAATTAACTTTCATTCCAAAAGAAATAGGCATTATGTAATATTTGCATCACTTACTACGTGCACACAAATAGCCTAGTAGTGCATTCCACTATAAAGTCTGCGAGTACTTGAGACTTTATGTCCGGGTAGAAAATGGATATCAAATCTCAATTCTAGATCATTTGATTAACCTCGATGCCTCTCTAGAAATAGTCTTTAATAGTAAATGGGTATAAATATCGATGGTGTGAGCTTAAAAGTATGGACGTAATTTTCTCGTTGAGAAAACTAAAGCCAAATCCATCTTATCTGCCAGTGGAAAGACTTTCTATATCATAGAGAATTTTACTGACATAGTAAATTGATCGTTATATTACATTTTTCTCTCGTACTAAAATTGAGCTTATTATGTGGGAAGAGACTGTGAGATATAAGTATAACATCTCTCCATGGATAGGCTTGGATAGTGAGGGTGGAGATGCTAAATATTTCCTTAATTGCTCAAAAATAGTTTGACATTCATCAGTCCACTGAAATTTATTATTTTTAGCTCCCTTTAATATTTTAAAGAATTACAAGTATTTATCTCGTAATAAAGCGGGATAAGGCAGCAATTCATCCATTCAAACATTGAACTTCTTTGATATTCTTCTTTAATTTTCTTGGGATTAGCTTCAATCTCGCGGTGGGTGACCATGAATCCAAGAAATTTTCCCGACGTAATCCCAAAAGTATACTTGGTCGGGTTAAGTCGCATGTTATAACGTTGAAAAAAGGTTAAACCATGTTTCTAAGTCAAAAATATATTATGATTCTTCCAAGTTTTTTATTAACAAGTCATCCACATATACCTCCATTGTATGGCCTAAGAGGTCTTTAAAATCTTATTCATAAGTGGTAGATAGATTTTTTAACCCACATAACTTGATAATAATATAAACCTTTATATGTTTGAAACGATGTGGCTTCTTCATTTGTGGGTCCATTTTATTTGGTTATAACCGAGTAAGCATCCAAAATTGAGCATTTGATGTCCAAACGTAGCATCGACCAGTTGATTAATTCGGGAGAGGGAAAAACTATCTTTCGGGCAAGCTTTGTTGAGATCAATGTAATCAATATACATTCTCCAAGTTCCATTTGCTTTCTTAACTATGACAACATTTTCTAGCCATGTAAGGAAATGTACTTCTCGTATGAATCCCACTTCTAAGAGCTTGTTAACTTCCTGTTCAATAGCTTTGAGGCGATCACGTGCAAAACTCTACTTCTTTTGGATGATCGGTTTGAATGTTGGATCAATCTTGAGGGAGTGCATGATCACATTAGGGTAGACCTTAAGCATATCTGTCGGACTCCAAGCAAAGATGTCTTGATTTTTGCACAATAAGTCTTTGTATTTTATCCTCTATTCGTCTGAGAGCAGAGATCTGACTTGCATTGTTCGTAAAGGTTGGTCATCTGATAATGAAATAGGGAGCAAGTCTTCTACAGTGAACCCTCTGGTACTTTGTCTCAAAATTAAAATTCGATGTTGAAGGGCATGGCTTGTTTGAGGTAACATGATTGCTATTTATTATTTTCAACCACTCCAACCCCAATGGGTTGGAAATTTATCTTAAGATGAGATGTCAAGTAACAAAGACCAAAAATTGATTGAGGGGCCTTCCAAAGATAGCGGCCAGAACGACTTGACCATCATGAATTGAATTGAATGAGTCACTGAGGAAATTCGAGGATAACAGAAGGGTGATTGCCCTCCACTCGCACAGGGCAATTATCAAACCCATATAATGGTCCATGGTTGGAACTTTTCTTAACAGGCCCATGCTAAGAAATGTGGAGTAAAATAAGACATAACTCTTGTTATCAATCAAAATTCTCTTAACATTATAACATGAGTCATCGATCACAAATGATAAGTGGATCTTGATGCGAACTTGGACTCCTTTAAGTCCAGTCATCATTAAAAGTGATGGAATGATCAATACAATATTTCTTTAACTGCCCTTGGAGGTGGCAATGAAGACTTGATTAGATATACGGGTCCTCCCCGCAATTATTTTGATTTCTCCAACTATCTAGCACTATTTTATTATTTTTGTCATGATTGTCCTGCTTGCCCCCTAGTTGGAGTTATGTTTGCTTGAGTCGATTGATTCTCGCATAAAGACGTAGAGATATTCTTGTTGAATGGGCCTCTCAATCTCTTTGAGTTGTTTACACCGAGTATGTCCACGACTTCATGGAAATGACATTATTGCTCCTGATTTCCTGAATTTGGTTTCAGCAAATGTTGCCACTTGATGGTCTCTTCATCTCAATGGTCATCAAGACGTTAACACAAGATGTGTTCAGTGGTGTGTATTCCTTTTCTAGTCCCGGTACGCATCATTGATGTGAGGACCGTGGAGGGAGATCACGACTGCCTTATTACTTATTTTAATGGGATTGCTGATCTATGTTCCCTGGGGCAACTCTTACGCTTGGATTGTTCAAATTATTTACGATTAATACTTAATAGCTTCATCGAAAAATTTGTGCTTCCATATGATGAACCAAGTCGGCATATAAGTGCATTGTATCTCACACTAGTGACGAATATAGAAAGGCTGTGACGAGCCCTCCAAGGAAAACTCCTCTTAATCGTGTATTCACTGTATTTGGCGAGCCTCTATGGAGAACCTCTAAAAGTAATCCTTAAGTGAATCACCCTCATTTTGACTAATGCACGAGAGATGATGAATCTTTAATGATCCTTGGTAAATGAATGCTCTACAAAAATCTTGGCGACTTTATCAAAGGTATGGATGGATCCCTTTGGAAGGGAGTAGAACCAAGTGCGAGTCTGACCCTTGAGGGTGACTGGAAAGACTTGACAAAGCAGTGCATCGAGAGCTCATTGGATATGCATGATGGTCCTGTAATGGTCGATGTGTTCATATGGGTCAGTTGCCCCATCATAGGAGTCGATGCTCGGAAGCTTGAACCCTATATGAATAGGATGTTGAAGAATAGCTTCAGTCAAAGATGAAGACTCCTTATAGCCACGATGAGAAGCAGGAGAATTTCCATCTTTAAAGTAGAATTTTTCTCGCACTAAGTGTTGTAAGACGATAACACATTATGGAATCAACAGGTGAGAATGCTGCTACCAACAATAACTCGTGGATTAGCAAAGCCGCAAGTGATAATGAGTAGAACTAACGATATCAAGGAGGTCAACATCAGGAAGCGAGGAGCTTCACCGATGGCGAAGGCCCCAGATAGCATTTTGACCCCAACTAATCGATCTTGGGGAGATGCATTTGCCTTAGTAGTGTCTATCATATTTCTCGTAAAAGTCAGATTATCTCATTTTGAGACACTTCCATTCGGCGCACACAATATTCTAGAGAGATTCCTATTGCACATTCACCGATAAGGTCATGCCTATCAGGGGGAAGTGAGGGAGAAGCTTGGCATCCTTGGTTCAAGGATTGGTTTGAGTGACTGAGTTGGAGCTGAGGTTTTGTTGCAGTGCGTCAGACCATAATGCAGGTGTTCACAGATTGCGATTGTGGGGTTTGCTTCTCATAAACGGCATCAAATTGTTGTGTGCTAGAAAACCAATTGCGGTAGAATAAAAATTTACACTAGCTTTATTATGAACCAAAGACACAGATATTTGAAGAATGAACAAGAAACCCGTGATTTTATGTGGAAAAACTCGAATAGGGGAAATCATAGCAAGAAAAATCTTCACTATATATCTATTTGAGTACAAAGTTTTCCGATAACAGATTACAATTATATATGAGGCATAAATGAGAATCTCAACAAAGATATGCTATGCAAGAATGTAGTGCAACATTGTTGGTAGTTGATGATGGTGAAACGAGCGGTCGGCATAACGGACGGCGATAGTGATGACCCGCGAGATGGCGAACCATGAGGCGGTAATCAGCCGAGTACGGGTGGTCGATGACGACGATGATGATGACGATGATGGGGTCGGCGATATGGCGATGGGCGACCGGCGGCGGTGGATCGGCCGATGGCGGTAAGCGATAAGCGACGATGGTCGGTGGTGATGACCGGCGATGATGGTTGATGACAACGATAATCGATGGTAGTACGGCGGCCGACAAGCGATACAATCATGCGTACGACGGGCGACGGTGATCAATGGTGATGACCGGCGACGGTTGACAACGACAGCCGACGGCGGGCCGACGCGGGTGGGTGGATTAGGTCGACGGCGGTGATCAGGTCGACAGGTCGCACCACCGAGTGGTGGTACAATGCTTGGAGAATTTTCAAGCTTGAGCTCTTTTCTCTTTAGCTTGAGCTCCCCTCATGTGAAAAGTGAGGAGCTATTTATAGATTAGAGGGATGCATTTCTATAAATACATGCAAAATCCAAACCACTTCATCGGATGGAAAAAAATGATTCTCTTGATTATCTAATGTATTTTAAGTATTTGATTGCTCAAATGAAGGCAGAATCAAAAAATCTTGGGCTTATTTGATCCGGCTCGTCAAGATGCTAGATTTGATCATAAACACTCCATATTTAAGAACTATTTAAAGATTTAACTCATATTCCAATGTTTTTTATGATATTTTAAGTGTTTGATCTGGACTAATTTTGATTTAGGATCAGATTACTTTTGATATCAAAATTTGTGTTATATATATATATATATATATATATATATATATATATATATATATATATATATATATATATATATATATATAAGTTATGTAGAAAACCAGTAGAGTAAGTAGCCTAGCCTTGTTGAAATCACACAGGTATTTAAAGAGTGAACAAGAAAACTGAACGCGGAAAATCTCAAAAGAGAGAAAACCAGGCCTCGCAGTAAAAGCTTCTATATATTTGTTTGGAGTACAAGTTTTCCGATAACAGATTACAAAATTGGAGAAGGCGACAATGAGAATCCAGGATCAAACAACAACCGCTCATATGTCGTGAGAGCGATGATGGTGAACAATGGGAACAACGAATAAAGGGTCATCATGATGGAGACCGACAGAGATCGACACGGCATCAATCGGCGGTGGCCCGACGGCAATGGTGGTTGACGACCGTCAGTGACGATTGCTTGGAGGATTTCCTTTTTAGAGCTCCTCCCTCTTCTCCCCTCATATGAAGAATGAGATTTATTTATAGATTGGAGGTGGCTCAGCAACCGAACCACTCCACTTCATCGGATGGCTCGAATGATTCCTTTGATCATTTGATGTATTTTAAGTATTTGAATGCTCAAATGAAGTCGAATTGTAAGATCTTGGGCTTGTTGGATTATGATTCGTCGATCGATTGACTATAAACACTTCATATTTTGAGAACTATTTAGAGATTTAACCGATATCCCAAAGTTTCAGGATATTTTAAGAATTGATCCGACCAAGGATCATTGTTTTAGCATCAAGACCGACTAGTATTTTTAAGTGACATATATATATATATATATGTTTGAATTGAATTTTCGTTGTCTTTTTTCTTGAAGTATCTTCGGACTCCATTTGAACCGATCTATTGCACAAATCTTAAAGTCGACAATTAAACAATTAAAATCGACCAAGGCTTTTTAATTTGTGGGCAAATGAGATTAATTACGACGATGTGTATATATCAAGAAATAAATATGAAATTTATATTTAAAATATTTACTGTAACTTTCAAAAACTTTGTCAACTAAACTAAGAAACAAACGCTATGATACTTATTTTGTTATAACATAATTATAATTATTTTACATCCCCTGGATTTTTTTTTATTCTTTATGATAAAGAAATTATAAAACATATATATCATTGATGTGTTATTTTTTAATTTTTATTTTATATGTTGTTTTTAATATTATTTTCCAGTGTACTTTGGAGAAGAATTTTTTGTAACTGTACTTTTAATTCTACATATTATAACTAAATTAACGATTGTAATAATTCATTTATCATAGTCCATAGCTAACCTATGATAAACCATTTTAATAAAATGATTAATTGATCTATAATTGATTAGACAAACTATATAATAAAAACATTGATTGATCATTAATTAACCAAATTAATATATAATTATACAAATCATTATTAATTAAGAGGAAGCTAATGAATATATTTGATTGTTACTCATATTTGAGCTTTGAGAAAGTAAGCTTTGAATATTTCTCAAAGAGATTTTTTATATCATCATACCCTTTTGAGATTGGTTCTTATTTTACATAAATTTATGATGCATTTAGAATAATTTTTTTTGTTTTAAAAATAAAATTAATAATATTCATATTAATTTCTTAAAATATTATTTTTTATATATTAGTTTTACAATTATTTTAAAAAAAAAAAACTACAGCTGCTATCTTATTCTCATCTAAATTTTATTTATTTATTTTCTTGGTTGCTTAAATTTAAAAAAAAAAAGAGATTTTTTTTTTGCAAATTTCCGAAAATTATCTTTTATTATCGCATCTTTGCCGGATGGATTGCAATGATTCAGGCTGAAGGATTTTTTTAAAAAAAAAATATTTAAACGAATTTAATCATAAATTTATATTATATATATATATATAATGATTTAAATTCAAGATCTTTTATTTGAAAATTAAAATTCTTAATCATTAGAGTTAAAGTGTCTTGCATCAGGCTGCAGGGGCTTGCGTGCGTCTCTATAAATGTGCGGTCATTTTTATTTATTTTTAGTGAGATATAAATATAAAATATAGGATTTGAAGCTGTGACATGGGGAACAGTGCCCAACCACTTGCCCAGAAATCCTTTCGCATGCGGTCACTTTCAGCTTATGGTTTTTTCTTCGACCGGGCATCGCATGCGAGATTTGAATGTCGCAATTTGTCACGAGATTTGTCCTTTTTCGTCTAGCTAGCTCTTTGTTTATCTGCATTTGGATTATTGATGAGATTGTTGGGCTCACGCACGTGATGCTTGAATTCGTTCGGAATTATTAGAAAAAAAAAGTTAGAATTTAAATATATACACACACTTTATTGTTACTAAAAATTTATTATTAAAATAATATTCAGTAAATAACTTTACAAATTAATACACATAGTATAAGTATAAAATTTGAATTGAAAATCTCTTAGTTGATAGCATGAGCTCTCCATTACTAAATTAATATGTCTTATCTTGCAGAGCACTTCTATAATTAAAAAGACTTTAAAGACTATTATGAGAACACATCTTTGACTCATTTAACAATTTAAACTTCTAAAAAAATAATAAATAAAATATGAACTTATAATAGAATTTATACAAAATCAAAACACTTTGATCTATATTTTTATTCTCAGTGTTCGATTCACATTACATAGTAACAATTGGTTAAAATCTTAATTATTTACCTTCAGAAAATATAAATTATTAGCAAAATTCAAGTTATATTTGAAAGAGTAACAAGAATCTCATTATCATATGGGATAAAAATATACTCAAATATCAGCTATAAAAAAAAATAAAGATAAAAGAAAATTTGATAATTTTGAAAAATAATTCTTGAGAGGATATTAGTGGTGTAAAAGCTAGCAACGAGCTAAAATTATGATCGTCTCTATAAAGCACTTTTTTTGAAATGGCTCAGATTCAAATTAAGCTCATATTATTTTTTGCTTAAATAAATAAATTGTATATATATGTACCTTTTATTTTGAACTAAAATGAGCAAATATTATCTAACATAAGTTATTGTTCTAACAAGAGTTGTTCATGAATAATAAACTTTATAGATAACTCTAGATATTAGATATAAGAAAAGATAATGGATACTTTGTAAAGACTTTTATTAATTTTTTTATCTTCAAGATATAAAAAAAGTTCAAAATATTTTGATATTTGAATAATCAATTAATTTAAAAATATACTACATAATTTTTATATATTTCTATATCTAATACTTAAAAATACATATTTATTTATCTAATATTTTTATATCTAAAAAGGTTACTTATCTAACACTTTTTTATACCTAAAAATGTATATTTATTCTTAAAAATTGAATGATTGTGATATTTTTGATGTGATATCGAAGATTTGAGGCTAAATATATAATAATATTTATTTAGATGTTAAATTTGTAAATATATAAGAATTATTTGTTACCTATGTAAATTCCTCTTAATTTAAACATTTTTTGCTTTTTAAAGTTGAAGTCAATAATAAGTTCTCGTTGTCATTTTCCCATCCCTCATTAATTATGCCAATTTTAACGCAAATAAATGTGCGGTCCCCACCTATTTTTCTATCAGTGGGCGTCGCATGCGATTACAATTAGATTGTTTTTTTTTCGTCGTCGGCGAATTAAAACAAAAAAGAGTTCATCAGAAAATAATAATAAACATAATATATCGTTATTCATAAATAACTTATGAGATATTTATTTATATTTTAAGATAATTAACACAGATCGTAAAAATTATAAAATATATGAATATAATTGTAAGATAAATTTTTTATATATTTTGAATTGTAATAAAATCTGTGGTTATGAATTAATTTAGTTAATGAAAATTTTAAAATTCATGATAAGAATTTGAATTCATATTTTATTTACATCATAATAATAAATCAAATCTTAAGATCTTTACACAAGTATTAAAAAATATATATATAATAAAAAAATCAAGCAATATAATAGTGAAGACACGTGATGATAAATTTAAATTATTTATGATATCGTATAATATAAAATAATTAAGATCAACGTACCCTGATTTAATTTTGGTGAATGTTTAAAAATGTTACAAGTGACATTAATTAACATATAAGATAAAATTATGTGATTTTAATTTATGAAAGAAATTTAAAAATAATTGATGTGTGATAAATATTCATTGTGAATTAGAGCATAAAATAATTTTTTTCAACTATTTAAATGATTAATAAATAAATATCATAAAGAATTCATATATCAATTCTTAAAAATAGCTTTGTTATTCCCATTTTTTTACTCGAAAATGCTAAGCACGCCGACTATTTTTTTAAATATTAAATTCCAAAAATCTTCTCGAAGATATCATTATTATTAAAATAAAATATAAAGAAGATTCGAGTCGATAAATTCAAAGTCCATTAGATGTAACGGGGAAAAATCCAACGAAGTAATTAAACAGACTTTTTTTTTTAAAAGAGAATGCATTAAATGTGCTGAATTTTGTAGTAGCGTTTGGGATTATTTCTTTATTTCAGTGTACTTAGGAGAAGTATTTTTTTGTCCCACATGAAGTCTTTAATATGAAATTTATTGATTGACACGCCCCGAAAAATTAATCTGATCAAGACAAATCTCGATTTTAAACGCCACGAACAAGCCGATTTCAGAACTTACAATAAACCGATCTCGATGAGACTAACATAACAACATCAACATCGACCGAGTTCAATCGACTCGATCAAGTATCGAAAGCATAAAATGGATCCGATCCGCCAAATGGTCACAAAAACGACATATTTATAGTCGATCGAGCTGCTCGCCAAGCGAATCCAACGAATCCAAGATCACCCAATTCGGCATCATTAAGGCACCGGATCATCAAAATACACCGTCGATCGGGGATCGCCTGGCCGTCCGATGGGAGTGGTTGGAGTTTTCCACAATTTACAAGCCCGCCACTCCCAAAATCTATAAATAGAGCTTCATTCTTACCTTAAAAGGGACCAATCCGAGACTGTAGAGCTCGAGAACCACCGACCCGACGACGCATCTATCATCACACCACCGAAGTTCCTCAAGATCGAGATCGCCTGTGGGACTAGAAAAGACCGGCCGCTCCCCAAGATCAAGAGGTTCCCTAAGATCGCTCCATATTGGGAAACTTCTGGGTTGGAGTAAGAGCCTCAGAACACCTTCTTCTCAACTAACGAGAAGCACAGATCTTTTGAACACATAGTGAAAGTTCTTGACGGCGCAGGGTTTTTCCCTTAACGGGTTTTCCACGATAACCCCCGTGTTCATATCCCCCGCTGTGTTGATAATTTTGAGCTAAGATCGATCGATATTCTCTAAATAAAATTCTAAGGCGAAAAAATAATTGCTATATCTCCAATATGGTTGGTAACGGTTTCGCCCAACGCTCATTCTCGTGGATCGGACGCCAAGTCTCCAACACTTCTACACACTGTCTGTGAGGTCCAGCCCTCTTTGAAAGATCGCGTTCAAAGGATGGAGGATTCCCGAACGAAATTCTTCGACTCCTGCGAGAGGACCCAAAAACGTTCCAACACGCCTGGAAGAGCTTTCCGTGACGCTCTCAAGATAATCCATTTTCTTCCGAAAATGACTACCGGAATGCCGGATCAACAAGTAGAGAACCCTTGGCACCACATCCAGATGTCAACTTCGATACCGCATCACCCACGAATGGCTCAACTCAGACGAAACTCTTATCCATGCTGATGAACTACAACGACTGGAAGAGTTCTAACAATAATGATCCATTCTCCGCCGCTTCCAAAACTCGCCCCTCGAGATCATCTCGCAATACCCGATTTCGACGAGATTCAAGCTTCCCAGCATGGACCCTTACGATGGCACCGATCCGACGAGCATCACCGAACGATCATGCACATTCTGCAAATGAATCTTCAGGTCGCAATGACTCAAAAGACAGACTGTCTATTCGCTAAGAGGTCCGTCCGATCATTTGGAGAGCTCGCCAGATTTTTTGTAGAACAGTTCAACAAGAGAATCATCATGCTCAACGATGGAGAGAGTCCTCAAAGAATACTTCCGAGGTTCTCCCGACAGACCGTGAGTAGATCGAGAGCTTTGAGGGTGTTTCTGAGGACTCCGCCAGATATTTATTCATCACGGAGACATCTGCCCCATGTCGATCAACCATCTTATCTCAGCTTTGAACCATAAGCGGAAGAAGGTTCCCAAAGGTGATGTTCAAACATCTTAGAAAGAGAAGAGAGGCGGCAACCTCCCCCCAAAACCACCATCGAGGTGGAGCATTTCAAGCTTTAAGGAGCAAGCTTAATGAAGATTCATCAAATTTGCTCCTTCGTGATTCTATCTAAACCAACTCTTAATCTCAAAAGATAAGCAAGTCAGCAACACCAACGAAAAGGCAAAGATCAATGGTCAACCCTGGCTACAAGCTCATACAAATATTCGACCTCTTCCATACGGGTTAATGTCATCGAGCAAACGCTCTGACAAACAACCCAGAGGTCAAAATGTCAGTGGACTTCTGATTCCATACACGTCATCGAGCAAAAGCTCGACAAACAACCCGTGAAAGGTCAAACGCCCCATGGACATCCCACCTCTTCCAGTTAACATCGTCGAGTAACGCTCGATGAACAACCTTGATAAGTTGGCAATCCTCATAGACGCCTACAACTTTCTCCATAACAAAGTTAACATCATCGAAAACGCATACACAACCTCGGATAGTCAAAATCCGGATTCAATTCGAGATCTTCCTATGTTAACATCGTCGAGTAACGCCTCGATAAACAACCTTGGATAAGTTGGCAATCCTCATAGACCGCCTTTCTCCATAAACGTGTTAACATCATCGGTAAACGCCCGATACACAACCTGATAGATCGAGAGGTTCTCGAGAGAACCTCTATAAATATATTCCGCCGAAGAACGCCTGATAAACAACGGATAAGTTGGCAATCCTCTATAGACCGCCAACTTTCCATAACAGTTAACATCATCGAAACGCCCGATACACAACCTAAAAAATCTCGCCGATTCAAGAGATCTTCCTATATTAACATCATCGAAGAACGCCTCGATAAACAACCTGATAATCGCTTACACCATAACAAAGTTAACATCATCAAAGTAACGCCCACACACAACCTCGGATGGTCAAAATCCTCGCCGATTCAATTCGACCTCTTCCACACGTTAACATCGAGTCACACTCGACAAACAACCTGGATACAAAGATCTCCATTGTGGACTACCGCTGAAGCTTACCGCCAACTATCTTCACCGTAATATCATCGAATGCACCACAATCCGGTCACCAATTATCGCGCTATCCTCACGACATCGCTGTTGCAGAACCCCTCCGCCGCTAACCATCAGACCATCAACCGCTACTGGCCTTACTACTGCTGGACCATCGACAACTATCGACGGCGTCAATACGGCTTATCGCTCTACGCATGACCACCCTCGTCGCTAACCATCAATATCGCCGCTGACTATCGCCGCCGGCTTACTACTTGACCATCGCTGAATCTTCATTTATCGACGTCACTGCTGATTACTGTTTCAGGCTATCATTCGGCTAACCATCGGTAGCCACATCGGCCCGACCACTTGCCGGTTATTATTACCACCACCGCAACAATCGGTCGGTTACCAATGCCATTATCTCGCTGACCATGACGCGTTATTGCATTCTGACATTATCGAACAACCGTCGCTTAACGCCATTGACTATGTCACATCTTGCTGATCTCGCAGAATCCGGTCACAAATCCTCCCATTTTACCCGCTACAAGGGTCTGACGGGTCCCTTTCAAAGATTATCACCCATCTACAACACCCAAGAACTAATGAAAAAATATTCCAAGGAGATGCCAAACTCCCACAGGGGAGGGGCTATGCACTTTTGGTGGGAGGATGAGGAGATCCAAGAAGAGCAAACTCCCACCGGGGAGGGCTACACTCCTTGGTAGAGATGAGGAGAGGGTTGATCCAAGAAGTGCCCAAACTCCCACCGTGGGAGGGCTATGCACCTAAGAGGAGAAGAGGAGTTAAAGTTGCATTTTCTTCTTACCCTGGGGTATAGACCCAAAAGGTAAAACCAAAAAAAAACCCAAAAGCATTCAAACCTGTCAAATTCTGGGGCCATGCCATGTAACAAAGATGCTACATGTAATTCTGTCTGGCTTTGTCTGGCCACAACCTAAGACCAGACTTTTATGGTTCAAGCCATTTCGCGGGTTCGGATCGGTAGCTCGATGGCTCTGTGATGCTCGCATGCCACTATTTGCGTTGCCATGTTCTCTGCGCGTACTTCTTTATTCGTCTTCTATTCAAGGATCGCGGTTCATGATGGCTGATGGCTGCCAAGAACCCGCTCACACCAAGACTGTTGACTTCAAGGAGATCTCAGAGCACATACAAGGTGTATGCCGGGCTACGTTCATGAGTACCACTGCATGCCAAGGCCCATCGGAACGCCTAACCAGAAACTGAACAGTCCATAACCTCAAAATATCACACTAATACATACTTATACGATTTAACCGATCGCCTTTCAAAGTTATAATATTGGTTATGAAGATTTCAAAATTGGACTCTTAATTTTCATTTGCTATTTTCAAGATTTATATATATTTTGGATGACCGATAATGTCACCCAAAAAATAGTAACCGATACGCCCCTAAAATTAATCGATCAAGACAAATCTCAAGGCATTTTCGTAAACGCTACGATCTAAGCACCCATTTCAGAAACTTACAATAACCCGCTCGATGAGACTAACATAACAACATCAACATAGTCCGATCCGAAATTAATCGACTCGGCTATCGGAGCATAAAAATGGATCTCGCCAAATGGTCACAAAACGGACATATTTATACGATCGGCGCTCGTCAAGACGAATCCAACGAATCCAAGATCACCCAAGACATCATTAAGGCACCTGATCAAAAATACACCGTCTGATCGGGACGCTGAGCCGTCCGATGGGAGTGGTTGGAGTTTTCCACAATTTACAAGCCCCCAAAATCTATAAGAGCTTCATTCTTACCCAAAGGACCGAATCCGATGCACCGAGAGCTCGAGAACCACCCACCTGACGCAGACATCTATCATCACCACCACCAAGAAGTTCTAGAGATCGCCTTCCAAAAAGACCCCACCGCCTTTCTCCAAGATCAAGAGGTTGTTCTAAGATCACCGATGATATTGGAAACTTCTTGGGTCGAGTTGACCGATATCTCAGAAACACCGAACCAACCAGTTAGCGACCAGATTCAACACATAAAATTCTACTGAGGCAGTTTTTTCCTTAACGGGTTTTACGATAACTGTGTTCATATCCCGCCATGTGTTGGATAATTTTGAGCTAGACAAGATCTGATCTACCGTAATAAAATTTCAAAGACGCAGGCATAAAGAAAATTCAAATATTCATAATTTTAAAATTGAGGACATGTTGGAGATAGTTAATTATGAAATTGTTATCGAAGAAATTATGATAAATTTACAAAAAAAAAAATTATTTTGTAAAAGTTAAAAATTTCTTGTCATTAACACAGTTAGTCTGATTAAGTTAAAAAAATATAACTTTTACATTGGCACACTGATATATTTTTGCATCATATCGTTCTCTGAAACATAACTTATATAAGTTTAGCTGCAAAATTTAGTGATAAAGTTGTAATAATTTTTATGAGTCCTTAATTAAGCATATTTTAGAAATTTTATTATATTTTTAGCTGTCATAATTATTTTTATTTAAGTCGGCCTTATATTTAGGTTATATTGGATATATTGCACCGGTAAAAATACCCACAATTAAAATAATAAAACCTATAGCGACAGCAACAACATGTGCTTGTCAATTGAAAAAAAGCATATAAATTTATTTTATGCATTAATCTCCAAGAATTTAAATTAAATCTCATTTAATTTCTAACACAATAATTTTTAAAATTTCATCAATCATATAAGGTTTACTTATTTTATTTATAGACTGATGACCGTTAAACTCCTATCACATGAGAAAATTTCCTTAGCACTTAAACAGTGAAGCAAAGCAACGTTCCCCATCTTCTGCTAAATAAATATTTAGAGTACTAATTTTTTTGTATTATTAAAATATATAAACTTTATTTTAGAAGAATTTATATATATATATATATATATATATATATATATATATATATATATAATTATTTAATTATTTTAAATTTTATAATTATTAAAC
The DNA here is from genome assembly GCA_021442155.1 of Cymbidium sinense. Lineage (NCBI taxonomy): Eukaryota > Viridiplantae > Streptophyta > Magnoliopsida > Asparagales > Orchidaceae > Cymbidium > Cymbidium sinense. The sequence continues at coordinate 43,052,409 of CM038228.1, forward strand.
TATTATTTCGTTATATTCCCTGGTCAACCACAATCAAAACAGATTTGAAATATCAAACTTTTTTTTTTTCTGGGATATATATATATATATATATATATATATATATATATATATTATTCCTTTTTTTGCTATATTTTATAATTATTAAACTATTATTTCGTTATATTCCCTCGTCAACCACAATCAAAACAGATTTGAAATATCAAACTTTTTTTTTTTGGAATGGATATATTAATGCGACAGCGTAGATTAGTGCATACAAAATGAAGGTGATGAGTGCAGTCGAGAAGACAAGTGATTTTATTTCTGATAGTTATCCAAGACGTAATATTTCATAACACCCCACCCATCTGTGGGTGAGTATTGACTAATATGTGCGTCTATATTCATAATTACACGATTTTACTGATTTCGCAAGGCCCGCAGAGGATTGAACTCGGTCAGTTTCTACCGAAGCACCAACCGAACTAAGTGACGGTGGGTGAAATATCAAACTTAATAATTGAAAATTACAGTTTGTTAGGCTGGACTGACAGATAAACAGGAGAAAGTGTTTTTCTTTTTCTATCAAATAGCATGAAACCTCTTGACTTCAAAATACAAACTCCTAAGATAAGATGCTGTCTTAGTCATCAATATATCAAGAATTGGCATGTGGCTTGAAATCTGATACAATTAGGCCAGATAATTGCTCATCTAAATTTTATAATTTCTCTCAAAATTAATCTTCTTCGTAAAAATAATTTTTATCCTCTAATTTTATATTAATATTTAAAGTTATCCCTTCTCAGAGCTGGTTTGTCGTTGCTTTAAATATGAGTTGAACAATTTACATGATTTATTAGATTCGTTTTGACACAAAAATTTTTTATTCTTTTTGAAATTCTCTTTGAAGGTTTAAACATAGTTCTCTCCTATTATCCTATACATAGATCATCATTGTGTTGAGACTTACTAAATCATATGATTTTATAGTGTCTAAATCATTATTTATTTTTTGAAAGATTTCTCATTATTGGGAGTGTTATCACTATCATTTATCAAATATTTATATGATGCTATCACATCTTCATTCGATGGTATTTATTATGAGTGAAATATTATTATCATTGAATTTTATTATACTTATTGGAGAATAATAGTGCATTTGAGACAGCGATGCATTGTGGTGGATTTTCACAATGCACCATAGTTATCATTTAAGAAATTGAAGTGTGGGTGTATTTTACAGTGTGATGTGATGAAAAATTATGCTTTTCAATCTAACCTAATAGAATGTGGTAGTTTACAGAAAACTTCGGCCTGATTTTTGTAAAATGTCCTATAACTTTTTAGATAATAATTTTTTCTGCAACTACTCTACGATTATTTTTTTAACTAACTATGACTAACCTAAAAGCACCTAAAATCTTTCTCTCTCTCGTAATAGATATAACTATCTGAGCATAAATCATGAAATCATAGTAAATATTTTGTCTATCTAATCATAATTCTCAATATATGCATCCCAAATTTTTTTTCTTTGCATTATCTTTAAATAGAAGAATGCAATGTATGCTCTTGCATGAATTAAATTCAATAATTTACAGAGTTTTTAATAAGATTACCTCATTAAATTATGGGCTTTAGTGTTTTTAAGATGTTTTCATCCTTAGATGGAGATAATATCATATTAGACTTTGAAAGTGTGTGAGTCCCTTCGAACTATTATTGTCCATCTCAAAATTTAATTCATATTTAAAAAAAAAAAAAAAGAAGAAGTAAGGATATCCTCAAAAAAAATTTGATATGAAAAAAAATTAAAATTTTTTTTTAAAGATAAGTATAATATAATAATTAGATAATTATTTATATATTACATTTATCTAAAAATAAATCCGAGAATTTAAAAACACCTTATCAAATTTTTTATAGATTTTATCAATATATATATATATAGTTTTTAGAATATCAATTTGTAACTTTTTGGCTGCACTAGTTAAAACTCTATGAAGTCAAGTTAAAAATATAAATTTTTCATCACAAAATTTTCAAAATAATGCCCTATCGTAATTTATCAAGTTTGAAATAATGAGATTCGAATCACACCATCGGTGAAACACTGTCCCAAATGATGCCCAAATTTTATTAAATCTTATAAATTTTGATTTATGTGAATATATATATATATATATATATATATATATATATATATATATATATATATATATATATATATATATATATATATATATATATATATATATATATATATATATATTAGAAATAAATATTATATTACACATGCAACTAGCTCATCTTTTAGAGAAAATATTACATCAATTCCTATGCACGGACTCCAATCTGACGATCTCAGTGATTTTTTTCCCATTTTTAGCTTAACGGTAACTGACTGACGGACCACGCCATTTATCCTACTCACCCGCCGACCCTCGTTCAAACAGAGAGAGAAGAAAACGAGAGACATCGTTGACATTCCTCCACAAGATGACGATAGAACGTCCGATTTAGCAACTTGTGAATAACTTCCATTGATCAGTACATATTATACACACTGTTCCCGAACTTTAATGAATTTAGGGTTTTCTCTATTCTTCTCAACATCCACTATGTGAACATTTTAGAACATTTGAGTTCTTTAAATGAGATTTTGGATGTTTAGACCAAGATTTTACCGAGATTTTCAAATTTTGAACCGATGAGTATATCACAGATGTTTCAAGATGAATTATGAATGATTAGATGATAAGATGCCGATGGAATTAAAATATGGTCGATGATCAGATTCATGTACTCATGAGAATAGTATTCATTTCTTTCCTTTTGCCTAAATATGTTCATTACAATCCATTAGAATAATTTGTATTTGGTTAGTTTTTTAGTGTTATTTTGCATATGTACTCTCTGTACTCTCTTAAGAGTACATATAATTTTGTGGACATTTTTTTCTAGTTTCTTTGATCTGGTTGTTCAGATTATGTTCATTACATTCCAGTGGAAGCAATTTTGTGGCTGTTTGGATGATTTCTAGGGCATTTTTGCATATGTACTCTCATGAGAGTGTGAGCATTTTGGTCATTTTTCTATTTCTTTGGCTGTTTGAAGGAAATATGTTCATTGCAATCTATTATGAATAATTTGGAATGTTTGGTTGGTTTTAGTGTTATTTTGCATGCATTCTCAGACTGAGAGCAGATGATTTTTCCAGGCCGGTTTTCGTGATTATGATCATTACATTACATTAGAAGCAATTTGGATGCATGTTTGGATGGTTTCTAGGGGATTTGTACTCTCGTACAGAGCATTTTGGTCATTTTTTTTCTATTTTTTTGGCCTGTTTGGAGGACATATATTCATTACAATCCATCAGGGATAATTTAGAGGTTGTTTGGTTGGATTTTTAGTGTTATTTTGTACTCTCAGTACTTGAGAGTACAGATAATTTTGTGGATATTTTTTCCAATTTCTTTGGCCTGGTTGGAGGATTATGTTCATTACATTACATTGGAAGTAATTTGGAGAGATGTTTGGATGGTTTATAGGGGATTTTTGCATCTGTACTTTTGGTCATTTTTTTCCTATTTTTTTGGCTTGTTTGGAAGAAATATATTCATTACAATCCATCAGGAAAAATTTGGAGGATGTTTGATTGGTTTTTTAGTGTTATTTTGCATCTGTACTCTCGCTCTTGAGATGACAATTGTGGATATTTTTTTTCCGACCGGTTGGAGGATTATGTTCATTACATTACATTGGAAGCAATTTGGAGGGATGTTTGGATGGTTTCGGATTTTCATGTACTCTCAGTACTCTCATGAGAGTATGAGCATTTTGGTCATTTTTTCTTTGGCCTGTTTGGAGGAAATATGTTCATTTCAATCCATCAGGGATAATTTGGAGCTATTTGGTTGATTTTTTAGTATTATTTTACATATGTACTCTCTGTACTCTCTTGAGAAGTGATTTTGGACATTTTTTCTAATTTCTTTGGCGATTGTTTAGATGTTCATTACAATTGAAAGCAATTTGGAGGGATGTTTGGATGGTTTAGAATTTTATAGATACTCTCTATACTCTGAAAGCATTTTGGTCATTTTTTTCCTGTTTCTTTGGCATGTTTGGAGGAAATATGTTCATTACAATCCATCAGGGATAATTTGGAGGCTATTTGGTTGGTTTTTTAGTGTTATTTTGTATCTACACTCTCTATACTCTCTTGAGAGTACAGATGATTCTGTGAATATTTTTTCAGTTTCTTTAGCCTAGTTGGAGGATTATGTTCATTACAAATCAATTGAGAACAATTTAGAGAGATGCTTAGATGGTTTCTCGAAGATTTTTGCATCTGTACTCTTTGTACTCTCATGAGAGTACATAGTATTTTGGTCATTTTTTTCTATTTCTTTTGCATGTTTGGAGGAAATATGTTCATTACAATCCATCAAGGACAATTTGGAGGCTATTTGGTTAGTTTTTTAATATTATTTTACATCTGTACTCTCTGTACTCTCTTGAGAGTACAAACAATTTTGTGGATATTTTTTTCCAATTTTTTTGGCCTGATTGGAGGATTATGTTCATTACAAATCAATTGGGAACAATTTGGAGGCTGATTGGTTATTTTTCATGGTTGATTTGCATCTGTACTTTCATTAACTGACTTTTCATTTTGAAGTTTACCATGTTTGGGAAAAGGATAACTTCGAGATGCAGGCCTATCACCATTAGAATGGTGTTCGATAATATTGCAGCATGATTTACTGATGAAGTCATTGACATTTTAAAGAGGCTTCATCTACATCAATTCATTAGACTCCATGAAATTCAGCAAGACTCAATAGCCATTACCTCAATCTGTCTTCGGGAGATAGAGAAGCAAGCGGGTGGAAGTGTGCATTCCTTTCAGGATGCCAAACATAGAGGAAGAAAATGTCAGAAGTTCAGTTCAGTAGACTATAAGACTATGCTTGAGCATGCATATAGCTCGTTGTCTGTGGCACAATTTGTACAATTGTACATACATTTTCTGTTGTCAAATCTTTTTTTTGTATATCACAACTATAGGGTAGCATCAAAATTGATTGTCTACGTCAATGACATAGATAAATTTGCTGAATACGGAGGCCATTGACTTTCTAGTTTCACAATTTGATGGTATTACATCAAAGATTCATACCAAGACACCGGTACAGTGGATTTGTCACTCTTCTTATGTATGTTTTATATCTTCGTATATTATTTGATGCATTGAAGTTAACTTACATAAATATTAATTGTATATCATGAGGCGCCATCTCCATTTGCAAAGTCATGTATATGACAAAATAAAGTTTCGATGAAGCCTTCACTAGAGGACACTGTGACATATAATAATATCACTTAGATATAATTTATGTATTTATTTATGTTGTAGTCATCACATTTTCTTATCGAATGTGTCGCCTTCCATTCGAGGACATATCAAGAGAGACCTGCTCAATCATTTTCTCTAACATGCAATACATGTTGAGGACAAGCAATCTCATTCTAAGTCCACTGAGTTCAGCCCCCATTGAACATTCATATGTCTCTCCTCGATATTCTCCCTCATCTAATGTATCTAGCCCTCCTGCTACTACCCCCATGTGAGGAGAGAGGATAGGTTTTAGGGACTCGAAAGATATAGTATCTTCATTTCAAGCAACAATGATAGAGAGAATGGATGGGATTGATTTACGGGTTACTACTATCGAGGAGGTTCTTGCTGGGCAGCAGGGTCCTACCATCCCTACTGTGGGGGAAGCTCCTATGGAAGTCACCACAGGGGGAACTCTTGAGGAGGCAGTCAAAGGGGAAACTATTGAGGAGGCAAATCCTGGGCAAAGACTATGGAGGCTACTGAGGAGCTTCCCTGTGGAGGCTATAAGGGAGTCTCTGGAGGCAACTACTGCAGCCCACATACTTCCACTTAGCTCAGGTAGCCTCCACTAGGGAAGCCCTTATTGAGTCCACCATAGGGGAAGCTATTGTGGAGGCCTCCAATGCACATGAAGATGCTCCGAAGCCTTTAATCGGCAGCATTGAGCGTGGTGTGAAAGCTCGACAGATAAGGAAGAGGAAAGTTCTCCTTCACACACTTATGTGAAGTCACGAACAAGAATAAGTGATGTGGTGGCCTCCACTCAAGATGAGAAGAGAGGTATTAAGTTACTTTCTTTTAAATTTGAGATAATAGAAATAGATTTCACTAAATTTTTTATAGGTTCAAGAAAGATGAGCCAATAAAGGTCGATGACCCACAGACTGCTATCGTTGTGGTGGAGGAGCATCACCGAGATATGAATCATCTAGATCGATCATTAATTCATAGTGAATCTAGCTCTTCATCACTAACTTTCGTCGTTTGAGAGGCACATCATTTTGTTGAGTTCTCATCCGTGAGTCACAAAGCCGATGCTCCATCTTATTGACATCATGCTCTCAAGGACAAGTAAGTCAATCTTCAATCGCCTCCTTCATACATAAAATAACATATTCGTTTAATTAAGTTCACTTTAAAATATTTATCACTTGCTGGGTGATGCAAAGATTGGGGAATATCATTATTGCACGAGATCGATGAGTTGCTAGATCAATATCTCTCGATGCACACGCTGATGCATTCTCCTTATTGGCCGAGAGTACTCGCTTGTCCGGCGTATGTCTCTATTTGTACATCTCATGCTTACACTGGTAAGTTACCACGATATGCGGTATTACAATTCAATCATTATTTGTATAGATGGAAACTATAATTTATAAATCTTCTTTCTTTTCTTACAAAGTTATGCAAAATATGGCCTAAGTAAACAAAATGTTCATCCAACATGTCACCGCAGATGTGTTAAGGGTGAGCTCTTACTTCCAATTATAGATAATCAACACCTGACACTCTTGGGCATATTAAGCTAGGCGGTATTTTTATGACTCATTACCAAACCAACCCATAAGGTCATTCTTCCGAGATTGTAAGAGTTATTTTCAATTTGGTTTCCAGAACTAGTTTTTTTTAACCCCTTATTGACTATACTTTTATTCGATCAAATTACTTTGAAGATGTCCCCAGTGAGTGATCCCATAAAATGGCTAATCGAAATGGTGATGCCACCCAAGATAACAATGTTGACCGCGGATGTTTGTCTGAAGTACATGGAGGCGAATTAGAAATCCACTTAATCTCTTCACCAAGATTGGCATAAGAAGATGAATTGCTTTAGTAGTTCGTTACTTATCTTTTATTTGGGAATGAAGCTAACTATATTTAAAGTTTGATAAGTAGAAAATAATTGTATAGGGTTCATTTATTTATTTTTTTAATATTATTGGGTAGTTTGGATCTTTTATTATTAGAGAACACCGCAAAGAATTTGGTTGAATGAATGCTTTATGTGTTTCATCGGCTCTATGTACCCTGAGTGACAATATTTCATCTATTTTTTTTCAATTTTCCATCGCAGTTTTGGATAAATTATGATTAGTAGAGAACATCGAATCTATTCAAGTTTCCGCTTAGATGTGTTTCATCTCAGACTCTCTGTATATGTGTTCTCTATACCTCAGACTATCTCACTCATCTCTCATTCTCTATTTTGTACTCTCTATACTCTATTCCAAGGTGTAGTTAAGGTCGACTATAAGATTATTTGAGATGTTATGTAGCTTAACTCTTTGTATTCTCCTCATAGTACAGATTATTTCCTTATTTTTTTCCCATTTATACTTTTGCTTTGTAGGACGAAGAGAAATTATTCACTATAACCTTAAAGTAAGTTGGATGCTCCTAGGTTGCCTTTTATGAGTTTTCTCGGCGCTTGCATGTATACTCTATACTCTCAGACTCTCAGAATCTATGTACTCTGCATTCTCAGACTCTCATGCTTCAGACTTTATACTTCTCTCTATACTCTCTGATTCTGACTCTCTCTCATACTCTTCAGATTCTATACTCTCCTCGAATTTATATCATATTTTAAATTCGATCAACTAAAAAGGTGAAGCTAAAATTTATATTATCTAAAATTTATGTTATACTCAGCCACATTCAGAATACCTCAATCTGAAAGTATGTAGGAGAAGCAATATGAACTACTTAGCATGTGAACGTAATATACGACATTTTCTATTAATCAAATCATGCTTCTTAAAACCTACTTTCTATTGAAACATGTACATAAAATAGACAAATATACTGTCGATGATGCAGCTTACCAACGTCTTATTTAGAAATATAAATTTTGAAGGCAGTGTGAAGCAAATTATATATTTTAAGATGATGAATTATTTCAAATAATATAATAACTGAAAATATCATCCAAATTAAATTAATATCATTGATAAACTTATAAATAATTACTAAATTAATATGTCAATACTAATATACTCATCACGATTTTTTTTTCTTTCATAAAATGTAGAGTACTTTATGAGTGCATATATCAAACTACGTAATGTGCAATGGAAATCACTCATTCGTAGTAAGGGTAGACTCATCAATCAAATATTATAATTTGGTAAAATATGAGAGATTTAGTCTCCGGGATTACAAAGTTATGTACCCTCTATACTATTTGTATTTATTCTCTCACTCTACTAGTACAAAGCTTTCTCGGGCATTTTATAATAAAGTGCTAGAATAAAGTCAAAAAGAAGAAAGTCATGACAAAGAAATGATTACAGCCCGGAGCATGAAGGTCATCCTAAATCGAGCGCCTTCCTAACCAATCTCGATGAGACCGCTGGTGTTCAAGTAAGAAAGTCATCTTGAGACTCTAAAGCTTTGCAAATAATTGCACGCCGAAGAACATATATAACTAAATGATATCATGCATTGAAATGTTTTCTAATAATATCCATCATCAACTTAGTATACCCTTCACCGTGATTGTTGAGCTCGAAGAATTTTGAGGTAGAACATCGACGTTTAATAGTTTTTAACAACATCGATGTGCTATTATGTGCATCTAAAAATACTGACATAGGTGTTGCAAGGGGTGACAAAATACGTTCTGCGACATTATCAGTTTGAACTTTGGTTTCTGTAACAACAAAAATATGATGGTTTGAAGATTAGCAGTAATATTTTAAGTACTACAAATTAAGAGGCAAATAGAGATTTACTCTTGGCTTTCTTGGATCTCCCAATATCCCTTAAGCCAGTTGGAAATACCCTTTGACGCTTGCTTAAGATCCTTCAAGATGTCTTTTCCCTTGTGCGTGGTTGACTTCTTCTTCTTAGCTACTCTTGGAAGAGAATTCTACTTATTATAAAGTCGACATCGATATAGTTTTTTAAGGATTGAAGCATATACCCTCGCCTATTATTATCGCCTCACACTTATTTGATATGCATATCGACTAACGTTATTCTAGAAAATAATGTCAGTAGTATTTCCATATGTTCCTTCCACATCTCTTAATTTTCTATATGCACTATCGATATAAATATCCCTCTTTGCTCTGGTAGACCATCGCATGAGCAGATACTTATCCGGAATGCACACTACATCTTCCTGACTAAGAACTCCAATACAATGGGCACAAAGTAATCCCATTATTTCAAATTTCTTACAAGTAAGTTACATCTATTGTCCCATCAAATGGACAAATTATATTTTGATGATTTTTTATTCTCTAAGTTTCTCACCAAATACTCATTTATCGACACGATCGATAGCCTCCAACTCCATGCAAAAATTCTTCCTCAAATATAGTATATAGCTTTCTTGTATAAAACATAGCAGGTTATTTTAGAATTGGGCTGGTCTTAACAACAGGAATATCGATGACTGGCTACACTTGAAGTCTTCGTCATGTTCATTCCGGTGCCATGTCTCCATAACCTTTTCCAACCCAAGAAACAATCTGTGAGTGAACTTGTTGGTTTAGAGATTCCGTGATATATGTTGTTCATTGACTCACTATGTTGCATTGACAAGATGCTCATGCGAATGAGTCTTTCAATGTACCACTTGGATCTAATTTTATAAAGCTCAGATAGCCAATGATGATTATGCAAATTGCCTTCTTCTAGCATGGCAGACTAAGCTTCTTTAAACACTTCCTCTGAGTCACATTTGCTCATGCATGCATAAAATATCCCTTGTACCCTCTTATTACTATTAAAGCAGTGAACCTTGGAAAGAGCTTTCTTCAAATATGTCATCATTATAACCTATGACAGTATGCGTAATAATTTGATAGCTCCATACCGATCTTGATCAATATTGTTGTAGGATGTCTGTCACTCATCAACCAAAGAAATGTCTGAAATAGCCATAAGAATGACTCAATCATCTCTTCTGATAAAAAGGCTACTCCAAATAGCATATTTTGTCAGTGATGATTCACTCCAACAGCAGGGGCACAAACAAGATTATATTTATCAATCGACATATCAAAATTATCACATCAAAAAAATCATATTCTATCCTAGACATGTCATTGCTCCAAAAAAACTTACTAAGCAATCGACTCATCAACTTGTACATCATGCAAACATCCCGTCACGCCTTTCCAAACAGATAATGATCATTATTCACAATCCTCGATCTTTTCTCTTTCTGAATAAAATTGAAAGCAACTCTTTTTGTGAATCTAATATTCTCTACACCGCCAACCTCCTCACTTAGTTGAATGCATCACTTTAATTTCTACGTCATTATCTTCACGGAACCTTTTCATCAATGCAATTGTGTGATTGAGAAGATGTAGGTCAGAAATGATTATGACTTTCTATATATTTTTAACCATCCAATTCGCCCAAGAGAATCTAATCATGGTCGACAAGCCATCCTTGACGCTTTTCTGAATTTTGCTAAGCCATTTAGATTAGATTTCTTCGACTTTTGCACATAAAAATTTTTGATTTCAATTTAGAATTTGGCCAATAACTAGGTCCTTCCAAACACCGGCCGCTTTGATATAATAGCACATGATACGCCCGCTTTCATTCTCAACAATGGTGCCAAGAGTTTCCCAAATTTGGTTCATTAGACATCACGACTTCATCATCGCGACCGCCGACCGATTCACCCGCCTGCATAGCTCCACATAAATGTGACATGTAAAATAGCTCCACAAATAAACATATTCCTCCAAACAGGCCAAAGAAAGTGAAAAAATGAGCTAAATACAGAGAGTACAGATGCAAAAATCATCCAAACATCCCTCAAATTCCAATGTAATGTAATGAAAAATTTCTTCCAAACAGCCAAATAAAGAAAAAAATGTAAAGTCGTCAGACTCTCAAGAGAGTACAGAGAGTACAGATGTAAAATAACACTAAAAAAACCAACCAAACAACCTCCAAACAAGTAAAGAAATCATCATAAACATAAACAAGATATATCAAGTTACCCATGAGTCGAGAAGAGTACAGAGTACGTAGAGTATGAAAGTACAGAGTACGATTCTTACTCAAGAAGGCTTCTTTTGATTTGTATTTTACCTTCAAGATGCTCTTGGGCTTCCTCACTAAGTGCTAACCTCACATATAACAAATTCTATGCCATAAGACCTCCCTCGTTTGACATCCCTATTATCATAACTTCATCTGGGTGATGCTCTTAAGGCTTTTTTTCTGAAGGCTTTTTTTTGCTGTGTTTTTACCTTCAAGATGCTCTTAAGTCTTCCTCACTAAAGTCGACCTCAGATAAAGACATTACCTCTATTCCATAAGACCTTCTCCCTCTGTTTGCATCCCTACAATTATTGCATTCATGAGAATGCACCGCACCAAGAAAGAAAACTTGCTTCTTTATGTCCCAACAAGACAGGATCGTAATGGCTAGAGTCTTTCATGATGAGTCTAATGAGAACCATCAGAAATGTCAATGACTTCATTATTAAAGAGTGCCGCAATAATATACAGAGTATAGATGCAAAATCTCTAAACCATCCAAATAAATGCCAAATTGCTTCCAACAATGTCAACAACACAAAAGAAACTACAACATGACCAAAATCATATGTACTCATGAGAGCAGAGAGTAGAGAGAACATGATAAAATACTAACAAATCAACCAAACAACCTCCAAATTATGCATAATGAATATATTCTCCAAACCAAAGAAACAAAAAAACAAAAAAATGACTAAAATGCTCCACTCTGATATACACAGAGAGTACAAAGAGAGAAAGTAAAGACATATAATGAAAATAATCTCAACAATTAACTGATGAAATCAAAGAAAATGACCAAAATCATCCAGATTTCTGATGCAAAATAACACTAAAAAATAACCAAACATCCTCCAAATTGTTCCTTATATTGTAATGAACATATTTCTCCAACGCCACGTAGTGAAAAAAATAACCCAAAATGCTTCTCGATGATGAAATCCTCCGTAAATCATCTAAACATCCTCAAAATTGCTTCCACTATGTAATAAACATAAGAACAACCGCCAAAAAAAAAAAAAGATAAAATTATATGTAATTCTCAAGAGAGTAGAGTACCGCAAATAATACTAAAACCACCAAAGCCTCCAAATTGTTCGTGATGGATTGTAATAAATATATTCTCCAAACATGCCACAAGTGGAAAAAAAAATGCTCTATACTCATAAGAGTATAGAGTATAGATACATGTAAATCTCCATAAAGATTAACCAAACAACCAAAATTACTTTAATGGAATGTAATGACCATATTCTCTATCCGTGCAAAATAAATTGTAAAATATTCAGAAAATCATTTGTATTTCAAGGAGAGTAGAGTATATGCAAAAAATTCAAATAAAAAAGTCAAAGAACTCAAACAAGAGGAAATATACTAAATAAAAAGAATTTTAAGGAATAACACTAACAAAGTAAAAAAATTGTATGTATACAAATTGAGAAAATTATCGAAATTTTATTTAATACATCGCTATTTCCCTGCTTCTCCATCTTCATGGTTTTTTCAAAAGTAAATGAGAAAATCTCTTTCTCTTCGATTTCAAGAAAAATACACCCCTAAACCCTAAATCTATATATATATTTTAAATTCTCCATGCATTCTAACGAGACTTCTCTCATGTTGAAGGCTTGCCAGATAAACGGCGTGTCGCTTCCGTTTAGTTACATGTTAGCTTAAATAAAATCAAAATGCAAGATTGAGTCCATAAAATTTACGTGAACTTGACTTAATATTTTCTCCATCAACGAACATACATATTTTATTGATAAATATAATCACACAAATATTGTGATCTTTTGTATAAACAAAACGAGCAAACCACATCCACGAAAGCCGCTTCACCTTATATTTTTTTGTTCCCTCTCCTCTCTATTTAAGAGACAATGCAGAGAAGCAAAATCAACTGAGAAGAGAAATGGAAGCCATGCTTCTTCTCACAACAGCCTTACTTCTTCCTCTCATGTCTCTTTGTAACGGCCGGGCCGTCGGTCATCATCGGAGCCGGATTCTCCGGAGCCGTCGAACTAACTTAACATTTGGCATCCGGTCACACACAATCTATTTAATTTGAAGGGATAAGTAAGACGCCGGAATAACTAACATCGTCATAGGAGGCGGAGTCGGTGCCGTTCGCCGGAATCAATGTGGAGAAAGGAGCAAACTGGGTGGAGGGAGTCAACGACCAGGTCAACCCCATTTGGACCATCTCGAACCAGCTCGGCTTGAAAAAATTCTTCTGATTACGGCAACCTCTCGTCCAACACTTACAGGGAAGCGTGAGTTTCATCTTCAGTCTTTAGCTCTCTCAAATTCGATTTTTAGAGCTCCGGCAACCTAATTCAAATTTTAATTTGACTTACATCGTAATAAAATTTCATCTTATGGACTTAATTGAAAGTTTTTTTCAAAATTTATTCATTTTGGACTTCCCAAGATTTAATTTGGCAGAATTTTAATGAAAATTTAAGTAAGATTTAGCTAAATGCTCCCTGATTTTTTTTCAGATCTTAAATTATATTGTTGTCCATTATTTTATTTAAGATTTATTTATAAATCATTGATCCTATGACAGATAGTCATATAAATTTGTTAATTTTAAAATAACATTAACAGCTGTCATGCTGAAAATTTTCAAATTTTATTTCTCTTGAGATGTGTGTGTATATATAAATATATTTCTTTCATCATGAAAGCGAGAACCAAGACTGGCCATCGTTCCATTTGACTTAAAAAATGGATTTTTATTTATTATACTGTTTTAAGAACGATTTTTGAAAATTTTCTTCTATTTTTTCCGAAAATAATTTTTTTTATAAATTTTAAATAGCACCGTTTTTTTTAAACTTATTTTAATGATAGAAGAAACAGAAAGTGATGGACTTACCTCTGGCTGATGTTTTGCAGAGGCGGGCTGTACGGGGCGGCGGAGGTTCAGTCGGTGATCGACACCGCCGACGAAGTTTACGACGCCGGCGAGAAATACTCCAAGACTCTGCCGAACAGCGGGCGGGGAGACATCTCCATCCTCGCCTCTCAGCGCCTTCAAAATCAGTTAATCCCTACCTTATTTAAGAGATTTTTTTAAAATTTTTATATGATTAATATTTTGCAATGATATTTTTTTTTAACTAAAAAAGAATTATCAAGATATTATGATGCAAGGTAAGATAAAATATTTAAAAGTTATAAAATAATAATTCAAATTTAAAAAAAATAAATGCATGACTTAATATTATCTTAAAAAATTTAAATAATTTTAATTTTTACATATTTATTTAATAATTATAATTATTTTGTCTTATTTGATTTTGAAGAGATCAAAAGAAAAAGTTTATCAATCGAAATGGCTAAGTAATGATTATTAGACAAAACAAGCGTTAACTTGATATTAGTTAATAACTTCTTATTGCTTATTTTATTCATTAATTTAGAAATATTAATTTAATTATTTTCATGATAACCTACCTCTTAATTATCGCGATAAAAAAATAATAAATAAACAGCTAAAAAGAATTATTAAATTGTTTCTCTTCCTGCTTTAATGAACTGTTAAATTATCTTTACATTATGATGAAAGAATAATTAGCAATTAGTGATAAAGTCTTCATCCATTTTAATTTGAAAACAATGTGGCGAGCAATATATAGAGTGAACCGATATTTTGGAATTACTTTCATTTAAAATAAAATTATAATATATTATTTGATAAAAAGCCTACTATTTATAAAAATAGACAAACACAAATATAATTTATATCCTTACATCATATTTGATTGGGATATATATATATATATATATATATATATATATATATATATATATATATATATATTTTTGAAGCTTTATGTCACTATCTTCAATTTTGGAGGATTTATATGGATACCATATAATTTTTTATCTATTCATATATTTCATATTTAAAAAATTCAAATTTTTATAACTATTATCTAAAATTTTAATATCATATTATTAATGTCATAAATTTTAAATTAAATATTTATTTAAATATATAAATAAGAATTTTGTAATATGTATATGTATAAATCTTTTTTATTTTTAAATATCATAGTTTTAAAAAACATCTTTATAGAAAATGTGATACGGAAGTTTAGCAAAATTTTAATTTTCTAATATTTTATTTTACGTTATAAGCGCTTTTGATTTTATTTTTATTTATTTAATATAAAATTTAAAAGAAGAATATTACAATCTGTCAATGACCAATCACTTTCTGACATATTCTTTTCAAAATAAGATTTGTCATAACTATATCTCCATATCCACAAGATAGATAGGATGTTGAGTGAATATCCATTGAAAAAAAAATTGGCTTTTTTATTTTCTTTTAAAAGAAAAAAAAACAAAACAAAGTACATTTTTCTTTTTTTGGAAAAGAAATACATTTGTATTTTACTTTCCCAAACAAATTTGTATTATTTTATATTGTGTCAAATATGTAAATAATATCTTTAATATATATATATATATATATATATATATATATATATATATGACAAATTTATAAAAAACTTTTTTATTGAAAAAAAAAATTCATGAGTCCTCCACTAGCTCTTGCTAATATTATTATTGTTTTTAACATGTTAAATTTATTTTGGAGGATTTAATAAATTCATTACATCTAAATTTAGTAAATTATGAGTTAAATTTTAAAATTATTTTAATAGATTAGTTAAATTTTATTAAATCTAGAGATATTTGATGTTATTTTAGAGTTTAAGTCTATTAAGATTTTAAAAAAAAATTAAAAAAATATGAAAAATAATTCTCTATCACATTTCATTAAAAATAATAATTATATCGATGGTACTCAATTTATACTAAATCTTGACTTATTCATAAAACTTAATTCATAATAATATATCAATAATTATTAATACTATAAAATTAAAATAGTTAAAATTAACTTAAACTATATTAAAAAATAATATTAATTATTATATTAGTTAAGATCAATTAACTATCAAATTATAATATTTAATAAATTATAATTAAATTTAATAATATATTAATAAATTATTAGTACTACTCAATTAAATTTGCTTAAATATATATTAATTTAAAATAATATGTATTAATATTAATTATATTAAAATTACAAAATTTTATTAGTAGATTAATATAGGAATTAAACTACGGCATAAAATGTAAAAATTATAGGAACTTATAAATTTTAAATTAGTTAACTATCTAATTTATAATAATTATAATTATATTTATTAAATTATAATTTAATTTTATTAACTTATAAGTTAATCATTCAATAATATTTTATTAAATTAGTTTAAATTAAGTTAAATTAAATTAAAATTATCAACTATTATATTAGTTAAAACTACTTAAAACTAATTATCTTTCTAATGATAATTACATTTAATAAATAGTTAATAATATTAAATTAAAATTAATTTAATCATAATATTTTAACAAGCCAAAATTAGTAAATGAATTATTTAAAATTAAAAATTTTTTTAAAAGATTAATAAATGACGATTCTAAATATCTATTAAGTAAAAATGTTATTCTGAAAAAATAAGCATGTGAAAGTCCCAAATGAATGAAGCTTAAATTTCTTATCACTAAAATTTTATTTAAAAAGATGATCATATGACAGTTTATAAAACCCATAAATCCATGCTTTAATAGGATTTACTAAACAAATTTAAGAAGATTTAACATTTATTGAATTTATAATTTATAAGATTTACTAAATCATTTAATAAATCATTTTTTTTATTGTTAGAATTTAATTTAGTATTTAGATAAATTTAAATAAATTTGTTATCAAATATCTCTTAGTATTCATTATTTATTAAAATATTCAATAATTAATAATTATTTTTAATATATTATAAAATTTATTAAGTCATAATATATTATAAAATTTAAAATTATGTTAAAATTTAAATTATTTTAATAATTTGTTTGAATAATAGATATTAGAATTTTGTTTTTTTATATCATTAAATTAGAGGTTAATTAGATTATTAAATCAACTATGTAAATAGTTTGAGCCTAATTAATTGTTATTTGATATCTTTATTTAATTATTTATATTAATTAATAAAATGATGAATAATAAAAATAATACATTAGAATATACATTTTCTGCATTTGAATATATTCCAAATGCTAACATTTTTTTTTTATAAAATTTCATTTAAAATAATTAATTTATAATATTTAATTAATTTAAATAAAAAATAAAGTGATATTTATAATTAGTAATTATTTATATATTATTTATATTTAATATAAATTATGTAATTCATTATTTTATATTCATTTTTAATAAACAAAATAAAAATTATGAATTTAAAGTTAATCAAACAATTATAAAATAATCTTTTAATATTCTTTTAATAATTTAAATATATAAAAAAATATTATTTTAAAAATTTTTTATAGTTATCTTCATTCATTAAAATTTTATCAATTAATTAATAATTAAATACTTTTTAAAATTGAAATAGATATTCTTATAAATCAAATAATAAATAGTATCAAAGTTTGAGCCAAATTATTAATTGTCTCTCTCTTTCTTTCTCTTTTTTTTTTTTGTTTGTTAAAACCAGAAAAAAAAAAAAAAAAAATTTTATTTTTAATATTATAGTTGTCTTAAAAACTTACTTTTTAAATATTATTTAATATATTTTTTTATCCAAATAACTAATTATTAAATATATTTTAAAATAATTCCATTAATAAATTCGAGGCTTTGTATTTAAAAGGCCAGTATTTAAATTTAAAAAAAAAAAAAAAAAAAAAATTATTATGTGATGAGCTTTTTACATCTATACTTAAATAACAAAATTTCATCTCATATTAATATAAGACTGTCTTATAAGTATTATAGTGTATTAATTGTAAAATATTATATATTATTTAATATAAAAATACTATATATTATTATTATATTAATGTATAAAATTTTATAATTAATATATAATAATCATCAATTGATTGAACATCTAAAATGTAAAATTATATTCAAATTCTATACATAATAATTTCTTTTAATTTTTTATTCTGATATAAAATACGATGAACTATCATTTAAAATGCCACTATTAGAAAACTATAGATCGATATAATTATAATTTTATAAATATTTTTATATAACTTATTTTATATAAGATAATAATTAATTGAACGATTTTTTTTACCGATCGCTACTCACAAAAACTAAATGCCCTTTTTTTTTTTAGAAGAATTTACTTCAATGCCATTTTGTGCGCCGTGCGATATTATCTCATAAATAAATCGCCTAAAAAAATAATATATAAAATAAAAAAATGGTATCAGAATATACATCATTTCTATTCGAATTTTGAACTGATTTGGGCTGATGTTTTTATATTTTTAAAATTTTTTAAAATCTAATTTCAGATCTATATATATTTTACATCAATATTTTTAATATTTAATACATATAAAATTATTATTTTTATGTCAGACCATTTTGATCAAAATTGGTCTAGATGAATATTAAAATTCTCGTATTTAATTATAATTATTTATATCTTGAAATTTATTCTAAAATTTTAATCAGAATATTCTGTTGAAAATGCTCTAATCAATTTTTTTTATTTAAAATAAAAATATGAAATATTGAGTTAAATCAAATTAATCACAAGCTAACTAGTCATATTTAAATAAAAATAAATTAAATATTTTTTAAAATAAATTTTAAATTTGAAACATAATTATTTACTGCAGTGCTCCGTCGTCTCCGGTAGAGATGGCGGTGGACTATTATACCTACGATTACGAGTTTGCGGAGCCGCCACGTGTCACGAGCTTACAGAACACCGTGCCTTTGCCCACATTCGCTAATTTCGGCGAAGACGTATACTTTGTGGCAGACCAGAGAGGTTACGAGACTGTGGTACATTATGTGACTAATCAGTTTCTCAGGACCACCAAAATGGAACAATAGTGGACCCCAGGCTCATTCTCAACAAGGTAAATTTATTATTATAAAATTTAATTATCTTATTTCAAAAGAATATATAGCAAGATTATAATTATTCATTTCGAAGTGATTATTTTATCATATGTGAGTGAATAAAAGAAAAGATTTGATTTTAGGATGAGTTTAATATTTAAATAATTGATTTATCTAAAATAAATTTAATAAATTTGAACCTCAATCTGATTGAAATTTTGATAAAGATATTTGGAAAAAAATGAGAAATTCAATTATATATAATTTAAAAAAATTAGATGGCATATTATTTATCTTGAACCATTCAATTAAGAATGAACGTTAATCTTTATATTTTAAAATATGATTTTGATGAACCGTAGTTTTAAAAAAAGGAATATTTTAATAAAACTTATCAAAATTAATTTAAAATCATTATATTTAATTTAAATAAATAAAATATCTGAATAATTAATTAGAAAATTTTATATTACATTTATCGTACAATAATTTTAATAAGTTTGAAATATATTTAGTAATTTTCTAAAAAAACTTACCAAATAATATTACTTGCCTACCATTTTTAAAAAATAATATATTTTAATGTATATTATCTTTAATTTTAGGTGGTCAGAGTAATCGAACATTCACCGAGAGGCGTTACTGTCAAAACAGAAGACGGTTCGACCTATAAAGCAGATTACGTGATAGTTTCAGTTAGCCTCGGTGTGCTTCAGTCCCAGCTCTTACAATTTGTGCCAAAACTCCCTGTAAGTAAACAAATATTATATATATATATATATATATATATATGTAATTTTTATATTGTTGGAAGTTTTAATTGTCAACTTGCAACCGCAGGAATGGAAGATCCTTGCAATATATGAATTTGATATGGCTATATACACAAAAATTTTCCTGAAGTTTCCCTATTCGTTTTGGCCCACCGGCAATGGAACACAGTTCTTTTTATACGCAAGTGAAAGGCGTGGATATTATCCTGTTTGGCAGGTAATTTAAACTTTCTCGCCAAATCTACATACAACTATGTGGGGTCCCCTAGGTGAATCATTTTTATCCGTTGCTTCTTATTAAGTATTAAATTTTTATTTAATTCTAATAAATTAAAATTATTTTTAATAAATCATAATCAAATCTTTTTAGGTCTATTTTTATCTTTCTTAAGATATGATAAATCTAATATATCTACACACCTACCTAACTGGGTCATTGAACAACTGTCATTTTATGTGACGAAATCATCTACGACGGCTCTCTCTAATCTTATTTGTCACTGGAGAGCCTAACCTATTCACATATATATTCATTTCGCATTTTATCCATAAGAGTAAAGTCACTGAATCAGCTGAGCATCCTCATCTCTGCAGCACCTAATTTAATTTTATATTTCTCTTTTACTAGCCAATATTTTGTGTCATAAATCATGCAAGTCTTACGACAATCTTATAAAATTTTCACCAAATCTACATCTACAAAAAAATTGTTAGAAGAAAAATACAAATTTAAAATTACTCTGATAAAAGATTTAATTAGAATATTGAGATTTTTTTTTTGTCATGCAGCATTTTGAGAGAGAATATACAGGAGCACATGTCCTCCTATGGTGACGCCAATCACGAGGAGTCGAGGCGATCGAATAAAGAACCGACTCGGAGACAAGGCGAAGCCATGGAAGTGTTGAGGTCAATATTTGGGAAGAACATACCAGAGGCAACTGACATTCTTGTGCCAAGGTGGTGGTCAGATAGGTTCTAAGGGCACATTCTCAAATTGGCCAATTGGTGTTAATAGATATGAATATGATCAAATTAGGGTAATGGATACGTTTCCAACCCTTTGTCTTCAATTAAAATAAAGTGAAATTTACATACATAGCACATGATTCTTAATTTCTTATGCCATTACATATCTAACCCTTAACAGCTTGCTATTTATAAAAATAGTATTTTTACTATACATGAAAAGATGTATTTTACTTTAAAAAATTAATAATAGTGCTATTTTTACATAATATGAAAGATTTGAATGATATTTATATAAATATGAAAATTTAGATGTTAGATATGTAAATATATAAGAATTGTATGCTTTACATACCCATAAAATAAATTGTATCATGCTTGGCTTGAGGTGAATAACATAATTATTTTGTTGTGACATAAACCATTTTGAATTAATTTTTTATGATTTTTTCTGTAATTAGGCTCGGAGGATTTACTTTACCGGAGAGCATACGAGCGAGCACTATAATGGTTATGTTCATGGCGCGTATCTTGCAGGTAAATATAGATATGTTCACATGTGTACACACGTGCGCTCGCATATACACACACAAAGTTTAATCTGATGAATATTTATTGATTCTTCGACTCATAGGGATCGATTCGGCCAACATATTGATCAAGTGCATTAAGACTGGAGATTGCAAGTACATTGTGAAGGCGAAAGATGCTCATGATTAATTTAGCAAGGTTTGCATGATTGTGATGATAAGCTTACTATACATGCAATTTGTGTTAAATAAAAGTGATTTTTGATAAAATTTCTAATGAAATATTTAAAAGGTTCTTCCCATTTAAGAGATAAAATTATTACAATTTGATTAGGATTCTCCTTATAATAAGTGCTCTTTGGTTGCAATAGAAGATAGTTTCAAAATGATAAAATAAATATTAGTCTATGAGAAAAGCTAATTAATTAAGCTCAACTTTTAATCTCTCATCAACTGATATGATTATAGAAGAAAGATTAAAATATACTGATTGGAAGTAGTTGATTAATATGTTTATATTTTATTTATATTTTGCAGGCTGAAATTAAGCTTAGTAGGAGGGGTAGTATTGCATTGAGAACAATAAGGAGCAGAAGTTTTTGCCCAGGAGTTGATTAGTTGAGAGTTTCTGTACTGTTATTATTATTATTATTTTAGAAGCAAGCTTTTCATTTTGTTTGTTCATGGATCAATAAATAGAATGTCTAAGTTTCATTAAGCTAGTTAGCTTTGTACTAGAATTATTAACCTGTATTTCATTAAGTTATAATCATGGTGTGAACTGTCACTTGTTTGAAGTGCATATTCCGATCGTAATTAATTCAAAAAATTTCATTAAATTTCCCTATTCACCCAATTATGCTGAGACACCAAGTTTTAAAAAATATATAAAATAAAAAACAGTGCAGCATATATCAACGGTCCTATCACAGTAAAGTGGATTCTTCAACCATAGTTTACAGATACAGAGACAAGTAAATACCTCTAAAAATAATGTTGTTTATTCTGACATTATTTAGTAATTGGCATTATAATGTTTAGAAAACAATTAAGATTTTGCATAAAATGTTGACAGTATTGAGGGAAGGTATTTACATACATTTCTCCTTGGGAAGACTGTTGATCTCCCCATACATAGTATGTAACCTTCCATTCGGATTTCAAGCTATGATTCCTCCTCCATCGCCCTCAAGAATTTTCTACCTTCCTATAATGTGATTGATTCTTTCTGTGAGATAGTTGCTCAAGAAGTTCTACCAAAGATATATACATAATGAAATAGGACAAATAAAGATGAGATCGAAGATATTCAAGATGCCACTCAATTTCTCATTGATTTTGCCTACATGTTCATCTTCGCCGATATTTAAATAGATAACAAACCAAAGATGATTGATGTCAAATGCAAACATGCTGAACCTTTTATGCCAGCTCAAGAAATTATGACATTCAATGCTGCCCTAAAGATGACATCTTCAAGGAGGCTCCTTTCTTTTTATGCACCTGAACCACCTACAAAAGAGGACAGTGAAAAGGATGATGATTGAAATGAGATCGACATTCCAAAATGGCCCTTTTGTCTTTCCCCAAGTGTCTATTATAGATGTTATCGTAGAACATGCAAATATCCAAGCTCAAGCCCTTCGGTGGAGAGACAAAAGATGGGTGACAGAATAGCCTCATCTAATTCAAAGCACTTGTGGAGTAAATCATCTTTTATAAATTATAGGATGTTGCATCTTTTTGTATTTTTGTTAGTCTCTTGTTTGATTCCTTCGATCACAAGGAGAGATAGACTTAGATAAAAAGTTGGATCACCATGATGATGAGTTGCACAGAGCAAGAGAATTGAAGTTCAATTGAGTAATGAAACTAGTAACAAGGAGCATTATGCAATTAACAAGAAATGTATGAACTATAGATACTTAAATGATCAAGTGTAATAGGCTTTATCAAAAATAAACTCTAGCTCAATGATTTACTGATTTACATAGAACACTGTAAGATAAAGATGTTGAGATGGGTATCTATATTGTGGCATGCCTCAAATACTTTTCTTTTGAAACTCCCTGTGATTCCAATATTTTGGCTTTGTATGAGAAGACTTGAAGATATCAAAAAAGATGACATCCATGCACCATATGTCTATTAAGACTATAAGTGAAGAATGATATATATCTCACCTAATTGAAAGTGAAAAAAAACGATCATATATATATATATATATATATATATATATATATATATATATATATATATATATATATATATATATATATATATCTTTTATGAGAGTTTTATATTCCTGGTAGAATTGGTATCAGAGCCATGATGGGATGGGATGATCCTTGGGGGGAGGGAAGGATGTTAGAAGTTTTATTCCTTTGAACACCTACTCTGGATTAACCTGTACTCTGTTCCAACTTCCCATGATTTTATTCCGTCTTCGTCGCCAATGGTCATAAATCCCTGTGGATATGAGTTGTAAGTCGCTTTTGTTGACCGAATACGCTCGATGGAAGTTATAACTAGTTAGTTTAATCCTTATTATGTGTTCGATGAAGACTACCTCTTTCATCGCCTTCCTCTCCTCCCTCTATGGCATCTTCGCCTTCTTCCAACGTAACTTTAATCTAACGACAAAGGAATAATAATTTAATCAAGAACTCAAATGACAGTTCCCTTGAATGAAGAAGACCAATAGATGGTTCTTCCCAAAATTGATAAAACTATCATTTATCAATTTGGAACTTTAGATTTTAAAGGAAAGTCTTCGAAAACGTAGATAAAATGCACCATTACAAGTAGATCAAATGAACAAAACTATTTATCTACTAACACATGAAGACTGCATAAATTTATGCAAGACTTCAAGTATATCCATATTGATGATAGATAGCATTTAAGCCCTTAACTCTCAAAGGATTAAATGCTTCTATATTAGCCAGTCTTAGAGATGGCAGATGCCTTCATTGGACGCAATCTCTTATGAGTGTTGTTGAGACTAGCCTCTGCCATGGGCCAGTTTACTTCAACACCTTTTCCAATCTGAGTTTATCTCTTTCTGATATAAACCTTTTTGAAGCATTAAAATTACATTTACAGCTTTATGGTAATGATTTTCTCCCAGGTTCTGAAACTATTGCCCTAATTTTCAGAATTCATTTTCGAGTTTTAAATACTTTAAATCCTAGAGTTCAGAAAGTTGTTCAACCAACCGAACAAAATACTCACAAATCTGTTAGCATCTCATATTGCTACTAACAGAGTAATTAAATGGAATGAGATGATATTTCCAAAATCATGGACCATACCATCTGCGGTCACACCAAGACCAACCATCAATCAAGATATTGATCAGATAATTCAAAAGATGATGTTGAAGTCGATTCAACCCTCGTATCTATATTACACTTCCTAGGATTTCTCTCCCTTCAAAACCTCGGGAAGTCTAGATGGTTCTCTAACTCCTGAATCATCTGTCGAGGCCCTTCGCCTAAATCGAAATCATATTTACCATTCAGTGAGAGAAAATTAATCTCTCACTCCATCCGAAATGAACTTTAATCTTAATAAGCTACAAATAGATTCTAAGACTAGAAGTTGTCAAAAAGAATACTTCTAGCAAAAGTATGATAACTTTCGTACTTGGTATAAAAGTTTTACTTTTAAAAACTAACGTCTCGAAATCTCTGATTTATATTTCGAGAAAATGAGAGAAAAAAAATAGCTAAGCCAAAACAACTATTCTTTTCGTCGCTTGGTTTTGCAGTTACTATGCTCAATCCGCTCAAGTTGCTACTTTATCTACCAAAAAATGGCAAACTGAGCAAGGAAAAATTATTGAAGCATCTTATCTTCTATCAATTGCAAAAATGGTGGATGATAAACCTCTAGAATTAGCGATTTTGGAAAAATAAGTTCTGATCCATAAATTTTGAAAGAATTTATTATTATAAGTAAACAGCTTAATTATAATAATAGTATACTTCAAATAATTGTTGATCATATTTTTAGCCTAGAGTCTAAAATTGATCAGATGCTCATGCAAAAAGTAACTAGCCCCGAAACTAGCAAAGCTTCAGAGAAAGCTTCTACTAGTTCAAATCCTTTTATAAAACCTTTTATTCAACCACCTCCTAAATTATCTCTAAAGTTAGGACCCTCTTCTAAAGGCATTCAGAGTTTGATTCTAAATTTAAGAGAAAAATATATTGGAGCTCTGGAAGAGATCAGCCAATCAGATGAAGATTCAAACGAATCCTCAAACAAACTGATCAGAAAAATAATGTTGAAAAGGTTCAAACCCTTTTTCAAGAATTACAAAATTCACATCCTCTTGATATCCAAAAACTTTCTTATTTCAAGAAAAATTTAGAAAAACATTATTATAAAAAACTGATACCTCTGGATTTATTATTTGAAAAAGATACCTATTTCGTAAGAAATTCCTATGATTGAGATTTTTTGTATGAATGAAATATTAATGAATTTTCTGAACATCAAATCATTCATACCCTTCATCGAATGCTTATGTTCGCTACTGCTGTTCAATCTAGACACCAAGCAGAAAACCTCATATTGTCTCGCCATCATTGTGATTCTCTCGAACTCAAAGGATGGGATAATTTTCTCACTATTCCTCAAAAGGAAGACCTCCTTAGCGAAATTGACTTAAGTACTAAGGATCTTCCAAAAGAACAACAAAAACCTAATAAAAATTCGGTCTATAATCTTCTTCAAATAATTATAGATCATTTTGTCGATCCATTGAGATCAATGAGAAAAAACTCCTTACTCCAAAAATTAAGATGTCCATCCTTAACCCATTTTCATGGTACAAAGATATTTTTCTAGCACGCTGATGATATAGTCTCCATTGGAAATAAAATTAATTGAAGGCCTTCCCAACCTTTTGTGAAAAGGTCAAAGCTATTCTCCTTTACGATGGAATAATCCCATATGAAATACTTACATATGGAAACCTTATTTCTGTCTGTATTAAAACAGAATTAGTTATTTATTCTGATCTTAAATTAAAAGATCAAATGAAAAGAAAACTAAAACAGCTGGGTGAATTCTGTGATTAGTTCAACTGTGATCCTCAGGTACGTCCGTTACCTTCCAAACATAAGGGAAAAACAAAAAAGATTATTTTTCTTAGGTGTGAAAACTCTCATAAACATAAATGAGAAATTAAATCTAAGCATTCTCGCCCTCCGTTCCAAAACTAAAGAGACAAGAGAAATAAAATGTTATAGATGTGGCCGTACCGGTCACTATGCTAACAGATGTACGGTCAAGAAGAAGTTAAGTGAACTTCAGATTGACGAAGGGTTAAAACAAACCCTAATGAAGATTCTTCTGACATTTTCAGATTCTGAAAAAGCATCTGAGGATGAAAAGGATTCATCCTCATCTTCATCAGATTCTGATAAATCTAACTGTTACAAATCCTATCAACAGGTAGATTATTATAAAAATATTATTAATATAACTGGTCTTTATACGCTCACTCATGAGCAAAAAGATCAATTAATTAAACTTTTAGTACAAGTTGAAGATAATTCAACTCGTGATAAAATTATAAATCTTCTTAATAAGAAGAAATATAAGTTGGAAAAATTTGAGTTAAAGCCTCCTATATACTCCAGATAAGTATTTAGAGAGTATCGTCTTCTTCTTCTTCTTTACGTAATTAAAATGAGTTAAAGCACTAAAATGGAAGTTCAACAATTAAAAGTTGAACAAGATTAGATGAATGAATGTCTTATGGATCTAGAAATAAATCAAAAGACGTCCAATTCATTTGAAAACATAGAAGCCGATTCTACTCAAGAACCAGGTTTCTTACAAAATATTCAAAAGACAATATACCAGAAATGGTATATTTCCATTAAATTAATTATAAATAAAGAATTTATTTTATCAAATTTAACTGCTCTAATTGATAGCGGAGCAAATTTAAATTGTATACAGGAAGGGATAATTCTTCTAAATATTTTGAAAAAGCGTTAAAGGCACGGTGAGTCTTCTGATTAAGTATAAATTATCATGGTCATGAATCAATATGATGTTTGTATTCAAATATCTTTTATTTTAGTCAAAATTTAAACAACACATTATTTTGGGAACTCCATTTCTTCTCAAAATAATGCCCATAACAAGAATTGATGATACTGGAATTCAGTTTTTTTTTTGGAATAAAGAAATCACATTTCGCTTTATCACCAATCCTAAAGAAATTATCATAAATGAAATGAATAGACTTAATAATAAGTCTATGCATATCAATTATTTACAAGAAGAAATTACTACTTTAACAATTAACCAATTTCTTCCCTCAAATTTAAGAAAAAATTAATCATATCTCCAAGATTTCCAGAAAAAAGTTTGTGGGGACAACCCAATTGCTTTCTGGGAAAGAAAGGTTCATTTAGTGGAACTCCCATACATTGATAATTTCAATGAAAGGGACATTCTAAAGCTCGCCCTGCCAATAAAGCATTATCTTATGTAAAGTTGAAATTCAATTTATTAAAGAAGGAAATAATTAACAATCTTACTCCGCATGGAGTCACCCATGTAATGAGATCAGCTGAAAAGGAAAGAGAGACCAAGACTTGTAATAAATTACAAGCCTCTAAATAAAGTATTAAAATGGATTAGATATTATATTCCTAATAAAAGAGATTTATTAAATCGTTTGTATAATGCAAAAATATTTTCAAAATTTGATTTAAAATTTGCTTATTGGCAGATCCAAATTAAATATTCGGATCGCTATAAAACTGCTTTTACTGTTCCCTTCGGACATTACGAGTGAATGTAATGTTATTCGGACTAAAAAATGCACTGTCCGAATGTCAACATATTATGAATAATATATTTAAATACTATTTTAAATATATTTTTGTTTATATTGATAATATTCTTATATTTTCAAATACTTGAAAAACATTTTAATCATTTAAAAATGTTTAAATGGTTCAACAATAACAACAACAATAACAAGCCTTAATCCCACTAGGTGGGGTCGGCTACATGAATCCTTCGTCTCCATTATGTCCTATTATGTGTCAAATTCTCATTTAATTCAAGTATACTAAGATCATTTTTTATACATCTTAACCAAGTCTTTTAGTCTACCTTACCTTTCTTAATATAAGAAAAATCTAATACATCTACTCTCCTAATCTCTCATCTGACGCTTTATGTGGCCAAACCATCTAAGGCTCTCCCTAATCTTATATACCACTGGAGCTACTCCAACTTTTTCCCGAACATACTCCTTTTGCATTTTATCTCTAAGAGTAAAGCCACTCATCCACCTGAGCATCCTCATCTCTGTAACACTTAACTTAGTCTTATGCTTCCCTTAAGTTTTAATGATTAATTCTGAAAAATGGTTTAGTTATTTCTGAACCCAAAATTAAATTATTTCAAACTAAAGTAAGGTTTTTGGGACATATAATTTTCAATGCCTCTATTATTCTAATTAATAGAATTATTGAGTTTCAGATAAATTGATATTATTAGATAAAAATCAATAGAGGTTCTTAGGAGCCCTTAACTATATAGCTGATTTTTATCAAAATCTAGCACAAGATGCGGCCCCACTCTTTAACAGATTGAAAAAGACTCCACCACTATGGTCTAATATTCATACCATGGCAGTGCATAAAATTAAAGAAAGGGTTAAGAATCTTCATTGTCTTAACCTTACTGATCCAGATAGTTTCAAAATTGTTGAAACTGACGCCTCTGATCGGCTAATGGTGGTATTAAATAAAAAATTCAAAAGAAAAATTAGTTCTTTGTTTGGGATGATGGAATCTCACAAAAAATACTTTATTAAAAAAGAAATGCTTTCACAAAAGCATCTCTAAATTTCAAGATGATTTATTAAATCAATACTTTCTTCTTCAGATTGACGTTTCTAAATACATATAACAAGATGTAAAAAATTTGGTTTATAAGCGATTTTTGCGGTAAGTCATCGTCTTTGACTTTGAGAATTCATCAAAGATAATGAAAATTTTCTTCCGATTTTCTAAGGCAAAATTTTTAAACTAAGCATGATTAAAAGCGTTAATAAATAAGCACATTTTCACAAAAATTTAAAAGAGAACCGCGCTTAAGCGGCGCCATCAATCTCAATTCGCCGCCTCGCTTAAACGCGACCGGGAATCGATTTTTTAAAACGATCCGAGAGATCGGGATCCGATCTCGCATTTAGCTCTCCTTAGCATTTCCTCCGCCAAGCTCGATCGCTCATTACCGCCGCCAGCTGATCCGGGCCGCCGATCCCGCCGCCATGGATCCGTGAAGTTTGGGAAAAGGTTTTTTTTTTTTGTTTTTTTCAAAATAAACGAGTGATATAATATACATTTGTGATATGTATTTTAGTATATTTAGGTATATATATTGTGGATCTAACTAATTTTGTGTATCTCTAGGTAATGGGTGTTTGTTCTTGTTTGTTAATTTTTATTTTTTTGTTGTTGTTTAGGTTATGTCATTTAATTTTATTGTCCAATTTGTTTATGTTACTTTTCCTTTCGATTTATTTTATTGTATGTCAGATATTTTTCTTTAGAGAGGAACTATAACAATCCCTTTAATCTATCTTTCTACTTTTGTCCCCTTTTTATTATGTGAGTTTATTTCTATATATCTTCCTTCATATCATTCTAGCAAATTGTTCCTTTCCATTGTTCTTGTACTAGTTTTTCAGTCATTTGTCTTTTGTTATTTATTTTTTCTATATGAATAAAGTGTTTCATTCTATGTCTATTTAGAAAGATGAAGGTTTTAAACTATTGCATAAATGTATTATTTTATGAGAAAACCCTTAATCTAATATATATTTAATAGTTTGTGTTTATTCTATTGTAAAATTTCTTTTTTTGAAGTAGTTTAATGATAGCACCATTTACATAGAAAAAGTAAAATAACATCATATTATATAAATTCATACATAGCACAATTCTTATATATTACATATCTAGCACCTAAACTTTCATATTTATATAAATAATACATAAATTTTTAATAGTATTTCAAAAATAGCACCATCATTAATTTTTAAAGTTAAATGAATATTTTTATTCATAGACAGTGATTTATTTATAAATATCAAATTGTAAGTGTTAGATATATAGATGCATAAGAATTGTGTTATATGTAAATTTTCTTTTTTTGTGCAATTTTTTGATCCATTCAACTAAATTGTGTATCAAAATAGTCATTGATGAAGAGATATATCCATTCTCCTTTTTCATTTATAGTTTCTTCATGTAATTCACCATAATAGAGAACATGGAGTTGGTACAATTAAGCATTTCGATGGCATCTTAATTATTTGGGTTCGATGTCATTTGTATTTTACAAGATAACCATTAATTTAGCTAACTAGAACAAATCATTCAACATTTCCACTCGGTACAAATATTTGATCCGAAAATGAGTTCAATAGATGTCCGGTGTATTATGGTGGCGAAAAGCGTCGGATGATTTTTTCCTATACCGGGCGGAAAATCGTCCCATATTAATTTCTCGCCGCTAATTTTAACAATGTTCAAGATCAATCCGCGGTCACCGAACATTGATTCGGTTGGGATCAATCGGTATGCGTTTCGTCTAGTCTTCAACACTAACTATGCGCAAGTCGCCATCAATGCAATCGCACCCTTGTCATATGTTGAAAGTGAAATCAAACAAATTATCGATACCGAAGCGCATGATTATGCGCCAGATGAATTCCAGACAATTGAAACTTATGAACAACACTTACGACCAGGACCACATCATAGGTAATTTGTTTGAAGCTTGTTTTTCTTCAAACATTCACATTAACCTAGAACACTATATTTATAATGCGGAAGATGTAGACATATCGACTCCTATCCGCATATTGCTTCAACTTCGAAACATGGATGAGTACCATTCGATGAGGTGGCTCCGAAAGGGATGGGATACAAAACAATGCCGAAGCGTAACGAAGTTCGAACTGATGATAGTGAGGGTGAGATAGGTGAAGAAAATTATCCAAATGATGCAAGCAGTCAGATATTAAGAGAATATTCTAACAAAACAGCGACCTGTGAGGAACACATGTTTACTAACAATGAATACGCCCAAGCTCAATCAACTCAACAATGGGATGAAGAACTAAACTTTGATGGTCTCCAATCAAATTCTATTTTCGGAAGATAACTTTATTCAGCAGACCTACTTGAGGGAATGTGTTTACATGACAAGGGACACCTCAAATTTACGGGGATGGTCAATCACAAATAACGTGGAATATGTGACATGTGATTCTAATAAGTCGAGGTTCACGACGCTGCATTCATAGCAATAATCCTAGCACCATGTTTGTGGTCGCATGCTCGGGCAAAAGCTTGGTGGTGCTTGGGTAATTTCAAGCTCGCCACACACACATGTTCACATTCAATGCTAAGCACCGGACATGACAATGCACCTCAATTTATTAGTTACTACATCTAGCTGTATCGATGTCATGGACTTGAAACCTGGAAATCATTGGTCGAATGGATCAAAGTGAACCGCCAAATGACATTTTATAATTACTCTTGTTTAGATGCACTTTATCACTTGAAAATCTGTTTCCATTATCGTAACTATTCTTTATTTTTTTAATTAATGGAAAAGATATTATTTATGCAAGAAGTTCATAAAGGATTATATATTTTATGTCAAAGGATTATATATTTTATTGCGTAACTAACCTTTGCTTTTTTTTATTATATTGTGATTGTCTTACATCCGATTAGAGGGCCTTCTTAAACCTTAGTTTTATAAATTTTCGTAGTATGGCGGAGGATGCAGCGCCGAAACGCCGCACGATGCCTCCGCCGATTATGGTTCCGCACCACCGGAGGTGCATCCGAGCATCGTGGTCGCTCGTGGCAGACATAGAGCTGCACATCCTGATTTGGTATGTTCTTGCACTATTTGTGATATAGCTGGAAAGTTGGCGTATTACATTTTATCTTAATTTGAGCGGTACTTATACTTTGTCATAGATACATTTCGCTTCACATTTACTTATGATCGTGAATGCTTAACTACCGGTTCATGGATGGACTACGAGAGGTTGGATTACTGTTTTCATACCTTACTAGATCACCACTTACTCACAGCTTTGGTGGAGCGATGGTCACCACAGATGAACACATTTCATCTAGCGGTTGGTGAGATGACAGTCACACTACAGGATGTAGCCATGATCCTAGGTGTTGATTGATGGACCTCTGTATAGGTTCGACAAAGTGGAGTTGGTGACGATGGCGCATGGATTCGACGATGATGGTGACACCCCAGCGATGAGTATACCATGATCCCTTTCACCACATCCATCTACGTTTATGGGGCAAGCACACGCCAGGACCTGCATGCCGTTACGTTGGTTGGACATTCTTCAGGGATTCTTATTTGGACATTCCGGATGTTGAGTTTTGGAGGCATGTCGAGCGCATATACTATTCATATGGATGCTTCCTCATGCCGATACGTCCGTGTCGAGGTACATCTCGATGCCATTACTAGAGATCGACATTATTTAAAGTTTCGATTGGATCAGTGTTGGCACACTATATAGAGCGAATGAGGCAACAAGACAAGCGATAACATGGCGGATGTTTGCACTACGGTATGGTCGGGAGCATTTACATTGGTCGACCCATTGGGTACCCGTTGAGTTGGAGGGTTTGAGTGTTGATTGGTGATTTGAATGAGACTTATCAAGGGAGATGAAATTTATTATTATGACCTAAAAATTTATTAAATGACTCCGTAGGTGATATGGGAACCTTATGGCTGCCAGATCCGCACTAAGTGGCGATGTTTGTTTGGTCGGTGCGGTGATATATAGCTCGGGTTCCATTGATCGCGATCGAGTGGTATCTCCCGATCGCGTTCTAACAGTCGCTATCACCCGAGTTGATGCCGATCTGTTGATCCTTCATTTCATGAAAGACGGAAAGATGTTGATGTATACCACCTTACATATTACGGGGAGGCCGACACGATGCCATTGTTGATGTGCGTTCCACTACTGACCCGGCTGAGTCGGTATATGAGGTGGTATCGATCTTGGGCCTCCTTATACATGCTCAGGGCTCCTACCATACCGCCGACCACCTATTACCCTCGTGCTCCTGGAGAGAGACTGATGGTAAGTGTTAAAAGAAATTTATGTTATTCATAAATTTATATGTTTAATATACAACATAATTTTTTTTTCTACAGAGGAACATATCTTGGACACGGATATATTCTCGCCTTATTTTGGGAGAGATAGACTCGATTTCCGATTCGATCAATACTTACGAGGAATTATGCAGGAAACTTAATAAGGACATATCGATAGGTATAGAGATGCGAAGCTAGTAGTTCCTATGCGGCGTCGCCTTTCTACCACATGCTACAAGATTCGATGGTCCATCGTCCATGCGAGCCGGGTCCATACACTTACCCTATAGCACCGCCTCATTTCAAAGTGAAGGCATCCATTTCATTTCCCTTTGCGAGCTCTTCCATGTATCCTCACCCATCCAGATACATGCCATGGATGCATCCAAGGTACCCCATAAGACTTTCACCGCTCATCAGAGATATCGATGTTACACCTCAGACAAAACGACCAGTGAAGATGATGTGCGACATCGAAGATCACTGTGACCGCCCCCGACCTCCTCGCACATTACACACCGTGAAGTGACGACTTCCACCACGCACACCATCATTAGATGTACTCTAGCATACTCAGTAGATTATATGTTACCTTGATGTACATTGTTCTAGTCACATTTCTTTATTTAATAAATTTATGGGATCAATAGTATCTTATATGTGATTTTAATTTTTTACATTTTTTATTTTAAAAAAATAGTCCAAATATTTAAATATCACTAAGATAACGAACAAGTACATCAAAATTCTCCAATATGCAAACTGCTAAGCATTCAAAATTCAATAATTCACTCTATAAAAAAATGCAAAAAAAAATATATAATTAGAAATAAGCATTCAACACATTTATTTTTCTATTTTTTAATATGATCAAAATCTACTAATCAAACAAATAATTCATAGGTCGAGATCAAAAAGAAAAAAATACTCATATAAAAAATTAATATAGTCATTATTTTCATATAAAATATACATAATACAAAATTATGTAAAACTTCGGCGAGAGAATCATAAATTATCCTTTAAGTTGAGTATTCTTTTATTTTACAAATATAGCTTATATATAAGGCTCCTTTTGTGCATGTCATATATATATATATATAAATTTAAATCATAAATGCAACTAAATTCAGATACATCAAAATTTCTTATGTAAGACGTCACAATCTCAATTCAAGTTAACATAAAAGTGGCCAATTTCATTCGATTCAAACGATACCAAGTTGCAATTCGATAACAAACGATATGATCAAACGCGATGTCAAAAAAATTTTATTTAATAAATTCAGTGCCGTTCTTAAGCGATGCCGAAGATACGCACGCTCAAATGGATCGCACGATGTATTTGTAGCGCCGCCTGCTAAACGGGCATGTTTATTTTAAATTTTTGTGAAACTGTGCTTATTTTGCTAATTAACGTTTTAATCATGCTTAGTTTAAAAATTTTGTCATTTTCTAACCCGTGAATTCTTGCAGGGGCGAACAAGGGTGGATCACCCCACATGGAAAGATGCATCCTCCTAACCGAGGTGGTAACTCTTTTCGGGGAGGTCACGGTCGTGGCCGCACTAATGGAAAAGATCCGGTCAACTCAATGGTTAGCATGATCGACTTAAAGACATATTTATATGGCACTTCCTCTTTAACTATTATTGAAAAGGGAGAATCTTCTAAAGCTGTAACTCCATCCCATAAAGATGTCGTTATGCAAGAACATGTTTACTTCTCAAAAGAAGTAAAACAAAATATTATTGAAATTAATCTCTCTGATTATTCGATAAATAATCCGTGAGTCTCATTTGAAAGATATTTGGGAAACAATCCTTTCCCATTTGAATATAATCTCTCAAAAGAGAATTATGAAAAAATCTTAACACAATTAAAGTATATTGAGATTAATCATGTTCGTGATCAGACGAACCATACAATTTTGTATAGCAAATGCGTTATACAAAAAATCTTTCATCAAAGTGAATGGGGTCTAACTCCATTTCAAGAGAAAAATGTATTTTTATCCTCCACTAATATACAGTACAAAATTAACATAAATTATTGATGTTATGTGCAAGTTATGATGAAAGCCTTCTTCCTTCTCAATGAAAAGCGAAGACATTCATAAATGTTCATAATGAACAAGGAAATTATCAACAAAAAACTTTCAGCATAATTCTTCAGATGGTGGAACTATTTTAAAGCAGAATTAAATATTCTTCCAGATCCAATTAAAGAAATCTTCAATGAATGGATGGAAGCTGCCCCCAAAATAATGGCTATTAATCCCAGAAAAATGATCCAAGAGCAAAATCTTACTCATTTCTTCACAGGCTGCCAAATCTCATGGATTTGGAACTAGAACGTTATACTCGGAAAGGACCTCTTCAATCAGTTGGTCATTCAAAGATAATTTTTATTAAAATTGTGGAATTCTATCAGCATTGAGGATAAGCTCAAACAGATTAAAACTATTATTAAAGCTTATTTCGAATTAA
Organism: Cymbidium sinense; assembly: GCA_021442155.1. Classification (NCBI taxonomy): domain Eukaryota; kingdom Viridiplantae; phylum Streptophyta; class Magnoliopsida; order Asparagales; family Orchidaceae; genus Cymbidium; species Cymbidium sinense. The sequence continues at coordinate 43,088,771 of CM038228.1, forward strand.
TGATCCCTCAAAAAACTACAGATTTTGAGTTACCAGTTGATGAGGTGCTACAGAGCATTAAAAGATGATATCCTCATGAGAATGAATTTCAGCATAATGATCATCTCAAGAAAATCTATGAAAATCAACTCACCAAGGTGTTTAATCACTCAATCTATATATGTGATGCGTCATCCGAGCGTCGACATCGAATCTATTGGAGAAAATTAATGGATTCTAGTCTATCATAATTATTAAATCACTTTACAGCTATAAAGTGATCCGCTTTGCCAGAATTATTAATCCCACTTTGCTGTACAACACAAAATGGGATAACATTATCTCAGAAGATTCTCACTTCGCTTTCCAGCGTAAAAGTGATAACATTATTGCCTCCACCAGAAGGAATATACTTTACAGCTCTAAAGTATTCCCTCCAGAATTACTTTCCACCTCAGAAAATAATTGCATTATTGTTCCCACTACGACAACATTTATCTGTCAATTATTATACCTTTGCTTAAACTCTAAGCAAAGCCCTTCTGCCTCCATTCCTATATAAGGAGGCTCTTGCTATGTATTTGGTGTGCTCAGTTTTCTATTCTCCTCTTCTCTTCTACTCTCCTGTATAATCTCCTGCTACCTGCTTGCTGTCATCGTGTAAGTTACAAATTTTCAATAAAAGTTATTATTTTATATTCCTAGTAGAATTGGTATCAGAGTCATGATGGGGTGATTCCTTTGGGAGGGAAAGATATTAGAAGTTTTCTTCCTTTGAACACCTACTCTGGATTATCCTGTACTCTGTTCCAACTTCCCATGATTTTATTCCTCACAAATGGCCAAATCCTACGATATGGGTTGTAAGTCCCGCTTTTGTTGACCGAAATCGCTTTGGATGGAAGTTGCGAACTAGGTTAGTTTAATCCTTATTTTATGATCAGATGAAGACTACCTCTTTCATTGTCTTCCTCTCTCCTCCCCTCTCAATGGCATCTCCGTCTTCCTCAGACGTAACTTCTAATCTAACGATTAGAGGAATAATAATTTAATCAAGAACTCTGAAATGACAGAATTTCCCTTGAATGAAGAAGACCTGAACAGATGGTCTCTCTCCAAAATTGATAAAACTATCATTTATCAATTTGGAACTTTTGATTTTAAGGGTAAGTCTTCGGTGAAAATCGTAGAACAAACCATTACAATAGATCAAATAGACAAAACCATTTATCTACTAACTCATGAAGATCTGCATAAATTTATGCAAGACTTCAAGTATATCCATATTGGAATGATACAGATAACATTTAAACCCTTAACTCTCAAAGGATTAAATGTTTCTATATTAGCCAGTCTAAGAGATGATAGACGCCTTCACTGGGCACAATCTCTCGTGAGTGTTGTTTAAACTACATCGCCGCTTTACAAAGACCTTTTCCAATTTAAATTTATTTATTTCTGATATAAACCTTTTTGAAGCTTTAAAATTACATTTACAGTTTTATGGTTATGATTTTCTCCTGCAGAAACTATTGCCTAATTTTGAATTCATTCAGTTTAAATACTTTAAATCCTAGAGTTCAAAAGTCGCTCAACCAAATGAACTACTCGATCAAAAAAATCTATTAACATCTCATATTACTAAGTAATTAAATGAGGTGGTATTTTAATCATGGACCATACCATCTGCGGTCACACCAAGACCAACCATCAATCAAGATATTGATCAGATAATTCAAACGGCTGATGGCGATGTTGAAGTAAGATTCAACCCTCATCTATCTATTACACTTCCTAGAATTTCTCTCATTTTTGAAACCTCAGGGAAGTCTAGATCAGATGGTTCTCAAACTCCTGAACCATCTGTTGAAGCCTTTCGCCTAAATCGAAATCATATTTATCATCCAGTGAGAGAAAATTAATCTTCCACTCCATCTGAAATGAATTTTAGTCTTAATGAGCTACAAAATAAGTTCTAAGACTAGAGAAGTTATTCTGAAGGAATACTTTCAACCAAAGTATGATAACTTTCATACTTGATATAAAAGTTTTACTTCAGAAAATCAACGTCTCGAAATCTCTAATTTATATTTTGAGAAAATGAGAGAAAAAAATACTCAAGCTAAAGCAACTATTCATTTCATCGCTTGATTTTGCAGTTGCTATGCTCAAGCCGCTCAAGTTGCTACTTTGTTTACCAAAAAATGGCAAATTGAGCAAGGGAAAATTATTGAAGCATCTTATCCTCCATCAGTTGCAAAAATGATGGATGATAAACCTCTAGAAAAAAAAATAAGTTCTGATCCACAAATTCTGAAAGAATTTATTACTATAATTAAATAGCTTAATTATAGTAATAATATATTTCAAATAATTTTTGATCATCTTTTTAGCCTAGAGTCTAAAATTGATCAGATGCTCATGCAAAAGGTAACTAATCCCGAAACTAGCAAAGCTTCTACTAGTTCAAATCCTTTTGTAAAACTTTTTATTCAACCACCCCGTATATTATCTCTAAAGTTAGGACCCTCTCCTGAAGACATTCAGAGTTTGATTCTAAATTTAAGAGAAAAATATGTTGGAGCTCTGGAAGACATCAACCAATCGGATGAAGATTCAAACAAATCTTCAACCGATCAACAACCGAGAAAAGTAATGTTGAAAATGTTCAAGCTCTTTTCCAAAAATTATAAGATTCACATCCTCTTGATATCCAAAAACTTTCTTATCCCAAAAAAAATTTGGAAAAACATTATTATAAAACCGACACCTCGATTTATTATTTGAAGAAGATACCCATTTAGAAATTTCTATGATAGAGATTCTCAGATGGAATATTCATAAATTTTCTGAACATCAAATCATTCATACCCTTCATCGAATGCTTATGTTCGTTACTGTTGTTCAATCTAGACACCAAGCAACAGCAAAAATCTCATATTGTCACTCGAGCCATCATTTCAAGATTCTCTGGAACTCTGAAAGGATGGTGAGATAATTTTCTCACTATTCCTCAAAAGGAAGACCTCCTTAGCGAAATTGACTTAAGTACTAAGGAACTTCCAAAAGAACAGCAAAAACCTAATAAAAATTCAGTCTATAATCTTTTTCAAACAATTATAGATCATTTTGCTGGATCCATTGGAGATCAAGGAGAAAAAACTCATTCCTTACTCCAAAAATTAAGGTGTTCATCCATAACCCATTTTCGATGGTACAAGAATATTTTTCTGGCACGTGTCAATTCTACAAGGAATATAAAATAATAACTTTTATTGAAAACTTTAACTTACACGATGACAGCAAGCAAGAAGCAGGAAGAACTAAGGAGATTACAGAGGAGAGTAGAAGAGAAGAGGAGAATAGAAAATTGAGCACACCAAATACATAGCAAGAGCCTCCTTATATAAGATTGGAGGCAGAAGGGCTTTGCTTAGAGTTTAAGCAAAGAGACAATAATTGACAGATAAATGCTGTCGTAGTGGGAATAATAATGCAATTACTTTCTGAGGTGAAAAGTAATTCTAGAGGGAATACTTTAGAGCTGTAAAGTAGATTCCTTTTGGTGGAGGCAATAATGTTATCACTTTTGCACTGGAAAGCAAAGTGAGAATCTTCTAAGATAATGTTATCCCCTTTTGTGCTATAAAGCAAAGTGAGATTAATAATTCTAGCAAAGCGGATCACTTTAGAGCTGTAAAGTGATCTAATAATTTTGATGAGCTGGAATCCATTAATTTTCTCCAGTGGATTCGATATCGACGCTATCGGATGACTCGTCGCTGTCACATATGTAGATTGGGTGATTAAACACCTTGGCGAATTAATTTTCATAGATTTTTTTGAGACGATCATTATGTTGAATTTCATTCTCATGAGGGTATCGTTTTTTAATGATCTGCAGCACCTCATCAATTGATAACTCAAAATTTGTAGTTTTTTGAGGAATCATTAATTCGGAATAAGCTTTAATAATAATTTTAATTTGTTTGAGCTTATCCTCAATGCTGATAGAATTCCACCATTTTAATAAAAATTATCTTTGAAGGACCAACTGATTGAAGGGTTCCTTTCCGAGTATAACGCTCCAGCCCAAATCATGGGATTTGCCTCAAGAAATGAGCAAGATTTTGCCCTTGGATCATTTTCAGATTAATAGCCTCATTTGGGTAGCTTTCATCCATTCATCAAGACTTATTTGATTAGATCCGGAAGAATATTTAATTGCTCCAAAATAGTTTCACCATCCAAGAACCATGCGAAATTCTTTGTTGATAATTTTCTTGTTCATTATAAACATCCATAAATTCCTTCGCTTTTCATTGAAAAAGAAGAAGGCTTCCATCATAGCTTGCACATAACACCAATAATTTACGCCAATTTTGTACTGTAAATTAGTGCAGGATAAAAATATATTTTTCTTTTGGAATGGAGTTAGACCCCATTCACTTTGATGAAAGATTTTTGTATAACGCATTTGCTATACAATATTGTATGGTTCGCCCGATCACAACATGATTAATCTCAACACACTTTAATTGATTGGATTTTTCATAATTCTCTCTTGAGAGATTAGATTCAAATAGAAAAGGATTGTTTCTCAAAATATCTTTCAAATAAGACTCACGGATTATTTATTGAATAATCAGAGAGATTAATTTCAATAATATTTTATTTTATTTCTTTTGAGATGTAAAGGTTCTTGCGTAACGACATCTTTATGAGATGGAGTTTCAACTTTAGAAGATTATTTCTCTTCAACAGTAGTTGAAGAGGAAGTGTCATATAAATATGTCTTTAAGTCGATCATATCAACCGTTGAGTTGACCGGATCTTTTCCATTAGTGCGGTCACGACCGCAACCTCCCCGAAAAGAGTTACCATCTCGGTTAGGGGGAGACATCTTTCCATGTGGGGTGATCCACCCCTGATCATCCCTGCAAGAATTCACGGGTTAGAAAATCAGGAAGAGAATTTTCATTATCTTTGATGAATTCAAAATCAAAGTCAAAGACTTGTTTTATGATGTAAAAAATCGCTTAAAATCAAATTTTTTACATCTTGTTCAATTATGTATTTGATTGAAGAACAGTCAAAACGAAAAATAAAGTATTAATTTAATAAATCATCTTGAAATTTAGAGATGCTTTTGACGACTGAAAGCATTTCTTTTTTAATAATAAAGTATATTTGCTGAGTGGGATTTCATCATCCCGAAGTAAAATGAACTAATTCATCTTTAAAATTTTTTTCGTTGTTTTAGAATACCACCGTAGTCTTGATCAGAGGCGTCAGTTTCAACAATTTTGAAACTGTCTGGATCAGTAAGGTTAAGACAAGGAAGATTCTTAACCATTTCTTTAATTTTACGCACGGTCATGATATGAATATCTGACCATAGTGGTGGAGTCTTTTTCAATCTGTCAAAGAGTGGGGGCCGCATCTTGTGCCAGATTGTGATAAAAATCAACTATATAGTTAAGGGTTCCTAAGAACCTCTATAACTGATTTTTATCTAGAATAATATCAGGAAATTTATCTGCAAACTCAATACTTTTAATTAGAATAATGATTTGAAATTATATGTCCCAAAAATCTTACTTGAAATAATTTAATTTTGAAATAACTAAATCATTTTTTAATAAACCATTTAAACATTTTTAAATGATTAAAATGTTCTTCAATAGTATTTGAAAAGATAAGAACATCATCAATATAAATAATAATATATTTAAAATAGTTTTAAATATATTATTCTATACATGTTGCCTGGATGTAATTTTTTTCAGACATTACATGTGTGGGAACAATAAAAGTAATTTTATAGGAAATCTAATTTGATTACAAAATTTTGAAAATATATTGAAGATAAATGATTTTAACATAGATATTTAATCCATAATGCTTTATAATTTATTACAAGTCTTAGTTTATGACACATTCAGTAAAGGATTTTCTTTAAGAAGAGCACATGTGTAAAGATAGTTTTAGTGAGGATGTCCCTTTCATTGAAATTATCAATGTATGGAAGTTCCACTAAATGAACATTTATTTCCCAGAAAGCAATTGGGTTGTCCCCACAAACTTTTTTTGGGAAATCTTGGAGACAATGATTAATTTTCTCCTGAACTTAGGGGGAAGAAATTCACTGCTTAATTGTTAAAGAAGTAATTTCTTCTTTTAAATAATTGATATGCATAGACTTATTATTAAATTTATTCATTTCATTTATGATAATTTCTTTAGGATTTGTGATAAAGCGGAATGTGATTTCTTTATTCCAAAGAAAACACTGAATTCCAGTATCATCAATTCTTGTTATGGGCATTATTTTGAGAAGAAATAGAGTTACCAAAATAATGTGTTGTGTCAAATTTTTGATTAAAATATCTTGAGACACATGGATGATAATTTATACTTAATTTGTAAAGACTCACCGTCGGCTGTCTTTAACCATTGGCTAGTTTTTTTCAAAATATTTAGAAGGAATTATCACTTATTATATACAATTTAAATCTGCTCCGCTATCAAGTAGAGCAGTTAAATTTGATAAAATAAATTCTTTATTTATAATTAATTTAATGGAAATATATCATTTCTGGTATATTGTCTTTTAAATATTTTGTAAGAAACCTGGTTCTTGAGTATAATCGATTTCTATGTTTTCACATGAATTGGACGTCTTTTGATTTATTTCTAGATCCATAAGACGTCCATTCATATGATCTTGTTCAACTTTTAATTGTTAAACTTCCATTTTTAGCTGCTTTAACTCAAATTTTATTTCTATTAAAGAAGTGAAGAAGAAGACAACTGGCCTCAACTCTCCTATGAAATACTTCTGTCATGGAGTATATAGGAGGCTTTAACTCAAATTTTTGCTGCTTATCTTTCTTCTTTTCGTAAGAAGATTTATGATTTTATCACGAGTTAAATTATTTTCAACTTGCGCTAAAAGTTTAATTAATTGATCTTTTGCTCATAAGTGAGATAAAGACATATTAATAATATTTTTAAAATAATCTACACTTTGATTTGCAACGCTAGATTTATCAATCGATGAAGATGAGGATGAATCCTTTTCATCCTCGATTTTTTTCAAAATCAAAAATGTCGGAAGAATCTTCATTAGAGTTTGTTTAACCTTTCATCAATCTAAGTTCACTTAACTTCTGACGACATCTAAGCATAGTATGGCCACATCTATAATATTTTATTTCACTTGTCTCTTTAGTTTTGGAACCAGAGGGACAAGAGTGCTTAGATTTATGCATGAATTTCTCACGTTTATGTTTATGAGAGTTTTCACGCCTAGGAAAAATAATCTTTTTGCTTTTCCCTTATGTTTGGAAGACGATTCGAGGATCATTTGAACTGATCATAGAATTCACCCAGCTCAATTCTACCAGGAATATAAAATAAAAACTTTTATTGAAAAACTTTAACTTACACGATGACAGCAAGTAGGAAGAACTAAGGAGATTACAGAGGAGAGTAGAAGAGAAGAGGAGAATAGAAAGCGAGCGAATTCACCCATTTTCGCAAAACGCGTTCCCTTTCATTTGATCTTTTAATTTAAGATCATAACAAATAACCAATCGCTTTTAATACGTGAGATAAGGTTTCCATATATAAGTGTTTCATATGAGATTGTTAAAAGACGAGAGTAGCTTTGACCTTTTAACAAAAAAGGTTGGGAAGGCCTTCAATGATATTTTGTTTCAATGGAGGTTATTGGCATCATAAAGCATAACAAAAAAATATGCTTGTACCATCGAAAATGAGTTAAGGATAGACATTTTAAATTTTGGAGTAAGGAGCGAGTTTTTTCTCCTTGATCTCCAATGGATCTAGCAAAATGATTTATAATTGTTTGAATAAGATTATAGACCGAATTTTCATTAAATTTTTTCTATTCTTTTGGAAGATCCTTAGTACTTAAGTCAATTTTGCTAAGGAGGTCTTCCTTTTAAGGAATAGTGAGAAAATTATTCCTCCATCCTTTCAGAGTTTCAGATAATCTTGAAATGATGGCTGAGTGGCAATATGAGGTTTTCGCTACTTGGTGTCTAGATTGAGAAGAGCTAACATAAGCATTCGATGAAAATTCATCAATATTCCATTCATACAGAGAATCTCCATCATAGGAATTTCCTACGAAATGGGTATATTCTTCAAATAATAAATCCGAAGGTGTCGATTTTTTATAATAATATTTTTCCAAATTTTTCTTGGGATAAGAAAATTTTTGGATATCAAAAGGATGTAAAACTTGTAATTCTTGAAAAACGGCTTGAACCTTTTCAACATTACTTTGTTGATCAGTTTGATCAGAATCAGATTCAGTTGAGGATTCGTTTGAATCTTCATCCAATTGACTGATATCTTGAAGAGCTCCTACATACTTTTCTCTTAGATTTAGAATCAAATTCTGAATGTCTTCAGAAGTGGTTCCTAACTTAAGAGATAGTTTAGGAGGTGGTTGAATAAAAAGTTTCACAAATGATTTTGTACTGGTAGAATATTCACTTTACTGGCTAGAAACCTTTGCTTAAGTATCCGAATTTTAGATTCTAGAAGCCAGAACTTTCAAGCTCAAGGATTCAGAGGGAAAAACTTTACCTCGAACTTGGAACACTGAGAATCTCCGAAAATATTATCAGTAATTCTTACTGCATAATTATCGCAGCTTTTATTTTGTCTGGTTTATCATCTCCTCTTCGTGTAGCCAACCCCACTTAGTGGGATAAAGACTTATTGCTGTTGTTGTTGTTGTTGTTGTTGTTGTTGTTGTCATTTTCTTTTAAAACTCATATTCGTGTTAAAATCGTCTTATGATTATATCACTGAACTTATCAGAGTAATAAATTTATAGTTTTCTTCTTACAAACTTATTTCTTCTTCATTTAATTCTCCCACTTGAGAAATATACAACTCACGTTATATCTCAATTAGAGCATGATCAATCCCAAGGGGACTTTCCACGACCTCTTCCACACAGGTTAATGTCATCGAACGAAGACTCTGACAAACAACCTAGGATAGGTCAAAAGGTCCTTGGTGGACTTCTCACGGCCTCTGCCACATAGGTTAATGTCATCGAGCGAAGACTCTGACAAACAACTTAGGATAGGTCAAAAGGTCCTTGGTGGACTTCTCACGACCTCTTCCACACAGGTTAACATCATCGAACGAAGACTCTGACAAACAACCTAGGATAGGTCAAAAGGTCCTTGGTGGACTCACCTCTTCCATGCCGAGGGGGAGACTCGACAAACAACCTCGGATAGGTCAAAAATCCTGAGTGGATTCAATTCAACCTCATCCGTACAGGTTAGCGTCGTCGAATAATATTTCGACCAATTACCTCGGATAGGTAAAAATAAAATAAGAGCGTATCATCTAAAAAAAATTAATAGCATTAACATGATGATATAAGAAAGAATCAAGATTCTGATACACACTAATAACAATACATATAAAAAAAATGCATCCTCAAGTGATGCTACATCATATCAGTTGGTGATATCAACATCCTCCTCACCACTAGGAGATACTCCCTTGGACTCACTCAACTCCTTCATCTCCTCGAATCGATGAAGAGTCTTGATACTTAGGGAGACATCCTCAATACTAGCTCATGCGATGTACTAATTCCTTTAGGAACCCTGATGAAGCCCTCCTCTAAACATTGGTGCTCCAAGTCCTTCACTCAACATCAAGTATGATGAAGCTTCAACATGGTCTTCGAGGTGAGATAAGCTGTGGAGTTCTTAAAGTCTTCCACCGCCTTCAAGGAGATTTCATTTGCTTCCGCCGACATTATATGCTCCTTCTCTAAAGATGATCATGTAATGCTTCTCCAGCTCAAGAGCTCTCTTCTCACGCAAGTGCCTTAAGTCTTTTCTCTTTCTAATGAGTCTCGTCTCTCACCTCAATCACTCATCACGAGTGCACTCCACCTCGAGACCGGAGAGAAAGAAGTCGACATGTTCGCTAGTCTTTTTTGCACCCACCTGATCCTCCAAAGTCACCACTTTTTGGCTTTAATACTCATCTTTCATACTCGCCAGATACATTTTATCTTCACAAATTCAGTATTCCACTCATCTAAAGCGACACCCAAATGAGCCATCTTCCCTAATGTTTGAGTTACCTATAAAAAAAAATCATCACAAATATTACAAAAAGAAAAGAAGAAAAAAAGAAGAAAGAATGAAAGATAATGTACCAATTCATCTGCTCGTTGACGCCCAGTACATATGTGATTTAACACCTCTTCAAGAATGTGTCGAGAAACGAACTCCCCATCATGAGTTGAAGCCTAAACTCGAAGTCAATGGGGCGAACATCTTCTTCAGATATATCGACGTGTCACTTCAAGAGATGTCTTCTTTTTCTTTAGGGAAGAAACATTGCCACCACCCTGATTTCATGACGGGCTTCTTGAAAGAACCCTATGAATATGAGGAGACCTTTCATCACCTTTACTTGACCTATTTAGTGGAAAAGAATGAGATATCCCTGCCTGGATAGAAAGGCCAACCTTGAACATTCTATCTTCAACTATATATTTGCTAATGCGTAACTCATGCCGCAAGCTTCCTACATCGTATTAAGAGTTGATCTCATTCTATATCACAATGGATCTAGAAGGTCATTCAATCTTCCCCATCTCTCAGGAAGGCCCCACTCATTTTTTACAAAAAAGAATCCATTAAACAAATTTCTAGATTGATCCCGTGCTGAAAATTCTATCCAATTCTTTATAGTCCGATAAGAAACACGTCCCTGGGTATCACATGTAAATCTGCACATTCGACACAAGTATTTGATGTTCAAAGTAACACCATGCTCTCTGAAGTAGACAGCCAAACCGACGATGACCATTAAATCTCGAAACAAAAACTGTGACAAAGCTACACCACATATTTTGAATATCTCAATCAACTTAGGAGCCAAAGGGAATCGGCACACGAAGAATCATCTCGAAACAAGAAAAGTACCGGCGAGGTGAACGCTCGATCGACTTTGGCAACAATGGCCACTAACTCATTAGGGAAGAAAAACTTTCGAGGAACACCATTAAACTATCCGATGTGATAGTGGATGGTATATCGTCAGAAGCCACTATGGGTTTTCTTCCGCCATCACCCGTGAAAATACATAATAAATAAAGAGGGAGAAATGATAAAATCGAGAATTTTGTAAAAGCAACTCACTTTAATGCTTACGCCCTTTTTTACTCTCGCCACCGGATAGTTTGCGATAAAATTTTTCACCTGACCGACAAAAAAGGATACACATACATATGAGAAAAAGAAAAAAAAAGAGGAGAGAGAAGATATTCCCCTCGATGATGCTCATAAATTACACCGCCAAACTTTCGAGTCGTTTGACGATAGCTAACGCCCTCGCCATCTTGGCGGTTATCAATCGAATCATCCATTAAAGTCGAGAAATCAAATTTAAGAAGAGTTGGAACCACGGGACTTGATTGCCCCAAACCGACGCCCGACGAGGTCGGTTGATGCCTTTCGAGAAAATCGAACAACGACGTAAGTCATGGACTTGATCGCCTCCAAACGACGGTCCGAGAGGGCTTGACGCCTTTGAGGGAAAAGCGGAACAACGACGTAGTATCATGCCTTGATCACCTCCAAACCCGGACGGTCCGACGGTTTGACACCTCTTCGGAAACCGAACAACGACGTAAGTAGTGGGCTTGATTCAAACCCGACGGACGAGACGGCTGATGCCTCTTTCGAGGGAAAATCGAACAACGACGGCATCGGCTTTGATCGCCTCAAACCTGACGGTCCGACGAGGTTGGCTGACGCTTCGAGGAAAACCGGAACAATGACGTGGGTCGGTCTTGATCGCTTCCAAACCCGACGACGAAGAGGTTGACGCTTCTTCGAGGAAAACGGAACAACGACGTATCGGCCTCGACTCCAAATGAACCTCACTTAAAGAAGAGAGCACTAGAGCATCAAGAAGTGTGTCTTCCCTTAGCCCTGGGTTTTATAGACCTTCTAGGGGCAAAAGGTAAAATATTGTCAAAATGGCCTAAAACCACCAAAACCGCCAAAGCAAAAAAACCGCTGGCTCGCGCTGTTCAGCCGCCGTTCGCAGGCCGGTCACGGCACCCGAAGGCCCACCCACCAACCCGCTACATTCATACAGGCCGCTGCGACCGCCACTTGCACGCCTCAAGGCCGTTAACCACTACCGCATACGCCCTGCTTCAAACTGGATGGGTCCGTAATCTCAAAATTCCCCACATACCTGCATATTTGTGGTGCATCTACTTAGAATGTAATCTTGTACTTACATGAAGATCTTATTTAAAATGTGTGGTTAATGGACCGATTTCATTGAAGAATTTGCTATTTTGAAGATATATTTTTTGATGATTGAGATAATATCATCCAAAATAGAGGGCAACCGATATGACCGAAAATTCCTCAAGCACGAATCTTGATGTAGCAAGTGATCGAAAGCACTTAAAATATCAGAAACTTTGAGACATCGTTAAAATTTCTAAAAGCTCTCAAATATGGAGTGTTTATAGTCAAATCGAGCGCCTCGACGAGTTCCAACAAGCCAAAGATCTTACAAGACTTCATTTGATCATTCTAATACACAAAATACATCATATGATCAGGGAATCATCATGAGTCGTCCAGAGAGGAGTGGTTTGGATTTTGCATGATTTATTACTCCGATTTATAAATACTCTCATTCATATGAGGAGAGAAGAGGAGAGAGCTCTAAAGATCCTCCAAAGACAACGTGTTGCCACTCGACGATCATCGCCGCCGCCATCTACCACGATTCTCACCGTGGCAACCATAGTTGCCATTATCACCACCACTATCGTTTGCATCACAACATCGTCGCCAATATCGCATCAACAACGCCAACATCGCCGTCCAACATCGTATTACATTGTCATTCCCTTTCTCATATATTGTAATCCCAGACGGAAGATTCAGACTGAAAAGATACATAGTGGAAGTTTTTTTTGCTAGCTGTGATTTTTCCTCTTTTTGAGATTTTCATGTAAAAATGGTTTTATTTCACTCTTAAATATACTAATTTCACAACAAAGCTGTGAAAACTTTTACTCTACCGTAACTGATTTTCTGTTAGCTTTGAGAAAGTAAGCTTTGAATATTTCTCAAAGAGATTTTAAGCTAATATCATCATACCCTTTTTGAGATTGGTTCTTATTTTACATAAATTTATGATGCATTTAGAATAATTTTTTTGACTGTTTTAAAAAATAAAATTAATAATATTCGTATTAATTTCTTAAAATATTATTTTTTATATATTAATTTTACAATTATTTTTAAAAAAAACTACAGTTGCTATCTTATTCTCACCTAACTTTTATTTATTTATTTTTCTTAAATTTAAAAAAAAAATGAGATTTTTTTTTAGCAAATTTTCGAAAATTATCTTTTATTATCGCATCTTTGCCGGATGGATTGCAATGATTTGCAGGAATTTTTTTTTATATATTTGAGCAAATTTAATTATAAATTTATACATATAATATATATATATATAAAAAATTAAACTCAAGATATTTGAATTGAAATTTAAAACTCTTAATCATTAGGTTAAATTTTCTTGCATCAGACTGCAGGGGCTTGCGTGCGTCTCTATAAATGTGCGGTCATTTTTATTTATTTTTAGTTAGATATAAATATAAAATATAGGATTTGAAGCTGTGACATGGTGGAACAGTGCCCAACCACTTGCCCAGAAATCCTTTCGCATGCGGTCACTTTCAGCTTATGGTTTTTTCTTCGACCGGGCATCGCATGCGAGATTTGAATGTCCTTTTTGGTCTAGCTAGCTGTTTGTTTTATCTGCATTTGGATTATTGTATTGTTTGATTTATTTATTTGTTTGGGATAATACCTGAATGTCGTATTTGTATTTTATTTATTTTAATATTGTTGAGATTGTTGGGCTCACGCACGTGATGCTTGAATTCGTTTGGAATTATTAGAAAAAAAAAGTTAGAATTTAAATATATACACACTTTATTATTACTTGCTACGTGCTAGAGAATTTTATTCCGGTAGATGCAAAGATCTCGTCAGAACTCAAAAATTATCCAACACAAGCAGTGATATGAACACGCTTATACGAAAACCCATTGAAAACCATCGCTCGCCAGAACTTTCACTACGCTGCTCAAAAGATACCGCTGAGAAGAAGGTGTTTATGAGAAACAATATTGTGTAGAAAATAATATCTGCCAACTCCAACCTGGAGAAGTTTCAAAAGCACAGAACCGATCTTGAGCAACCCCTTAATCTTCGAGAAAGAAGAATGGTCTTTTCTACCCCCTGATGATCTCCGGCGAGCTCGATCGTGCACCACCTAAAGATCTCGATCGCCTACAAGTAAGGTCGACCTATGGTTCTCGATCTCCTTTAAATCGATTTGTTCCCCTGAAGGTTTCATTTATAGATTTTCTAAGTGTTATAATTACGCGGAAAACTCCAACCACTCCCATCTGACCGCGATCCCCGATCGACGTGTATTTTGATGATCCTGCCTTAATGATGTCTGAATTGGGTGATCTTGGATTCGTTGGATTGCCTTGACGGCCGCCGACCGACTATAAATATGTCGCTTTGGTGACCATTTGGGATCGTGATCCTTTTCATGCCCGATGATTCGAGTCGATTCGAGCTTGACGTATGCTTGATGTTGCTATGTTTGTCTCATCGAGACGGCCATTTTGACAGTGCTCAAATCGGTGATTAGATCGGCATTAAAATGATCAGAGATTCGCGGTTGATCGATTAATTTTCTGGCGATGTATCGCCTATTTTTGGATGATATTATCTCAATCGCTCAAAAATATTGATCTTCATAGAGCACAAGATTATGACCGTGGAAGTCGTGGTCGCGAAAATGCGATAGTATATGCGGTGATATTTGAGGTTACGATCGATCCGGTTAACGGTTCACTGGCGCATGGGCCCACGGGCGCGGCCAATGGGCGGCAGCGGGCGACGCGACGACTGGTCGCCGCGGCGCTGCCAGGTCGCATGGCATACCGTAGAGCTGGTCGATCAGTCCGCAGATGGTCGCTAGCGGCTCTGCGTCGAACCGCAACGGCCTGCGGTCAGCATATACGCGCGGGCTGAACAAGGTTCATGGTTCATACAGGGGCTGTCATGGGCGTTCATGAATGGCACGTCATGGGCCACGTCACGGGTCATGCTGGCGCATGACCACGGGCCATGCGAAGGGAGGCGCTGCCGGTCCGATCATGGCCAGCATACAGGTGGGTCATACAGATGCTGCTGGGCCATGCCATACCATTCGGGGCAAGATACCATGGGTCCGAGAGTTCTTTCTGCTGGTTTGACGGTTTTGGGGTTTTTACCTTTTACCCCTATGGGTCTATAAAACCCCTGGGTAAGAGGGAAAGGCTTCATCTCTTCTCCTCTTCTCCTCTGAGAGTGCATACCTCTCCCCGGTGAGTCTCTTTTGATCCACCTCTACCGAGCCATAATGTGCCTCCCCAGTGGGCACTCTTCGGATCAACCCTACCTCCTCATCTCCACCAAGCTGAGTGCATGCCTCTCCCGGTGGGAGTTTGGGCACCTTCTTGATCAACCTCTACCTCCTCATCTCCACCAAGCCAGCATGCCTCCCTGGGAGTTGGGCACCTCCTTGGAATAATCTCGATCGCACGAGTCGGTGAGAATCTTTGAAAGAGACACGTCCACCCTTGTAACTGAGGCGGACGAGGAAGCTTCTAAAAATGGGAGGATCAAGATTCGGAGTCGCCGATCACGGAGACACATTGATCGTGTTTCTAAAAAATATTATTTTCAATGATTTGGTTCTTAAGTGTCCAAGAAGATAGAGCCCAATCTCCGCCGGTATTTCACCACTTACGATGAGTTTGGGCGGATTGCTGTTTCCATCCCCGAGATGATCGCCATTTTGTCAAGATGCAGGTTTGCATTTCCCGCAAAGGTGGCAATGACGATCGTGATGGGACTTATAGTCTTTTCGCAGGGCGCATGACCTGACTACCGACACTGCACGATGCAAGTTTACTGAGATACATGGTCATGGACCCGTGAGTCGACTGACCTCCTGACGGATCCTCCCAAGAGGGCAAGGATTCTTTTGTGAAGAATGATGTCTTCGAGAAATGGGGAAAGTCGAGATTTACCCATTTCCCGTTGGTGATGAAGATATCATGACGAAATTCCGTAATATCAAGATCTTCGATTTGAGATTCGATATATCAACAGATTTGGGGAGGAATCTTTGTTCGAGATGGGGCTTTCTATTCATCCCGAGCTGCCTTATGCATATGCTGAGAAAGCCCAACAAAGAGGTTTCCACATCTCCTGCCCTCCGCTTCTTCTTCCCAGGGAGCCGCCTAGAGAAGAGGAAAAGGAGCTAAGAGGTGATGGTGATATCGACCAAAAGCCGCCCTTCGTAGTCATCCCCAAGGATCTTCATTCAGGACGGTTAAATCATTCCCCAGATAGCCGACGCCAAGAACCCAGAATAATCCTTCTGCTCATCATCTTTTATTTCCCATTTCCTCGCTTAACGTAATTTTTCTTATTTATATCGAAGAAGCAAGAACTTGACTTCAAAATGAACATGTCAATGACCGAATTCAGTTCGTGAAGGTCAAGTTTCTCCATGGTGAATATAAGAAGGTGGAGAAAGTAAAAGAGATGTCCGTGTTGGAGAATCAACTTGATGTGCAGACCGAAGTTACACTGCCGACTTCTCTTCTTTTCGCCGTGAAGTCGAGCAATTCTGGATGAATTAGGAGGCTGAAACAGAGGTTTTGCCGCGAAAGGATCTCAAGAGATCTTTCCGAGAAGGTTTCGTGTCTGAGGCAAAGAACCGAGAGTTACGCCGCTTTCGAGAAAGAGGCCGCCTTTATCTCTGGTAAGACGGATCACAGTCGCGAGGACTTAAGAACTCGACAAACTTCAAGAGTATCATACAGATCACGCTCGAGGCCGTGAGACCACGCAATGATGAGGTGAAGGCTTTGATGTTGATGAAGGTTTCATCCGAGGTTTCAAGGGGACACGCCATGATGACGCAGTTGAGTCGGTGAGGTCCTTTCTCCTAGCCTAGCCTTCGACCCCTTCGGCGACGACGAGGATGACTCGATAGTTCTTCATCATCTACCGATGAGACCATCGAGTCCGTAGTCAGTAGCTCCTTTATGCAAAATGCTCGTTGTCAGATATTATTTCCTGTCAGATTGTATCACTCGCGAAGAAATATTAATAACCCACAAATGTTTGTGAATATTTCGAGTTGTGTGTCAAAGTGTACCGATGATAAAGATTCGCTGTAGAAGAGATCATCTGAATCCCTTTGATAATTTGATCTATTCTAAGATCATTACCGAGCTATGATGACAACAAACTTGCACGAATATATTTATGAGGTTCTCTCGTAACCTCGATCTATCCTTGTGTATCGAGTTACTCGATGTTAACCTCTATATGGAGAAAGTTGGCGCCTAGGATTGCCAACTTATCCAAGGTTGTTTATCGAGTGTTACTCATATGTTAACTCAGATAGAAGATCGATCAATTCCCTGGGATCGATCTACCTCGAGATACAACAATAGCCATGATTCTCCGGTGTTTTAAAATGCAAGCATAAGTAAGAAAAGTCACATGTATGAGAACTTTAACATAGATAAACATAAATCCAAACACCTGATGCCACAATACACAAGTAATAAACAGTATCGATAAATGTTTAATTGAGACAACAATTGCAATACAAACATACATGAACATCATGGTAGTTTCGAGGTTTGTAGCATTCCGTGCACGTGGAGAGTCTTCCCATACTATCCTTAAGCTTGAACGTGGGCTTGATTTTAGACACCACCACATACCGCCTTCCCAATCGGAGAGTTTGTGTTGTCCTTTTCCGCCGAAGGACTGAGACCAGGTCCCCGATATTGTCGTTTACCCTTCTTGAAACCTCGAGCAATCCTTTCCGATAGAAGCCATTCGAGTGCGACATGTCACGGCCCTCAGAGATCCGATGGAATCGGCTTATCGTGCTGCCGGCATCAAAGTTATGGGTTCTAGGTCGGACCGATGTCGACCGGAATAACTCGCCCAAACACAACAGACGTAGAGGGTCCTTGAAGGGTAAGCCCAAAGAACATAGTTCTACCATTGCGGTTCGGCCGTGTCTTTATTTTAGTATCCCATTGACTTCTTCGCCCATTTGCCCGTGGATGGGATACGTGGATTAACCGATATGCAGAAAGATGAATGTCTTTCCCGTGAATCAAGGCCCCATTATCTATGATGATTTTGCCGAATGCCAAACGACAAATAATATTTTTCCGCACAAATTCATTCATTTTCGATTTTGCCACGTTCACCACCCACTTCGTGAAGTAATCAACGCCAAGATTATGAATTTTCGCTGCTCAGCAATGGGAAAGGGTCCCATTATATCGATCCCCATAAAGGGCCACTGCCTGGAGGTGAGTTCTACATGGTGTATGAGTGAGATTGAAATGTAACCGACACTTGTTACACTTCTTTACAAACTCCAATGCATCCTTCTTCATTGTAGAAGAAAACCTTGCCTCATGATTTTGAGGGCAGGGCTTTTCCTCCCAAATGTTCACCACAAATTGAATGAACCTCTCGAAGTTAGCCTCAAGGTGGTGAGACACTTTAAGTAGTAAGAAGGACCGAGAGTTCGCCACATGGTGAAGTGCACATCTAGACACGAGACGGTGTCTGGCTGGGGCCCCGCTTTGAAGAAAGGACATGATCGTCAATCCATGAAGATTCTTTTGGGTCCTCCAGATTGTATCACCCAAGGGCCTCAATACCGGGAAAGTGGATATCCCTCTATGTATTTTCTCTTGAAAAGATCTCCTCCGTTGTGGCTAACTTGAGGGGGCATCCACGCTCGCCTCCCCTATGAGTTATCCGATGGGTCTCGATTCCGCAAGAAGTGACTTGCCAAAAGACTGCATCAAAGTCATGGATGACTGCATCAAGTCTCTTCAACTCGAGGCCACAAGTCGTGAGTCCGGTAGATGGCTAAGTTCGACCTCACAAATAAGCAGTCTTAATCGCACAGGGCCTGACTCGACATTATTGGTGGCTGAACTTAAGTCTGCACTCTAAAGTTATTTTACTGGGAGATAAGCAAAATTCTCCCCCGCACGGAAAAGCTCCATCAACATATAATGTCCATTGATTTGTCATGGAGTGATGAATGATCTGTGTGGTGATGGGATGGTACATTCTACAACGGTCAAGCACTTGTGACTTTATATCGACGGAAGAAAAAGATGTCAAACTCCAAGCTCAATCGACCACTTTCATCAACCTTCCGGATACATCGCTTTGCAATAGTTCTTAATGGAAGATGAGTGTAGACGCTGATGGTGTGGGCCCCAAAGTACGGCAATTTTCGCGTAATGCACAACGCGCCTTATTCGCTGGATAGATCATTCAGACGGAAAGGATTTTCGACATAGTAATGGGTCGCCAGTAATGAATTCTCGACGCGACGGAGCTTAGAAGAAACAAAGAAGATAGATGTACGCCTTCTCCTTGGATAGGCTTTGATAATAGGGGGAAGCTAAGACTGGTTGCTCAAAAGCCGACATTCATCTGCCCGAATCCATTTCCTGCACCCCTTAAGATTTTGAAGAATGGTAGATATTATCTCAGCGCCAAGAATCGTGATAAAGTCGCAATCCTTCCACAAACGCTGACTTCCTTGATCGCTCTGAGGTGACATGTCCTGAGTGCTTTTATCTTCTGGTTGGCCTCTATCCCGCTGACCATGAAGCCTAGGAATTTCCGCAGGAAACTCCAAAATGCACTTGTCATCAGAGTGTCGAAGAATGTCAAAGCATCGTATCAAAAATATGTCGATATTTCCAAGCTCTTTACCAAGATATCATCAACATACACCTCCATATTGTGCCCTATAAGATCCTGAAGATCTTATTCATAATAAGGCTGATATGTTGCTCCAAAGATTTTTAGTCCAATGGCATGACGAAGAAAGATAGTCCCTTATCTGCTTGGAAGGATGTTGCTTCCTCATCCGCTTTTGTTCATCCCGATTTGATTGTGCAGTAATCCAAGCTCAAGCCGATCCCGATGTCGCATCAACTAGTTGGTACGAGGAAGGGGAAGCTATCTTTGGGCATGCACGACAAGGTTGATGCACATTCTCTCCAGAACTGCTGGTCTTCGACTAACACTAGCCAACCGTGGGTGGACTTCGAATGAACTTGACTTCCAAGTTTGGTGATTTCCAATTCTACCCAAGTTTAAGGTTCTTTTCTTCAGACACCGCCAGGTTGAGTCAACTTTGGTGGCGTAATGACTTCCGTCAATGCCCGTAATGTCGATGCGCTGCAAAGATATCTTGATTTTACGCAAAATCTACGATTCTCGATTTTGATCGAGACGATCCCACCTTCACCTTTCAGATGGATCAACTTCGAGATAGAAGATAAATTACATCTTCAACCGGAGAAGCCCTTTCGAGGCATCCTCATCTCGTAGATCAAGTTCTCGATGTTGAGGGTTAACGAAATGGTCGGGCTTGCTTGATAAGACGCCAGGTTATTCTGTTGATTCCCACTTACCACGCCGTGCCACCGGTGTCGGAATTTCATCTTGAGGTGAGTATGTGACCGCGCCAATATAGGAGAGGTCTCCCAAATATCAGACGCTGACTTGACTACAAATATCAAGTGGCGGTCGGGAAATTCTCCAAGAGTTACGGAAGACATTGTCCCTTCCACTAATACCGACCATTATCAAATCCATACAAGGGACCGCCGGTTGAAGCTTCTCTTTCTATACCCATGGAAAGTGAGTAAAAAAGAACATCAACCGAACTCCCATTGTCGATCAATATCCTTTAACATTTGAAGCATGGATCACCACCGTGACAATGACAAGGGATCTTGATGTGGATAAGCCCTCTAAATCTAAATCATCAAAGGTGATAGAATGGTCAACCCGAGACTTCTTCGCTCGCTCAAGGGCAATGAATATTTGGCTGATAACACCTCCCTGCAATTTTATCTCTCCACCACTGCGATTCCTTTGCCCCCAAAGATTTGCGACGAAGGTTGGTTTTGTATAAACGCCTAGATACCCCGACGTATTATCTCCTCCTTCACAGGCACTCTTCGCAGGTGCCCTCTATGAAAGTGGAATTCTTCGATTTCCACTTCCGTGCTTTAAAGGTCGCGCCACTTGACGCCATCATCTTCCCTAATAGGATGCCGCATGACGGTTGAGAGCCAGATATTTCCTCTCTGATTGAGTCATCCGAGGTCGCCGAGGAGGTTTTGGGGAGGTTGTCGCTTCTTCTTTTCTCGAGATGTTTGAACATCACCTTGGGAACCTTCTTCCGCACGCTTGGTGGTTCAAACTGCTGTGATGAGCACCGATAGCTTCGCCAAGATTTGTGCCTCTATTCTATGGACGTCAGATAGGAATGGACTGCCTCCATTAATGATGAATAAGTATCCGCCGAGTCCTCCAGAAGCACGCCTCAAAAGTTCGGATCTACTCATTCGCCGAGGAGAACCTGAAGTATTCTTTGAGGGACTCTCCATCGCTCGCGGATTCGAGAGATGTGATGAACTCGATGATTCTTTTGTTCGCCAGAACTGCTCTACAAAAAATCAAGCAGCTCTTCAAATGATCGGACGGACCCCTAAAGTGAATAGAACCAAGTACGAGCCCCTTGAGAGTCGCCGGAATACACCAGGTCATTTCAGATGTGCATGATCGCTCAAAAGTGATCGATATGCTCGCATGACGGTTGTGCCATCGTAAGGGTCCATGCCGGGAAGCTTGAATCTTCGGGTATCAGAGATGATCTCGCCAGCTGGACGAAGAAAAGAGGCGGAGAATGGATCATTCGATTGCACGGAACTTTCCTCGCCGCCGTAGTTCATCGCAGATAAGGTGACGGAGTTTCACCGATAAGGCCGAGCCATTCGTGGGTGAGTAGAATCAGATCCAAAGATCCGATGTGGTGTGGGGTTTCTACTTGTTGACATTCCTGCAATCATTCTCGTGAAGAAAATCGATTATGCCGAGGAACCCGTGGCTCTTCCAGCGTGAACGCTTTTGCCTCCTCAGAGTCAAGAATTTCGCTCGGGAATCCTCCATCCTTGAATGCGATCTTCCAAAGAGGGGCCCGATGGACCCTCACCGGGGACGTAAGTCTGCTATGTAGAAGTGTTGAGACTTGGCCCTGATCTTGATTTCCCGTGCTTTAAAGGTCGCGCACCGACGCCATCATCTTCTTGAATAGCAGAGGATGTTTATGCATGACGTGTTGAGAGTCAGATATTTCCTCTCGATTGAGTCATCCGAGGTCGCCGAGGAGGTTTTGGGGAGGTTGTCGCTTCGAGATGTTTGAACATCACCTTGGGAACCTTCTTCCACTCGCGGGTTCAAACTGCTTCGATGAGCACCGAGAATCCGCCGAGATTTGTGCCTATTGGGACCAGTCGATAGAATGGACTCCGCATTAATGATGAATAAGTATCGTCGGAGTCTTCCGAGAAGCACGCCTCAAAAGTTCTCCGGATCTACCTACCGGCTTCGAGAGAGAATCTCGAAGTATTCTTTCGAGGGACTCTCCATCGCTCGGCGATTCGAGATGTGATGAATCCGATGATTCTTTTGTTCGCTAGAACGCTTCTACAAAAAAATCGGTGAGCTCTTCAAATGATCGGATGGACCCCTTAACAGTGAATAGAACTGCAGCCCGTCCCTTGAGAGTCGCCGGAATACCGACACAAGACAGAGTCATTTACCGAATGTGCATGATCGCAAAGTGATCGATATGCTCGACGGACGGTTGTGCCATCGTAGTGGTCCATGCCGGGAAGCTTGAATCTCCGAATCGTATTGTGAGATGATCTCCGAAGGGACGAAGTTTTGGAAGAGGCACGGAGAATGGGTCATTCAGATTGCCGGAACTCTTCCCGCACGGCCGTAGTTCATCGCAGAGGTGACATGGAGTTTTACCGATACGGTCGAGCCATTCGTGGGGTGAGTAATGGCGATCCGGTTCAAGATCTATGTGGTGCCAAGGGTTTCTCTACTGATCCGATTCTGCAATCATTCTCGTGAAGAAAATCGATTATGCCGAGGGAACTTGTGGCTCTTCCAGCGTGTTGGAACGCTTTTGGCCCTCTCGCAGAGTCGAAGAATTTCGCTGGGAATCCTCCATCCTTGAATGCGATCTTCCAAAGAGGGCCTGATGGACCCTCACCGGGACGTAAGTCTGTATGTAGAGAAGTATTGGAGACTACGCCCTTGATCCCGAGAATGAGGAGTGTTGAGCGAAACCCCGACCAACCATATTGGAGATATAATGGGAACAGATTTTCCCACAGACGGCGCAAACTGCTATGTTAGAGAATTTTATTAGATGCGAGATCTTCGTCGTAGCCCAAAAATTATCCAACACACAAGGGATATGAACACGTGGTTTACGTGGAAAACCCGTATGGAAAACCACGGCGCCTTGTAGAACTTTCACTATGTGTTCAAAAGATACAAGTCCTCGCTTCGTAGTTCTGAGAAGAAGGTGTTTACTGTGAGCTAAACAATATTCCGAAAGTGTAAAAATATAATATCAACTCAACCCAAGGAGAAGTTTCAAAAGCGCAGAACTGATCTTGAAGCAACCTTAATCTTGGAGAAAGGAGCGGCAATTGGTCTTTTCTAGTCCTCCTGGGTGATCTCCACAGCCTCGATCTTGACCTCAGGTGGCACTATGAGCAGATCGCCTGCCAAGGTCGACCGGTGGTTCTCGAGCTCTGGTCTTTAAATCGATGGTCCCTCAAGGTGAGAATGAAGCTCTATTTATAGATTTTGGAGTGCCTTAAATATGGAAAACTCCAACCACTCCCATCCGACTACTCCCCTGACAATTTGTATTTTGATGATCCTTTTTAATGATGTCGAATTGGGTGATCTTGGATTCGTTGGATCGCCTCGACAAGCCGCCGACCGACTATAAATATGTCGCTTTTAGTGACCATTTGGAGGATCGGATCCCTTTTCATGCTCGATAGTTTGACCGAGATTCGAGCTATGACCATGCTTGATGTTGCTATATGCTCATCGAGACGGCCATTTGATTGCTGGTAAATCGTATTAGATCAAGCATTTCAAAATGCCTGAGATTCGTTTTGATCGATTAATTTTCTCGAGGATGTATCATTACTAAAAAATTTATTATTATAATAATATTAAATAACTTTTCAAATTAATACATATAGTATAAGAATAAGATTTGAATTGAAAATCTCTTAGTTGATTGTATGAGTTATCCATTACTAAATTAATGTCCTATCTTGCAGAGCACTTCTATAATTAAAAAGACTATAAAGACTTTCATGAGAACACATCTTTGACTCATTTAACAATTTAAACTTCTAAAAAAATAATAAATAAAATATAAACTTATAATAGAATTTATATAAAATCAAAACACTTTGATCTATATTTTTATTCTCAGTGTTCGATTCACATTACATAGTAACAATTGGTTAAAATCTTAATTATTTACCTTAAGAAAATATAAATTATTAGCAAAATTCAAGTGATATTTGAAAGAGTAACAAGAATCTCATTATCATATGGGATAAAATCAATGCAAATAATTTGCATGTTCTAGACTAAATATACTCAAATATCAGCTATAAAAAAAGTATAAATATAAAAGAAAATTTGATAATTTTGAAAAATAATTCTTCAGAGGATATTGGTAGTGGTGTAAATAAACCTAGCTTGAACGAAGCTAAAATTATGATCGTGTTCTACATCTCAGATGGCACTTTTTTTGAAATTGGCTCGATTCAATTACGTCATATTATTTTGCTTAAATAAATAAATTGTATATATATGTACCTTTTTATTTTGAACTAAAATGAGCAAATATTATCTAACATAAGTTATTTGTGTCTGGCTTATTTATTAATAAACGGTTCTAACACGAGTTGTTCATGAATAGTAAACTTTATAAATAACCCTAGATATTAGAGGCAAGAATAATGGATACTTTGTAAAGACTTTTTTATTAAATTTTTTTTATCTTCAAGATATAAAAAAGTTCAAAATATTTTGATATTTGAATAATCAATTAATTTAAAAACATACCACATAATTTTTATATATTTCTATATCTAATACTTAAAAATAGATATTAATTTATCTAATACTTTTATATCTAAAAAGGTTACTTATCTAACACTTTTTTATACCTAAAAAAGGTGTATTTATTCTTAAAAATTGAATGATTGTGATATTTTTGATGTAATATTGAAATTTTGAGGCTAAATATGTAATAATAATATTTATTTAGATGTTAAATTTGTAAATATCTAAGAATTATTTGTTACCTATGTAAATTCCTCTTAATTTAAACATTTTTTGCTTTATAAAGTTGAATTAAATAATAATAAGTTCTCAAACTAAAAGGATCTGGATGTGGCTAGGGTTTTCCAAAGGTAAGGTTCTTGGCTCAAGCTCACCGCAGATTGGTAATCTCCTCTCTTCTTCCTCCTTTTTGCACCTTCCTTCTTTCCTTTACCTCATCTGACCTCCCGCCGGTGATCCTGCACCATTATTGTACATGGCTTCAGAGACATGTTCAATAAATCCTTTCCACCATTATCATCTTCCCCTCCGCTTCCTCCTCATAAGAAGCCGAGTGATCCTATTACCTCCGGTCATTGGAAAGAGCTCCTTATCGCTCAAAATGACAAAAGTAAATCCATTGCCCTATCTTATATCCCACCAGACACATCTGAGGTATGTTTTTCTGAGGAAGATCTATCAGAAGGCCAAAAGGAGTGGAAAATGTCATTAGTTGGTCATGCGCTCGGCAAGAGGCCATACTATGGATCTTTATTGGCTGCGGTCAAAAAACGGTGGAAATTCAAAGGGAATATGGATCTCTTGACCTTGGAAGGGAACTTCTTTCTCTTCAAATTCTCCTGTATGGAAGATTACAACCTAGTATGAGATAATGGACCGTGCTTTTTTAACGGTCGTCCATTCATTTTTCAACAATGGAAATGGAATTTTCGACCAACCAAAGAGCAATTCACAGAACTCCCTCTTTGAATCAAATTACCCAACTTTCCGCTTTGTTGCTAGAACGAGAAAGGCTTCTCCAAGGTGGCAAGCTAGATTGGGGTCCCATTGGCTGTGGATAACCTTACAGCTACAAAAGCTTTGATAACATTTGCAAGAATCTGTGTGCAGGTGAATACCTCTTCCAAACTACCAGATGTTATTCCTATCAACCTAAACGGGATGAAATTCAATCAAGAAATTGTATACGACTGGAAACCTTCAATCATACAAAATGCCAATCCTTTTCACATGAGGAGATGAAGTGCCCATTGAATCAAGTTATACAGACTAACCCAAGAGGAAGAGGCATCGCCATCATGCAATTAAAGAAATTCGAGATAAAATCCAATCAAATCAAATAGAAACCTCTTCGCTTTGCCCCTTTGGTTACGCAATGAACAGTGAAGAAGAAGAAGCACCTATAGATACTATTCCTCGTGTTCGATGATGATGACCAACCAACCACCACTCTCCCATCCCATCTAACTGTGGAGCCTGAGATTACAAATTCTCAGAAAAGGAGACTATTGATAAAGATCCTCCCTCTGATTTCCTTAATGATCTTACTACCTCTGGGATGATAACAAGATCAGCGGCAACCTCTCCTAGCCGTGTCGATTTATCGAAAACGAAAGGGAAAATACCAAGCACTCTAGGTAATTCGGTAATGGGTGGGAAAAATTCTAAGCCAACATCCAATATGACCCCCTCAGCAAATAAAGGTAAGCAAAAAAAGGGCAAAAAGCCCTTAACCTCTTCATCTCAATGACTTTTCCGGTAATGGGTTGTTGGAACGTTTGTGGGCTAACTGCTGAGGGCAGAACCCGTGATTGCTTGCGGCTCATTAAGGAGTATAATATTGACCTTATGTGTCTTTTAGAGACAAAGATCAGCTCTGAAGGGTCTCTTAATCCTTTTTCTCTGAAGAAATTTAATCTTTTTCCAAATGAACCGCCGAACTCAAGCAAAGTGGGGGTCGATTTGGATTAAGTGCGGGTAGTTTAGTTTTACTCCTTTTCAAAGTCTTCTCAACTAATTCATGGTCTAATTACCATGGCTTGCGAAACCTCCTTCCTTCTGACTTGCGTCTATGCTGAAAATGATGCGCAAACACGCTCGGAGCTTTGGAATTCTTTGAGATCTCTTGCCACAAACATATCGGAGCCTTGGATTATAATGGGTGATTTTAATTGTTGTCTTTCTAGCTCGGAGAAATCTGGAGGTATCCCGGTTTCTCTCAAAAACTCTCTTGATTTTAAGAATTGTATGAATGATAGCGAGATGTTGGAGCTCTCTAGCGTGAGGTTATTCTTCACCTGGTCAAACTAGCAAGTGACTAATCCTATCTTTTCTAAGCTGGACAGGGTTCTTTGCAACTCCCAGTGGCTTGATGTTTATCCCGGCTCATATTATAAGATTCCCTCCTCTCTCTCTTCTAATCACTCACCGATTATTACATATGAACACCAAATTATTCCTCCCTCACATAGATTCATGTTTAAAAATTATTGGTCCCTTTCATCCAATTTTTTGAAGTTACCAAGGACTTGGGACGGTTATGTGGTGATCCTTATTTATTTTCTCAAAAAATTAGAAAGAAAGCATTCAAGGATAGACATTAGGATCTTTGTTCACTTCAAGCTCAAATTAGCCAAACAAAAAATGACCAAGCCAAAATCTTTGCCAATCTCGAGCAAGATCCTAGTAATATGTCTCTTATACAGGATGCTAAGGAAGTTAATTCTAAATGCTCAGGACTTGTTCGTAAGGAGAGCATGTGGGTGAAATAGCGGGCGAAGGCGCATTGGATGACTCATTCTGAGGATGATTTGAAATTTCTATACAACTCCATCAAAGAAAGGAAAAATGCAAACCTCATACGAGAACTACACACTGAGAATGGGCAGGTATCAAATCTTATTATGATGGCTGAGGAAATATGTAAGTATTATCAATCTCTTTTCAATTGTAACTTTAATGATTTTATACACCCTTTGGATCTCCCCCTGGGAGAAACTGTTACTCTAAGTCAGGCAAAAGAGTTGCAGGAAGATATAAGTGATGCGGAAATAAAAGCAGCACTAAATAGTATAAGTGAATACAAATCTCCAGGTCTTGATGGCTTTAACTCCAGATTCTTTTTGGCTACTTGGGAATTGACGGGAAAACAATTTCTAAGAGCGGCTCACCATTTCTTCATTTATGCTAAACTTCCCAAATGTTTTAAACATACACTTATTTCTCTCATTCCAAAAGTAAAGAATTCTAGCAAAATCTCGACATGACCTATTTCCTATGTAACATATCTATAAAGTGCTAGCTAAGGTTCTAGCAAACAGATAAAAAAAGTCCTTCCATCATTAATAACCCACAAACTTTTATTAAAGGCGTGGATGTTGTCGATAATCTTGCTATGGCTAATGAAATTACAAAGGAGTATTCTCCAAGAATCAAGGCATGTTCATTGCAATTGACCTTAGGAAAGCTTTTGACTCTATAAATAGAAAATCTCTCATTCACAGATTTGCCAATGGCTTTCCAATGCGCTTTGTGAAGTGGGTGGAGGCATGCATTATGGATGTTCCTTTCTCTGTTGTCCTAAATGGAGAAATCAAAGGATGGTTTTCATCTTGTCTGATGCAAGGTTGTCCCTCTCTCTTTTTTTGTTTACTATTAGACACTTTTTCATGTCTCGATGAGAAGTAAACCTCGACGCTTTAATCCATTCTGGGTTCTAATGTGTCTCATCTTCTATTTAAATGACTTGTTGACTATGGGGGTAGAAAGAACTCTCTTCTTCATTAAAAGGTCTCTTGAGGCTCTTAAAGCTTATAGGGTTTGGGTATAAACAATGACAAATCGGTTATCTGTTTTTCTAAGGAGACTTCCATGGTGGGAGGACTTGAACTTATCCTTATTAAGCGGGTTCGCTTTCCGAACTATCTTGGTCTTCCTTTGGTAACCGGTCTTATTAGAGTGTTTCATTTCAATAATCTCTTTGATAAGCTTCACTATGGATGGTTTGGAAGAGCAAGTTCCTCTCTCTAGAGAGATATCAACTTATTAGATACATGAATGGTCTCCTTACTTATCTGTCAGATCTTTAGTCATTCTCAAACTATTATAAAGAAAATTAACTCCTTTAATTTCTTCTTTCATAATGTGAGATTGCATACCATATCTTGGTCTAGGACTACTCACTTTGGGAACTTGGAGGCTCTCTCCTCTGCCGCTCTTCACTCTTTCAATAGACTAAAATCTATATGGAAAATTATTGTGAGTCTCTATTTGCAGAGCAGAAATATGGTTCAATTTGGGATTTATCTTCTGAGTCTTTGTGGAAGGAATTAAGATCTCTTGGTCATAAATTCAAAGATTGTTTTAAATACAATATTGGAGATGGAAAATTGTTTTCCTCTTCAAGGACCCTTGGTGTGATAAAAAAGCTTGTTTCAACATGAAGGAGGACAAATATCGATATGCTTTTCCTTATGCCGGTAAATTCTCGATATTATAAGGAAGTGGAATCTCCTTGGAGCTCTAACCTAATTCTCTCTTTATTTGACAAAATTTACCATACCCAATATATGGAGGTTGATTTCTGGGAGATATTAAACACCCAACAATTGGAGTCAAAAAGGTTTTATTTCGATCATGCTCAAGTAAACTTCAAAGAAATATGGTTTAAAGGAAATGCTTTAAATTATGCATTGTATTGTCAAGGTCACATGATGAAGACTAGTAGAATTGACTACGAGGATCGGGCCGACCGGGCGGTGGTTGACTACCATCGAGTGGTAACGAGGGTTGAGGATCTTCAAGCTTTGCTCTCTTTTTCTTTCTTGGGCTCCTCTTATAGAGGAATGAGAAAAGATTGGAGAGGCGCTCTATAAATACATGCAAAACCCGTAACACTCCACTTCATCGGACGGCTCAAAATGATCCATTTGATCATTTCATGTATTTTAAATATTTGAATGCTAAAAGGAAGTCGGAATTTTGAGATCTTGGGCTTGTTAGATCCGACTCATCGAGACGCCGATTTATATAAATACTGTTTGAGATTTTTTTATGGGTTTAACTGATATCCCAAAGTTTAATAATATTTTAAGTTTCGATTTCAGCCCAACTTCTGATCGCTTTACTTTTAACGCCAAGATTCTTTCACTAAGTATTTTTCATGTCATATCAAATATAATTGATTCTTACTCATATTCGAGCTTTGAGAAAATAAGCTTTGAATATTTCTCAAAGAGATTTTAAGCTAATATCATCATATCCTTTTTGAGATTGGTTCTTATTTTACATAAATTTATGATGCATTTAGAATAATTTTTTGTCTGTTTTAAAAAATAAAATTAATAATATTCGTATTAATTTCTCAAAATATTATTTTTTATATATTAGTTTTACAATTATTTAAAAAAACTACAGCTGCTATCTTATTCTCACTTAACTTTATTTTTATTTTTTTTCGTCGCTTAAATTTAAAAAAAATGAGATTTTTTTTACAAATTTCCAAAAGTTATCTTTTATTATCGCATCTTTGCCGGATGGATTGCAATGATTCAGGCTGCATGTTTTTTTTTTCGAGATATTTGAACAAATGTACTCATAAATTTATATATATATATATATATATATATATATATATAATATATATATATAATAATTTTAACTTAAAATCTCTTAATTAAAGTTAAAATTCTCAATTATTAAGTTAAGATATCTTGCTGCAGGCCTTGCGTGCGTCTCTATAAATGTGCGGTCTTTTTTTTTTTCTTTTTTTTAGTAAGATATAAATATAAAATATAGGATTTGAAGCTGTGACATGGTGGAACAGTGCCCAACCACTTGCCCAGAAATCCTTTCGCATGCGGTCACTTTCAGCTTATGGTTTTTTCTTCGACCGGGAGTCGCATGCGAGATTTGAATGTCCTTTTTGGTCTAGCTAGCTGTTTGTTTTATCTGCATTTGGATTATTGTATTATTTGATTTATTTATTTGTTTGGGATAATACCTGAATGTCGTATTTGTATTTTATTTATTTTAATATTGATGAGATTGGGCTCACGCACGTGATGATTGAATTCGTTTGAAATTATTAGAAAAAAAAAGTTAGAATTTAAATATATACACACTTTATTATTACTAAAAATTTATTATTATAATAATATTCAGTAAATAACTTTTCAAATTAATACACATAGTATAAGTATAAGATTTAAATTGAAAATCTCATAGTTGATTGCATGAGTTATCCATTACTAAATTAATGTCTTATCTCGCAGAGCACTTCTATAATTAAAAAGACTTTAAAGACTTTCATGAGAACACATCTTTGACTCATTTAACAATTTAAATTTCTAAAAAAATAATAAATAAAATATGAACTTATAATAGAATTTATACAAAATCAAAACACTTTGATCTATATTTTTATTCTCAATGTTCGATTCACATTACATAGTAACAATTGGTTAAAATCTTAATTATTTACCTTAAGAAAATATAAATTATTAGCAAAATTCAAGTGATATTTGAAAGAGTAACAAGAATCTCATTATTATATGGGATAAAATCAATGCAATTTGCATGTTCTAGACTAAATATACTCAAATATCAGCTATAAAAAAAGTATAAAGATAAAAGAAAATTTGATAATTTTGAAAAATAATTCTTGAGAGGATATTGGTAGTGGTGTAAACAAGCCTAGCTTGAACGAGCTAAAATTATTATTGTGTTCGGCTCATCTGTAAGGCACTGTTTTGAAATTGGCTCGTGTTTGAATTAAGCTCATATTATTTTTGCATAAATAAATAAATTGTATATATATGTACCTTTTTATTTTGAACTAAAATGAGCAAATATGATCTAACATAAGTTATTTGTGTCTGACTTATTTATTAGTAAACGCTCAAACGCGAGTTGTCGGTGAATAATAAACTTTATAGATAACCCTAGATATTAGAATCAAGAATAATGGATACTTTGTAAAGACTTTTTTATTATTTTTTTTTTTATCTTCAAGATATAAAAAAGTTCAGATTATTTTGATATTTGAATAATCAATTAATTTAAAAACATACCACATAATTTTTATATATTTTTATATCTAATACTTAAAAATAGATATTTATTTATCTAATAATTTTATATCTAAAATATTTACTTATCTAACACTTTTTTATACCTAAAAAGGTGTATTTATTCTTAAAAATTGAATGATTGTGATATTTTTGATGTGATATTGAAGATTTGAGGTTAAATATGTAATAATATTTATTTAGATGTTAAATTTGTAAATATATAAGAATTATTTGTTGCCTATGTAAATTCCTCTTAATTTAAACATTTTTTGCTTTTTAAAGTTGAAATCAATAATAAGTTCTCGTTGTCATTCTTCCATCCCTCATTAATTATGCCAATTTTGTTCTCCTCATTTTTATAACGCGATAAATGTGCGGTCACTGCCATCTACTTTTCTATCAGTGGGCGTCGCATGCGGATTACAATTAGATTGTTTTTTTCTTCGTCGTCTGCGAATTAAAACAAAAAAGAGTTCATCAGAAAATAATAATAAACATAATATATCGTTATTCATAAATAACTTATGAGATATTATTTATAATTTTAAGATAATTAACACAGATCGTAAAAATTATAAAATATATGAACATAATTGTAAGATAAATTTTTTATATATTTTGAATTGTAATAAAATCTGTGGTTATGAACTAATTTAGTTAATGAAAATTTTAAAATTCATGATAAGAATTTGAATTCATATTTTATTTACATCATAATAATAAATCAAATCTTAAGATCTTTACACAAGTATTAAAAAAAATCTATAATAAAAAAATCAAGCAATATAATAGTGAAGACACGTGATGATAAATTTAAATTATTTATGATATCGTATAATATAAAATAATTAATGTGGTCAACGTACCCTGATTTAATTTTGGTGAATGTTTAAAAATGTTACAAGTGACATTTAATTAACATATAAGATAAAATTATGTGATTTTAATTTATGAAAGAAATTTAAAAATAATTGATGTGTGATAAATATTCATTGTGAATTAGAGCATAAAATAATTTTTTCAACTATTTAAATGATTAATAAATAAATATCATAAAGAAAATTTTTTTTTTTGATGGGTATCCACCCAACACCTCACCCATCTGTGATGTCGTTAATTAATCCAAAATCATGCACATTCATCACACATCGAAATTCCCCACTCAAATAATTATGAAATTGTTATCGATGAAGTTATGATAAATATACAATTTTTTTTTATTTTGTAATAATTTTTTTGTCATTAACACAGTTAAGTCTGAGTAAGTTGAAAAATAACTTTCACATTACTTATTGCTCAAAATATAATCAAATAGAGCTAAAATATAGTTCAAACAAAACAAATGATATATTTTAGCGCATCGCTCCTGAAATATAACTTATATAAGTTTAGCTGCAAAATTTAGTGCTAAAGTTGTAATAATTTTATGAGTCACTTAATTAAGCATATTTTAGAAATTTTATTATATTTTAGCTGCCATAATTATTTTATTTAAGTCGGCCTTATATTTAGGTTATATTGGATATATTGCACCGGTAAAAATACCCACAATTAAAATAATAAAATCTATAGTGACAGCAACAACATGTGCTTGTCAATTGAAAAATGCATATAAATTTATTTTATGCATTAATCTTCTTTTCTTCCAAGAATTTAAATTAAATCTCATTTAATTTCTAACACAATAATTTTTAAAATTTTCATCAATCATATAAGCTTTACTTATTTTATTTATAGACTGATGACCGTTAAACTCCTATCACATGAGAAAATTTCCTTAGCACTTAAACAGTGAAGCAAAGCAACGTTCCCCCATCTTCTGCTAAATAAATATTTAGGAGTACTAACTTTTGTATTATTAAAATATATAAACTTTATTTTAGAAGAATTTATATATATATATATATAATATTTTAAACTATTAATTTTTATGTTTTTATGAATAAAATTATTTATGTTGCGTCTTTGGAAAACCAAATTAGATATTTTAATTCAATTAGTCACACGTAATTAAAGCGAACAAAGACACCTCAATTTTAACGGAAAACCTGAAAAGAGGGCCAGCTGCGATAAAAAACACTATATATCTGTTTAGTCTTCCCGATCTGAATTCTGATCATATGAGGAGAAAAACAATATGTAACAATGATCTTGTAATGGTCGATGATGCGTAACTGTATTATACATTAAGTGGACGATGGTGGCGATGGTTGATGGCCGTTAATCTTCTTGTGCGATCTTGCTTGGACTCTTCCTCTTCCCTTGGTTGGACTCTTCCTCTTCTTCTTTTGCATTGCGAGCAAGGATGTGGCATGGCCGGCGGTGGTGACACCGTCGGCGGTGCCTCTTTTTTGTTTGACTCCTCTTCACTTGGCAGCCTCCTCTGTGAGGAATGAGGCTATTTATAGATGGGAGGAAGACTTCAAATTGTATAAAGCTACCACTCCCTGATGGACGCAGATGATTCCTTTGATCATTTGATATATTTTGAGCATTTAGGATGCCCAAATGAAGTCGTATTATGAGATCTTAGGCTCGTTAGATCCTTTCGAGACGCCGATATAAACACTCCATATTTGAGAGTTGTTTGAGATTTAATTGATAAAGATTGATGATATTTTAAGTCTTGATCTCATGGTTTCAAATCATATCACATCAAGATTTGTCTTTATTGGTCATATTTTGAGAGCCATATCAATTTACTTATTTTTCTTTTTTTTGCTAAATTTTATAATTATTAAACTATTATTTCGTTAAATTCCCTGGTCAATCACAATCAAAACAGATTTGAAATATCAAACTTAATAATTGAAAATTACAGTTTGTTAGGCTGGACTGACAGATAATTGAAAATTACAGTTTTTCTTTTTCTATCAAATAGCATGAAATCTCTTCACTTCAAAATACAAACTCCTAAGATAAAGATGCTGTCTTAGTCATCAATATATCAAGAATTGGCATGTGGCAATCTGATACAATTAGGGTAGATAATTGCTCATCTAAATTTTATAATTTCTTTTATATAAGATACAGTCAAATTAAACAGTATCTTCTCGTAGAAATAATTTTTATCCTCTAATTTTATATTAATATTTAAAGTTATCCCTTCTCAGAGCATAGGCTGGTTTTCTCGTTGCTTTAAATATGAGTTGAACAATTTA
Source organism: Cymbidium sinense (assembly GCA_021442155.1). NCBI lineage: Eukaryota > Viridiplantae > Streptophyta > Magnoliopsida > Asparagales > Orchidaceae > Cymbidium > Cymbidium sinense. The sequence continues at coordinate 43,124,222 of CM038228.1, forward strand.
CATGATTTATTATATTCTTTTTGACACAAAAATTTTTTTATTCTTTTGAAAATCTCTTTGAAGGTTTAAACATAGTTCTCTCCTATTATCCTATACATAGATCATCATTGTGTTCAGACTTACTAAATCATATGATTTTATAGTGCCTAAATCATTATTTATTTTTTGAAAGATTTCTCATTATTGGGAGTATTATCACTATCATTTATCAAATATTTATATGATGCTATCACATCTTCATTCGATGGTATTTATTATGAGTGAAATATTATTGTCATTGAATTTTATTATACTTATTGGTGAATAATAGTGCATTTGAGACAGCGATGCGTTGTGGTGGATTTTCACAATGCACCGCAGTTATCATTTAAGAAATTAAAGTGTGGGTGCATCTACGTGTGATGTGATGAAAAATTATGCTTTTCAACCTAACGATAGAATGTGGTGGTTTACAAAATGCTTTTTGATTTTTGTAAAATTTACTATAACTTTTTAGATAATAATTTCTTCTGCAACTACTCTACCATTATTTTTTACTAACTATGACTAACCTAAAAGCACCTAAAATCTTTCTCTCTAATAGATATAACTATACGAGCATAAATCATGAAATCATAGTAAATATTTTGTCTATCTAATCATAATTCTCAATATATGCATCCCAAAATTTTTTTCTTTGCATTATCTTTAAATAGAAGAATGCAATGTATGCTCTTGCATGAATTAAATTCAATAATTTACAGAGTTTTTAATAAGATTACCTCATTAAATTATGGGCTTTAGTGTTTCCATTTAAGATGTTTTCATCCTTAGATGGAGATAATATCATATTAGACTTTGAAAGTGTGTGAGTCCTTGAACTATTATTGTCCATCTCAAAATTTAATTCATATTTAAAAAAAAAAAAAAAGAAGAAGAAGAAATGAGTAAGGATATCCTCAAAAAATTTGATATGAAAAAAATTAAAATTTTTAATTTTTTTAAAGATAAGTATAATATAATAATTAGATAATTATTTATATATTACATTTATCTAAAAATAAATCCGAGAATTTAAAAACACCTTATCAAATTTTTTATAGATTTTATCAATACCAAATAAAACATCTAAGGATATGTTTGGGATATTTATGGTTGTATGAATAATAATAATAGATTTGCTTGAAGAAACTATTATCTAAAAAATTGTGATAGATATTATATATATATTTTAATTTTAGAATATCAATTTGTAACTTTTTTGGCTGCACTAGTTAAAACTCAATGAAGTCAAGTTAAAAATATAAATATTTCATCACAAAATTTTCAAAATAATGCCCTATCGTAATTTATCAAGTTTGAAATAATGATATTGAATCACACCATCGTGAAACACGCCAAATGATGCCCAACTTTTATTAAATCTTATAAATTTTGATTTATGTGAATATATATATATATATATATATATATATATATATATATATATATATATATATATATATATATATATATATATATATATATATATATATATATATATATATATATATTAGAAATAAATATTATATTACACATGCAACTAGCTCATCTTTTAGAAAATATTGCATCAGTCCGCGTAGCTATGCGGACTCAATCTAACGCGTGTCCGGGATTTTTTCCGTTTTAGCGCTTAACGGGTATGCTGAACGGCGACCACGCCGTTTATTCTGGCCCGACCCGCCTGTTCAAACAACGGGTGAAGAAAAATGAGACGCATCGTTCGACATTCCTCCGCGTATGACAGTTTAGGGCTTTCTCGTTAGCTCGACTCGCTCTCGATCGTAAACATCCGCGGTGGTTTAGCAAACCTTCGAATAACTTCCATTGAGGTATTCGACTACATGAGGTATTTACATGTGTTCCCAACTTTAATGAATTTAGGGTTTTCTATTCTTCACCCAAGATGTGAACATTTTAGAATATTTGAGTTCTTTAAATGAACGATGTATTTTAGTAGTTTTGGAGATGTTTTACATGTACTCTATATGTCAAGATGGTATGCGTGATTTTCAAATTTTAAACGATTAGCCTTGTGAAATGTTTAGTATATTACATGGTAGGATGTTTGGTCATGTTTCAAGATGAATTACGTGGTGATTAGGGATGATAGTATGTTGTTCGATGGAATTAAAATTTTGTATTTGATTTACGCATCCATGCGAGCATTTTGGTCATTTCTTTCCTGTTTCTTTGGCCTATTTGGAGGAAATATGTTCATTACAATCCATTAGAAACAAATTGGAGGCTATTTGGTTGGTTTTTTAGTGTTATTTTACATCTGTACTCTCTATACTCTCTTGAGAGTACAGATGATTTTGTGGACATTTTTTCCCAGTTTTTTTGGCCTGATTGTTCAGATTATGTTCATTACATTCCAGTGGAAGCAATTTGGTGGCTGTTTGGATGGTTTTTGTGGAATTTTTGCATGTACTCTATATACTCTCATGAGAGTACAGAGCATTTTGGTCATTTTTTTCTATTTCTTTGGCCTGTTTGTAGGAAATATATTTATTGCAATCCATCAGGAACAATTTGGAGGCTGTTTGGTTGGTTTTTTAGTATTATTTTGCATCTATACTCTCTTGAGAGTACAGATGATTTTGTGGATATTTTTTCCAATTTCTTTGGCCTGGTTGTTCAGATTATGTTCATTACATTACATTGGAAGTAATTTGGAGAGATGTTTGGATGGTTTCTGGGAGATTTTTGCATCTGTATTCTATGTACTCTCATGAGAGTACAGAGCATTTTGGTCCTTTTTTTCCTATTTCTTTGGCATGTTTGGAGAAAATATGTTCATTATAATCTATCAGGGATAATTTAAAGGATGTTTGGTTGGTTTTTTAGTATTATTTTGCATATGTACTCTCTCTCTTTGAGTCTGACGATTTTGGACATTTTTCTAGTTTCTTTGGCCTGGTTGGAGGATTATGTTCATTACAAATCAATTGAGAATAATTTGCAGGGATGTTTGGATGGTTTTTGGGGGATTTTTACATCTGTACGAGTACAGAGCATTTTGGTTATTTTTTTCCTGTTTCTTTGGCCTGTTTAGAGGACATATGTTCATTACAATCCATCAGGGATAATTTGGAGGCTGTTTGGTTAGTTTTTTAGTATTATTTTGCATATGTACTCTATGTACTCTCTTGAGAGTACAGATAATTTTGTGAACATTTTTTCCAGTTTCTTTGGCCTGGTTGTTCAGATTATATTCATTACATTACATTGGAAGCAATTTGGAGGGATATTTGGATGGTTTCTGGGGTATTTTTGCATATGTACTCTCTGTACTCTCATGAGAGTATAGAGCATTTTGGTCATTTTTTTCCTATTTTTTTGGCCTGTTTGGACAAAATATGTTCATTACAATCTATCAGGGATAATTTGGAGGCTGTTTGGTTAGTTTTTTAGTATTATTTTTCATCTGTACTCTTTATACTCTCTTGAGAGTGCAGATGATTTTTGGACATTTTTTTCCAGTTTCTTTGGCCTGGTTGGAGGATTATGTTCATTACAAATCAATTGAAAACAATTTGGAGGAATGTTTGGATAGTTTTTTGGAGGATTTTTTCATGAGAGTACAGAGCATTTTGGTCATTTTTTTTCTCGTTTCTTTGGCATGTTTGGAGGAAATATGTTCATTACAATCCATTAGGGATAATTTGGAGGCTCGTTTGGTTGGTTTTTAGTGTTATTTTACATTTTGCTCTATACTCTCTTGAGAGTGCAGGCGATTTTGTGGACATTTTTTTCGTTTTTTGGCCTGGTTGGAGGATTATGTTCATTACAAATCAATTGGGAATAATTTGGATGGATGTTTAGATGGTTTCTGGAGGATTTTTGCATCTGTACTCTCTGTACTCTCATGAGAGTACAAAGTATTTTGGTCATTTTTTTCCTGTTTCTTTGGCATGTTTGGAGGAAATATATTCATTACAATCCATGAGGGACAATTTGGAGACTGTTTGGTTGGTTTTTTAGTGTTATTTTGCATATGTACTCTTTGTACTCTCTTGATAGTACAGACAATTTTGTGGATATTTTTCCCAGTTTCTTTGGCCTGGTTGGAGGATTATGTTCATTACAAATCAACTGGGAATAATTTGGAGGCTGATTGGTTATTTTTCATGGTTGATTTGCATATGTACTTTCATTAATTGACTTTTCATTTTGAAGTTTACCATGTATGGGAAAAGGATAACTTTGAGATGCAGGCCTACCACCGTTAGAACGGTGTTTGATAATATTGTAGCACGATTTACTGATGAAGTTATTAACATTTTAAAGAGGCTTCATCTGCATCAATTCATTAGACTCCATGAAATTCAGCAAACTCAATAGCCATTACCTCAATCCTGTCTTGCTGGGAGATAGAGAAGCAAGCTTTCTTTTTGGGTGGGCAGTGCATTCCTTTCACCCTCGATGAAGTTATAGTAATTGTAGGGATGCCAAACAGAGGGGAGAAGGTCTTATGGCAATTCCGTGATTATTCGATTGGACTATAAGACTATGCTTGAGCATGCGGATAGCATTGCGTGGCCGTTTACTGTTGTATCGTTTTCGTCAAATCTCTTTTTTTGTATATCAACTATAGGGTGGCATTGAAATTGATTGCCTACCGATGACATAGATAAATTCTTGAATACAACAGGCGAGGCCATGTGGGCTTTCCTAGTTTCAATTTGATGGTATTACATCAAAGATTCATACAGGACACCGAATGAGTGGATTTGTCACTCTTATGGTATGTTTCATATCTTCGGTTATGTATTATTTGATGCATTGAAGTTAACTTACATAAATATTAATTGTAGATCTTGGAGCACATAAGCACCATGAGGCCGCCATCTCCATTTGCAAAGTCATGTATGCTGCGATGGCCGAAAATAAAGTTTCTAGATGAAGCCTTCACTGGTTTAGGAGGACACCATGTGACATATAATAATATCACTTAGTTGATATAATTATGTATTTATTTATGTTGTAGTTATCACATTTTCTTATCGGTTTAACACAGGTCTGCCTTCCATTCGAGGACATATCAGAAGAGGAGACCTGGCTCCTTGAATCATTTTCCCCTGCCCAGTATGCAATACATGTTGAGCCCGATAGCAGTCCCATTCTAAGTCCACTGAGTTCAGCCCCCACTGAATCTCTATATATCTCTCCTCGATATTCTCCCCATCCAATGCACGCCTCTGCTACTTCTCACTAAGGCTTTGCGGTGGAGAGGATACTTGCAGTTTTAGGGACTTGAAAGATATAGTATATTCTTTTCAAGCAACAATGGAGAGAATGGATGGGATTGATTTAGTTCTTATATCGAGGAGGTTCTTTGGGTCCTACTATCCCTACTGTGGGGGAAGCTCCTGTGGAAGTCACCACAGGGAGAACTCTTGAGAAGGCAGTCACAGGGGGAACTCTTGAGGAGGCAGGGCACACCATGGAGGCTGAGGAGCTTCCCATGGAGGCTAGCCGGGAGTCTCCATGGAGGCAATACGCCACTGTGGATACTTCCACTTGGGAAGCCCCGAGGTAACCTCCACTGGGAAGCCTATTGAGTCCACCATGGGGAAGCTGTGGAGGCCTCCAATGCACATGAAGATGATCCAAGCCTTTGTCGGCGATTGAGCATGGTGTGAAAGCTTGGCAGATAAGGAAGAGGAAAGCTGTTAGTTCCCCCTTCACACACTTACAGGAAGTCACGAGCAAGAATAAGTGATGTGGTGGCCTCCACTCAAGATGAGAAGCCGACAGTAGAGGTATTAAGTTATTTTCTTTTAAATTTGAGATAATATAAATAGATTTCACTAAATTTTTTTATAGGTTCACAAAGATGAGCCAATAAAGGTCGATGACCCACAGACTACTATCGTTGTGGTGGAGGAGCATCAGTCAGAGGTATGAATCATCTCATAGATGATCATAATTCATAGTGAATCTAGCTCTTCCTAACTTTCATCGTCGGTAATTTCATTGCGAGAGGCACATCATTTTGTTGAGTTCTCATCCAGGAGCTTCACGCCGATGCTCCATCTTATTGACACGTCATGCTCCCTATTCGAGGAAAAGTAAGTCAATCTTCAATCAGCTCCTTCATACATAAAATAACCTATTCGTTTAATTAAGCTCACTTTAAAATATTTATCACTTGCAGGGGTGATATAGTATTCGCGACTGAGAATATCATTATTATCGAGGCGGTCGATGAGTTGACAGATCAATATCTCAAGATGCACGTTGATGCATTTCTTATTGGGAGTACTCCTCGTCCTGTCCCTATTTGTAAATCTCATGCTTGCACTGGGTAAGTTACCCCACAGATATGCAGGGTATTACAATTCAATCATTATTTGTATAAATGGAAACTATAATTTATAAATGTTCTCTTCTTTTCTTACAGAGGTATGTAAAATATGGCCTACACAAGGAAAGCAAAATGTTCATCCAGCATGTCACTGCAGACAGTGTGTCAAGGATTGAGCTACTCTTACTTCCAATTATAGATAATCAGCACTGGACACTCCTAGTTGGGCATATTAAGCTAGGGGCCTGGTATTTTTATGACTCATTACCAAAACTAACCCATAAGGCCATTCTTCCAGAGATTGTAAGAGTTATTTTCAATTTGGTTTCCGTAAACTGGTTTTTTTTAAACCCCCCTTATTGACTATACTTTTTGCTATTCAGATCAAATTACTTGTTGAAGATATTGACCAGTCTTTTGTGAGCGATCCCACAAAATGGCTAATCAAAATGGTGAGTGGGCTACCATTCCAAGAACTGTTATTGCGGGATGTTTGTCAAGTACATGGAGATTAGAAATCCCCATAGCAGCCTACCAAGATTGGCCTAAGAAGATGAATTGCTTTAGTGAGTTTGCTACTATCTTTGGTTTGGGAATGAAAAGCCAAAAACTAAATATTTAAAGTTTGATAAGTAGGAAATAATTGTACAGGGTATTTCATTTATTTTTTTTCAATATTATTGGGTAGTTTGGATCTTTTATTATTAGCAGAGAACACCTGCAGCAATTTGGTTGACACTGGAATGCTTTACTAGGTTGTGTTTCATCTGTGCTCTGTGTACTCTCGTGGGAGTACACAGTATTTCATCTATTTTTCTTCAATTTTCTTGGCAGTTTTGGATAAATTATGATTGATTAGCACATCTACATCAATCTTTAAAGCTAGTGCTCTCTGAGATGTGTTTGTCTGTACTCTATATTTTTTATATTTGTGCTCTCTATACTCTATACTCTGCTATCTCTGTACTTTCTACTTTACTTTTGTACTCTACTCTATTGTGCGTAGTTTGGTGACTATAAGAATATTTGAGGTGTTATGTAGCTTAACTCTTTGTATTCTCCTCATAGTACAGATTATTTGCTTATTTTTTCCCATTTCTACTTTTTTTTTTGCAGGACGAAGAGAAATTGTTCACTATAACCTTAAAGCAAGTTGGATGCTCCTGGGTTGCCTTTTTATGAGTTTTAGCGAGTTTTTTTGTGTATACTCTCTATACTCTATGTACTCTCTATAATCTCTATACCCTCTGTACTCTCTGTACTTTCTGTACTCTCTGTAGTCTATGTACTCTCTGTATTCTCTGTACTCTCTGTACTCTCTGTTCTCTCTGTACTCTTTGTACTCTTTGTACTCTCTGAATTTATATCATATTTTAAATTCAGATCAACTAAAAAGGTGAAGCTAAAATTTACATTATCTAAAATTTATGTTTTACTCAACCACATTCAGAATACCTCAAACTGAAAGTATGTAGGAGAAGCAATATGAACTACTTAGCATGTGAACGTAATATAAGTGGGTACGATTACTTTCTACCAGTCGAAATCATGCTTCTTAAAACCTATTTTCTACTAAAACATGTGCATAAAATAGACAAATATACGATGATGCTTACTAATGTCCGAAATATAAATTTTGAAGGTAGTGTGGAGCAAATTATATATTTTAAGATGATGAATTTTTCAAATAATGTAATAGCGAAAGTATCATCCAATTAACTTAATATCATTGATAAATTTATAAATAATTATTAAACTAATATCGTTAGTACTAATATAATCATCATCACAAATTTTTTTTCTTTTTCATAAAATGTAGAGTACTTTATAGAGTACATATATCAAACTATGTAATGCCTGCAATGGAAATCAGCTCATTCTCGTAAGCAAGGTAGACTCATCAATCAGATACTGCAATTTGATAAAATATGAGAGATTTAGTTGTCACAATCTAAGGATTACAAAGTTATGTACTCTTTATACTCTATGTACTCTCTGTACTCTCTATACTCTCCTACGAGTACAGAACTTTCTAGACATTTTTATAATAATAGTATGTTTCAGAATAAAGCTGCTCAAAAGAAGAAAGTCATCACGAGAAATGATTACCTGATACGGAGCATGAAGGTCATCCTAATGCCGCTCGAGTCTTCCTAACCAATCGTAGGTGAGCTGGCGGTGTGCACAAAGTAAAAAAAGTCATCTTGGAGACTCTAAAGCTTTGCGAGAAATGATTGCGCAGTCGAAGAACACATAATTAAATGATATCATGCATTGAAATGTTTTCCTGTAATAATATTCATCATCAACTTAGTGTACCCTTCAGCCGACTAACTGATTGTTGAGCTCAAGTTGAATTCATGAGATAGAACATCGTATCAGTTAATGATTTTTAACATCATCGATGTGTGCTATTTTGTGCGTACCTCTGAAAAACACTCTGGCATAACAGAGAAAGGTGTTGCAAGGGGTGATGAAACACATTCTGCGACACTATCAGTTTAAACTTTGGTTTCTGTAACAATAAAAATATGAATATTTGAAGATTAGTAATAATATTTTAAATACTACAAATTAAGAGGCAAATAGAGAATTACTCTTGGCTTTCTTGGATCTCTCCCAATATCCCTTAAGCTTTGCATTGGAAACACCCTTTGGACGTTGCTTAACTGGATCCTTCAAGATGTCTTTTCCTTTATCTGTTGTGGTTGACTTCTTCTTCTTCTTAGCTGCTCTGTCAGCTGGAAGAGAATTCCCACTTATTATAGAGTTGACATCGTCGTATAGTTTTTTTAATGATTGAAGCATATAGTCCCGACTATTATTACCCGTGCTCTAACTTATTTGATATGCATATCGACTAACGTTGTTCCGGAAAATAATGTCAGTAGCATTTCCATTTGTGCCTTCCACATCTCTTAATTTTCTATATGCACTATCGATGTAAATATCCCTCTTTGCTCTGGTAGACCATCGCATGAGCAGATACTTATTTGGAATGCGCACTACATCTTCGACTAAGAACTCGACAATGGCACAAAGTAATCTCATCATTTCAAATTTCTTACAAGTACAAGTTACATCTGGGTAGTCCCATCGAAATGGATAGTCCATGTTTTGGATGATTTTTTATTCTCTAAGTTTCTCACCAAATACTCCATGGTATCCGTCGACCGATTCTTGATAGGCCTCCAACTCTATGCAAAAATTCTTCCTCAAACATAGTATACAGCTTTCTTGTATAAAACATAACAGCTTATTTTAGAATTGGACTAGTCTTAACAATAGGAATAATCGATGACTGGCTACACTTGAAGTCTTCGTCATGTTCATTCGTGCCATGTCTCCATAACCTTTTCCAACCCCAAGAAATAATCTGTGAGCGAACTTGTTGGTTTAGAGATTCTGTGACATACGTTGTTCATTGACTCACTGACAAGATGCCCATGCAGAATGAGTCTTTGCTGAATGTAGTGGACCACTTGGATCTAATTTTATAAAGCTCAGACAGCCAAGGATGATCATGCAAATTACCTTCTTCTAGCATGGCAGACCAAGCTTCTTCAAACTCTTCCTCTGAGTCACATTTGCTCGTGCTTGCATAAAATATCCCTTGTACCCTCTTATTACTATTAAAGCAGTGAACCTTGGAAGGAGCTTTCTTCGAAATATGCCATTGGCACAACCTATGATGAGTTTGCGGTAATACAATTTTGATAGCTCGTGCCATAGCCTGATATTGATAAGTGAATATTGTTGTATGATGTCTATCACTCATCAACCGAAGAAATGTCTAGAATAGCCATGAGAATGACTCAATCATCTCTTCTGATAAAAAGGCTACTCCAAATAATTCATTTTGCCAGTGATGATTCACTCCAAAAAGAGGGGTACAAACAAGATTATATTTATTGAGTCGATAACTTGTATCAAAAATTATCACATCACCAAAATAGTCATATTCTATCCTAGACATGACATTGCTCCAAAAAAACTTACTAATGTCGACTCATCAACTTGTACATCTCATACAAACATCCCGTGCTTGCCTTTCCCATTGTATTGCATTACTATCACCATTTGTAATCCTCGATCTTTTCTCTTCTGAATAAAATTGAAAGCATCTCTTTTGTGAATCCAATATTCTACAACCTCCTCACTTAGATAGCTGAATGCATCAGTTGCTCTAATTCCGACCTCTATCATTATCTTCAACATGGAAGCCTTTCATCGCTAATGCATCTGTGTGATCTGAGAAGATGTAGGTCAGCAGGCTTTGCCAACGAATGATTATGACTTTCTATATATTTTTTAATCATCCAGTTCTCATCTAAGTCAATAGAGAATATAATCATGGCCGGACAAGCCATCCTTGTATCAGTTTTCTGGAATTTTGTTAAGCCATTTAGACTAACAGATTTCTTCGACTTACTTTTGCACATAAAAAATCTTTTGATTTCAATTTCTTAGAGTTTGACCAATAACTAGTATGGTCCTTAGAACACCGAAGCCGGTTTGATGTAATGCGTAGTCGCGATATGCATATGCTTCGTTTCATTACGACAGTGGTGCAAGGAGTTTCCCAAATTTGGTTCATTAGACATCACGACTTCATCATCGCGCTCATTGACCATTCACTTGCCTGACTCCACATAAATGTGACATGTAAAATAGCTCCACAAATAAACATATTCTCTCCAAACAGGCCAAAGAAAGTGAAAAAAATGAGCTAAATACAAAGAGTACATATGCAAAAATCATCCAAACATCCCTCCAAATTGCTTCCATTATAATGTAATTAAAAAATTTCTAAAACAGAAACTAGAAAAAATGGCCAAAGTCGTGTACTCAAGAGAGTGAGAGAAATACAAAAATAACACTAAAACTAACCAAACGACCTCCAAACAAGTAAACAAATCATCATAGAAATATAAACAGTATTATATCAAGTTACCCATGAGTTGAGAAGAGTACAAAGAGTATGAGAGTAGAGTATCTGAGTCTGAGGAGGCGGTTCTTTTCTATGCTTCTTTTCTTTTGTATTTTTTACCTTCAAGATGCTCTTTAAGGGCTTCCTCACTGGAAGTCTTGACCTCAGATAGCACATTCCCCATGCCATAAGATCTCCCTCGTTTGACATCCCTATTATCACGCAACTTCAGGTGATGCTCTTTAAGGCTTCTTTTTTGCTTCAGTAAGGCTTTTTTTTGCTTTGTGTTTTTACCTTCAAGATGCTCTTTAAGGGCTTCCTCCTGGAAGTCTTGACCTCGATAAAACATTACCTCTATTCCATAAGACCTTCTCCCCTATTTGGCATCCCAATTACTACAATTTCATCGGGGTGAAAGGAATGCCGCCCACCAGAAAGAAAACACTTCTCTATGTCCCAACAACAGATTGAGGTAATTATTGAGTCTGTGAATTTATTGGAGTCTAATGAATTTGGATGAAGCCTCAGTAAAATGTCAATGACTTCATTACTAAGAGTCGCAGGAATGTCTGAGAGAAAATCCCCAAAACCATTCAAACATACAAATTGCTTACGGAATGTACTCTCAACAAGGCCAAAAGCATACAACATGACCAAAAATCATATGTACTCTCATGAGAGTACAGAGAGTACATATGCAAGAAAATACTAACAAATCAACCAAATAGCCTCCAAATTGTGCCTAATGAACATATTTCCTCCAAATAGGCCAAGAAAATAGACAAAATGACAAAATGCGTACCCTCGGAGAGTACGAGAGTACAAAATAAGAGTATAGAGACAAATATAATGAAAATAATCTCAACTAGTCGAAAAACGGAGAAAATGAAAATCATCAGACTCTGAGATGCAAAATAATAAAAATAATCAAACAGCCTCCAAATTATTCCTCATAGATTGTAATGAACATATTTTTTCTAAACAGTCCATAGAAAGAAAAAAAATAACCCAAAATACTCTGTACTCTTAAGAAAGTACAGAGAATACAGATGTAGAAATCCTTCAGAAATCATCCAAACATCTCTCAAAATTGCTTCTAGTGGTATGTAATAAACATAATCTGAACAACTAGGCCAAAAGCTGAAAAATGGTAAAATCGATGTACTCTCAAGAGAAAATGAGAGTCTGCATAAAAAAAATCACCAAACAACCTCCAAATTGTTGATGGATTGTAATAAACATATTTCCTCCAAACATGGCACACAAAGTGAAAAAAAAAGCTAAAATACTTTATACTCTGAGAAATGCGAGAGTATAGAGTAGATGAAATCTCCAGTAAAGATTAACCAAACAACAACAAAATTACTTTTAATGGAATGTAATGACCATATTCTCCATCCGCAAAATAAACGCAAAATATTCGAAAATCATTACTCCTGAGAATGAGAATCATATAGAAAATCTCTCAAAATAAGCAAAGTCCTCTTACAAAGAACTTCAAACAGTGTGAGAAATATACACTAAATAAAATAATTTCAAAGGATAACACTAACAAACCGTAAAAAAATTATACGTATACAACGATTGAGAAAAATTAGTGATGAATTTTTATTTAATACATCCTCAGCTATTTCCTCAAGGCCTTCCATCTGGTTCTTTAGTAAAAGAAATGAGAAAATCTCTTTCTCTCTCTCGTTTGCAGAAAAAAAATACTAAACCCTAAATCTAGATATATATGTCTTTTAAATTTTCCTGAATTCTAACGAGGCTTCTTCTCCCATTTGTTTGAGCGAGGGGCGAGATAAACGGTGTGGTGGTATTCAGATCCAATTACAAGTTAAGCTAAACGGAAAAAAATCATTGACACGCAGGAGGATTGAGTCGTAATATTTTCTCCATCTTTTAAGTAACGAACATACATATTTTATTGATAAATATAATCACACAAATATTGTGATCTTTAAGTATAAACAAAACGAGCAAACCACATCCACGAAAGCCGCTTCACCTTATATTTTTATGTTCCTCTCTCCCTCTCTATTTAAGAGACAATGCAGAGAAGCAAAAATCAACTGAGAACAGAAATGGAAGCCATGCTTCTTCTCACAACAGCCTTACTTCTTTCCTCTCATGTCTCCCTTGCAACGGCCGCCGGCCCGTCGGTCATCATCATCGGAGCCGGATTCTCCGGTGAGCCGTCGAACTAACTTAACATACAGACTCGTGCTTTTCTGTTTTTTTTTTTGGCTGTTATCCGGCCCAAAATTTTTCACATTTGGAACTAAAAGTTAACTATTTAATTTGAAGGGATAAGTGCGGCGAAGACGCTCTCAGACGCCGGAATAACTAACATCGTCATACTGAGGCGACGAACCGCATCGGCGGCCGGATTTGTAAGGTGCCGTTCGCCGGAATCAATGTGGAGAAAGGAGCAAACTGGGTGGAGGGAGTCAACGGCCACCAGGTCAACCCCATTTGGACCATCTCGAACCAGCTCGGCTTGAGAAAATTCTTCTCTGATTACGGCAACCTCTCGTCCAACACTTACAGGGAAGCGTGAGTTTCCCATCTTCAGTCTTTAGCTCTCTCAAATTCGATTTTTAGAGCTCCGGCAACCTAATTCAAATTTTAATTTTGACTTACATCATAATAAAATTTCATCTTAAGGACTTAATTGAGAAATTTTTTTTCAAAATTTATTCATTTTGGACTTCCTAAGATTTAATTTGGCAGAATTTTTAATGAAAATTTAAGTAAGATTTAGCTTAAATGCTCCCTGATAGAGTTTTTTCAGATCTTAAATTATATTGTTGTCCATTATTTTATTTAAGATTTATTTATAAATCATTGATCCTATGACAGATAGTCATATAAATTTGTTAATTTTAAAATAACATTAACAGCTGTCATGCTGAAAATTTTTCAAATTTTATTTCTCTTGAGATGTGTGTGTATATATAAATATATATTCTTTCATCATGAAAGCGAGAACCAAGACTGGCCATCGTTCCATTTGACTTAAAAAATGGATTTTTATTTATTATACTGTTTTAAGAACGATTTTTTAAAATTTTCTTCTATTTTTTCCGAAAATAATTTTTTTTATAAATTTTAAATAGCACCGTTGTTTTTAAACTTATTTTAATGATAGAAGAAACAGAAAGTGATGGACTTACCTCTGGCTGATGTTTTGCAGAGGCTGCGGGCGGAGGTTCAGTCAGTGATCGACACCGCCGACGAAGTTCTGACGCCGAAATACTCCAAGACTCTGCCGAACAGCGGGCGGGGAGACATCTCCATCCTCGCCTCACAGCACCTTCAAAATCAGTTAATCCCCTCAATAGGATGTTTATAGAGGTTTGGGTTTGATTATAAGATTTGGCCATTAATAATCTCACACCAAATCTTATATATCCCATAATCAGATATATTTAATCTTGCAACCAAACATCCCCTAAAGAGGCCAAACAGTAATGGCCGATCAAGTGGCCTATGGGGATGATGATATGGATGATGGTGAAGACCAAGCTGGCCTTGTTAAGGCCAACAACACACACAAAACTGAAAGCATGGAGGGGCTTCAACTTGGCCAAGGTATGTTCTATAATGAGCATGATATGGGTGATACTAGGGCTTGTTGCCCGGGCCATATGGATGATTTTTCAGGTGGGGATCATGCTGAACACCCAAGGGAAAGGGGGGAGGCTGACCAAGATGTCTCTATGGATGATGACATTACTACAAGACAATGCACACAAGGTGTTTGCACAAATGCCAAGGAGAACCCGAGCACCTTTGCTTGGGGTGTGCTTCAAGGATTGAACAAAGGGAAGGGCAAGGCTACTACCAACCCCTTGTTTGAAGATAATAGCCTCCCTAGAGAGGCTCTTCCTAGAACTTCAAATGGTGCTAGCTCTCGGCAAGGGAGGGCAATGATCAAGCTAACCCTTGGAAGAAGAAGGAGTATGTTAAATTGGGGCTGATTGATAAAATCACTCATGAAGGATGGCATTACTACTGGATGACCAAGTTGTGGATGACAATCAGTGAAGCTTGAAAGAGCACTTGTAGGAAAGGTGTTGGGAGAAGACCACCCTATTTCTACCTTAATGCACTGCAGAGGAAGTGGAGTAGATGGGGGCTTTCAAATTGATTATGGTTGCTCAGATTGCTTTGTGCATCTTTGAAACTCGAGGCTAGAGATGCGGTTTTGATGAATGGGCCTTGGTTGGTTGGAAATATCATTGGGTTGGATAAGTGGACTCCCACTTTCAATCCCAAATCTTTTGATGGGTTCTCTCCCGATGCTGGGTGCGCTTCCTAACCTCCCCTTGCTTTCGGGACAATACTAATATTGCCGGGATCGCTTCCTTCATTGGAGAGCCCGTGGGTGGACCACCCAACAAACTCATGGGGAAAGCATGTTTGCTGAGTATGCATCAGGCTTGATCTTTCACAAAAACTCCCCCCTGGAGTTTGGATCCATGGAAGAAATGGAAGGTTTTTCCAACGGGTTGAGTATGAGGGGATTACTCAACTCTGTTTTGCTTGTGGAAAGGTGGGACACAAGGTTGACTCTTGTCCCACCAAGGGAGTTCCTCAGCTACCACTCATGGTAAGACTTCCTCTCCTTCTCTGTGGACTAATGTGCAGAGTCATGAGGAACGACTGTTCTTTGAGAAGGGGAATGTATACTAATCAAAATCCTACCAATGGAAAAATCGACACAATGAGACTACTTCACCACCATTACCTACGACTAAGGAGTCCACTTCTTACGGTATGGTCAATGTCGGTCTGAGAAAGAGAGACTAACAAAGCGGCGGGATATGTTACTCTTGAAACCAGGATTGAGTGCATCTCAAGACATGAAGTGGACAAAATGGCCGGGATCAACTGGCAGTTTCTTTGTAAACCCTCAAATGGGCTTTCTGGAGGTATTATCATCCTTTGGAGAAAGGATATTGTGGACTTCTCCCCTCTGGTTATTTTGACTTGTTTTGGGCTTTGTTGCCCGATGGCATTAGGTGGACTATTGGTTGGGTATGCCAACAAGAGTTATCTTCTGAGGGACCTCACGGAAAATCATCAAGGACAATGTGGATCTTCAATGGCTATTGGAGGTGACTTTAATTGTATCTTGGCTCAAAGTGATAAGAAGGGTGGGAGGCCCTTTCATTATACACTTGCAACACGAGGAGATGGAGGAGTGTATGGCTTTGGCGGATTTGCATGAGTTGGAGTTTGTTGGCCCAAGTTCACTTGGACCAACAAGATGAGGCTGTAGGATGCAGGTGGGGCTTGATGGTCTTGATCTCATGGCTTCTCAATTGGGGGATACCAAGGTTAGGTCACTTACCTCCATCACTTGTCATGCTCTTCTTCTTCCTCTTTCGGGCCTGAAGCCCCAGGAGATGGTTAAGGTTTGAAGATACTTGGCTCTCTTATCCATGAGTTGGAGGTTGGTGCGGAAGAGGTGGCGAGAAGGAAGACTTTGGCTCAAAGGCGCAATTCTCCATAGAAAGAGTTGTGGTACCCTACGATCTCTCTTCCATTGGAGTAAGAGTATGTTGAAGAACCTCCACTCTCTCAGATTCACTTGGAAAAGGACATTACCTCTCTCAAACTCTTGATTGTTCGATGATGGACTCACTCCCCACCCAGAAGGGAGCTCAGCTAGGTTATTGAGCTTAACTCTACATTGGCGGGCTCGGTGCGGGTGGAGACAAAGGGCTAAAGCTAGATGGCTCAAGGATGGAGATGGGAACACTCATTTTTCCATCTGGTTGCCTCGCGGACTGGGACCAGCGAGTTGATGCTGTCGGTGGATGGAGGTATGATTGAGAACCCTTACGAGATTTACGATATTTTCACTTCCTTCTTGAGGGAAAAAATGGGTTGAGGGATGTCTCCCTTGATGGTTGGCTATTGCCTATAGAAGCGGGTTCCTCCGTTATAAATCTCTTCTTGAAGCCCGGTGGTGATCAAGATATTTGGGAGGCAATTCATTATGGGGAGAATGCGTTCACTGGACTCGATGGGATCAACTCTTTTTTACAAGCATTTACGGCCTTGTGTGAAGAAGGATGTCGTTGCTGCTGTTCAGGAGTTCTTTGAACTTGATCATATGGAGGATTCATGGAAGGAGACACTTATTGTCCTCATCCCCAAAGTTATTGGGGCTAGCACTCCTTCCAAATTTCGGCCCATTAGCACTTTGTGCGGGCGATCATAAAGTGGTGGCCAAGATTTTGGTGAGCGAGGTTAAAGCATTTACTACCTCTCCTTATTTAGAAGAACAAGGTGCTTTTGTGCACGAGAGGAACATCTCTCACCATGCTCTCCTTGCCCAAGAAATCATCAACAAATTCCGCATTCTTCTTCCCGGGTTGGTTTCATGGCGATTAAAGTTGATATGGAGCAAACATGATAAGATGGTGGCGTGCATTGAGCAGATGCTTTCACCTTGATGGGGTTCCACGATGGGTCGATGGGATTCTCTGATTGTCACTCACCTAGATTCTCCATCTTCTTGAATGGTGAAGGTCTCCTGGATTACTGAGTGTGGATTTAGGCAGGCATCCTCACCTTTTATTCTATGTTACAGCTTTCTTTAGCTTTTAAGCGAGAGGGCGAACAGGTATGTGAGACGGGAGGTACCTCTCTCTAATCTCTTATATCATTGACCGATTACCTCGGGCCATGCCAAACAAATTAAAGCCTTCCTTGATGATTATGTTTGGGCGGACCAAGGATCAATGCTAAGTCCGCCATTCTCTTTAAATCTGCTAGAGATGGAGGACTAATCGGATTCTAGGCTTATTGGGTTGAGAGGTCCAAGAGATGGAGTATCTTGGCCTTAAGTTGGCTATGAGGAAGCTCTACAAGCATGATTTCAGTTCCACGATTGTGGGCCAAAGAAGATTATGTCACTGGGAACTTCGACATCTCTCCTATGCGGTGCTACCCTTATTTCCTCGGCTCTTATCTTGGGTTTTTATGTAACACATACAACTATTCCCTTGAATGTGTTGCGGGAGGTTATGTAGGTCCTTCTTATGGGACAAGAGTCCACTCGAGGGCATTCACTATGTCGGTTGGTGCTGTTTGCTTACCTATTAAGCATGGGGGCTTGGTTTCACTCTACCCTGCTTGGGCCCCTCTGGGGCAAGGTTGGCTTGGGATTTTCTTGAAGCCCACTTCATTACTTCACCGTTGCATTGGCTATGGGGAAGATATTTGGAGTGGAAGCTTGAAGAGGGGACTCAAGACTTGGGTCATTCTTAGTGGGGCTCAAAGTCTTGAACCTCATTCATTTGGAAGATTGATGGCGCAAAGTTGATTTTGGATCACACATGGTTGGTGATTGTTCCTTGGAGGACTTTCTTAGATGCACTCGAGGATCAAAGCTGGCCGCACGCTTCATCCATAGGGACGGGGACATGGGATATTACAACTAGGCGACATTTTGGCGAGGATCTTGTGAAGCACATTACCAAGGTGGAGCTTCATTGGGACTTAGATGAAGACAAACCGAGCTTCTTCACCTCCCTTTGGGAAATCTCGGCAGTGCGGCCTTTGATGCCCTCTTCCCCTTCCCCCTTCCCATTAGCCACTCTTGGCTACAAAGTTCGTTGCACCGAGAAGTTTTTGGTGGCATCTGAAGAATGCCTTACCAACCTAACCGGCTCCACTCTCGAGGTCTTCTTGAGGAGACTCATTGCCCAGGGCATGGAGATTGAAGATCGATCATCACTCTGCTCTCTTACTTCCTCTATCATCTGAGGTTTTGTCCTCTTGGGGAGTTAACCTCCCCTCTTTTCTAATGATTTGTTTCAGGCATTCGAACGGACCATCAAGTCGAGATATGGCTTGGGGTAGAGTTTATTGCATGATATATCAAGTTTGAGGACACTGCAAAGACACATGGTAGCCAACATGGGACACCAAAGGTCATTCTTTTTCTTTGGAGGCTTTTACAAATGCATCTACCTTCTATTAGGGGCAATGGGAGCTCCACTTCATCCCTCCGGACTCCCCCCCCCCCCCCTCAGGATGGCTAAAGGTGAATGTAGATGGTACTCTCCTCTCCTCGGCAGGCGGCATTTGGAGTTATTTTCGGGGATGATCTTTGGTGACTTCATCATCTGGTATCGGTTCTCCATTGGGATAGTGCTTTCATAGAAATGCGGGCTATGCTTCTGTTAAGCTTGTTGACCCTTGGATGTATGATGAGTACAAGGGCATCATATTGGAGGGACAACATTAGTGTTGTCAATTTACTTAGGAAGACCATGCGTGACTTTCCGGTCTTCTCTCCCTCAAGCTCAGGACTTGGGCTTTCTTCTAGCCTTCCACCAAGTTGTTCTCACACGCGTTTCCGGGACTTTCAATTGTGGGACCATTCTGCTTGCGAAGCTTTACTTGGTTGTCTTTAGATGTTTCTACTTTACCTTCTATTTTGTTTTAGTTATTTGAGGATGATAAAAGCATGTTGCTTCTATTTAGCTTCTTGTTTTAGACTCTCTAGCCTTTGCTAGTTCTTGTATTACTTTTTTACTATTATTAAATGCAATATGCAAGTTTCAAAAAAAAAAATCAGTTAATCCCCTACCTTATTTAAGAGATTTTTTTTTAAAATTTTTTATATGTGATTAATATTTTGCACGATATTTTTTTTAACTAAAAAAGAATTATCAAGATATTATGATGCAAGGTAAGATAAAATATTTAAAAGTTATAAAATAATAATTCAAATTTAAAAAATAAATAAATGCATGACTTAATATTATCTTAAAAAAAATTTAAATAATTTTAAATTTTACATATTTATTTAATAATTATAATTATTTTGTCTTATTTGATTTTGAAGAGATTAAAAGAAAAAGTTTATCAATCCAAATGGCTAAGTAATGATTATTAGACAAAACAAGCGTTAACTTGATATTAGTTAATAACTTCTTATTGCTTATTTTATTCATTAATTTAGAAATATTAATTTAATTAATATTTTCATGATAATTACTACCTAGCTCTTATTTATCGCGATAAAAAATAATAAATAAACAGCTAAAAAGAATTATCAAAGTAAGCCCATATCACTATTATTTTCCACCAAACAACTGATATAATGGGTTGTTTCCTCTTCCTGCTTTAATGAACTGTTAAATTATCTTTACATTATGATGAAAGAATAATTAGCAATTAGTGATAAAGTCTTCATCCATTTTAATTTGAAAACAATGTGGCGAGCAATATATAGAGTGATCGGATATTTTGAAATTACTTTCATTTAAAATAAAATTATAATATATTATTTGATAAAAAGCCTTCTATTTATAAAAGTAGACAAACACAAATATAATTTATATCCTTTACATCATATTGATTGGGATATATATATATATATATATATATATATATATATATATATATATATATATATATATATATATATATATATATATATATATTGAGGCTTTTATATCACTATCTTCAATTTTGGAGGATTTATATATATACCATATAATTTTTATCTATTCATATATTTCATATTTAAAAATTCAAATTTTTATAACTATTATCTAAAATTTTAATATCATATAAAAATATTAATGTCATAAATTTTCTTAAATTAAATATTTATTTAAATATATAAATAAGAATTTTTGTAATATGTATATGTATAAATCTTTTTATTTTTAAATATCATAATTTTAAAAACATCTTTATAGAAAATGTGATAGATGGGAGCTCCTAGCAAAAATTTTAATTTTCTAATATTTTATTTTGGCGTTATAAGCACTTTTGATTTTATTTTTATTTATTTAATATAAAATTTAAAAGAAGCATATTACAATCTGTCAATGACCAATCCTTTCTGACATGTTCTTTCCAAAATAAGATTTGTCCGGCTTTTTAGCTTTCTTAAAAACAGAAGAAAAAAAAAAAACCAAACAAAGTACATTTTTTTCTTTTTTGGAAAAGAAAGTACATTTGTATTTTACTTCCCCAAACAAATTTGCATTATTTTATGTTGTGTCAAATCCCATGTAAGTTTAAGTCTGTTAGGATTTTTTTAAAAAAAGTTTAAAAAAAATATAAAAAATAATTCTCTATCATATTTCATTTCAATTTGAGATATATTAAAATAATAATTATATGATGGTACTCGATCTATACTAAATCTTGACCTATTCATAAAACTTAATTTATAATAACATATCAATTAATTATTAATACTATAAAATTAAAATAGTTAAAATTAACTTAAACTATATTAAAAATAATATTAATTATTATAGTTAAAATCAATTAACTATCAAATTATAATTATATTTAATAAATTATAATTAAATTTAATGATATATTAATAAATTATTAGTACTACTCAATTAAAATTAGCTTAAATATATATTAATTTAAAGTAATATATATTAATATTAATTAATTAATTAAAATTAATAACTATAAAAATTTTATTAGTAGATTAATATCCTAGGAATTAAACTACCTCATATAAATGAGTAAAATTATAAGAACTCTTACAAATTTTAAATTAGTTAACTATCAAATTTATAACAATTATAATTATATTTATTAAATTATAATTTAATTTTAATAACTTATAAGTTAATCATTCAATAATATTTTATTAAATTAGTTTAAATTAAGTTAAATTAAATTAAAATTATCAACTATTATATTGGCTAAAACTACTTAAAACTAATTATCTATCAAATGATAATTACATTTAATAAATAGTTAATAATATTAAATTAAAATTAATTTAATCATAATATTTTAACTAAGCCAAAATTAGTAATTAAATGAATTATTTAAAATTAAAATTTTTTAAAAGATTAAAAAAAATTATTCTGAAAAATAAGCATGAGAAAGTCCCAAATGAATGAAGCTTAAATTTCTTATCACTAAAATTTCTTATCACTATATATTATTATTATATTAATGTATAAAATTTTATAATTAATATATAATAATCATCTATTGATTGAACATCTAAAATGTAAAATTATATTCAAATTCTATACATAATAATTTCTTTTAATTTTTTATTCTGATATAAAATCTGATGAACTATCATTTAAAATTCCACTATTAGAAAACTATAGATCGATATAATTATAATTTTATAAATATTTTTATATAACTTATTTTATATAAGATAATAATTAATTGAACGAATTTTTTTACCGATCGCTACTCACAAAAACTAAATGCCCTTATTTTTTTTTTAGAAGAATTTACTTCAATGCCATTTTGTGCGCCGTGCGATATTATCTCATAAATAAATCGCCTAAAAAATAATATATAAAATAAAAAAATGGTATCAGAATATACATCATTTCTATTCGAATTTTGAACTGATTTGGGCTGATGTTTTATATTTTTAAAATTTTTAAAATCTAATTTCAGATCGATATGCACATATTTTACATCAATATTTTTAATATTTAATACATATAAAATTATTATTTTTTATGTCAGACCATTTTGATCAAAATTGGTCTAGATGAATATTAAAATTCTCGTATTTAATTATAATTATTTATATCTTGAAATTTATTCTAAAATTTTAATCAGAATATTCTGTTGAAAATGCTCTAATCAGTTTTTTTATTTAAAAATAAAAATATAAAATATTGAGTTAAATCAAATTAATCACAAGCTAACTAGTCATATTTAAATAAAAATAAATTAAATATTTTTTAAAATAAAATTTAAATTTGAAACATAATTATTTACTGCAGTGCTCCGTCGTCTCCGGTAGAGATGGCGGTGGACTATTATAACTACGATTACGAGTTTACGGAGCCGCCACGTGTCACGAGCTTACAGAACACCGTGCCTTTGCCTACATTCGCTAATTTCGGTGAAGACGTATACTTTGTGGCGGACCAGAGAGGTTACGAGATTGTGGTACACTATGTGGCTAATCAGTTCCTCAGGACCATCAAAGATGGAACAATAGTGGACCCCAGGCTCATTCTCAACAAGGTAAAATTATTATTATAAAATTTAATTATCTTATTTTATAATTATTCATTTTGAAGTGATTATTTTATCATATGTGAGTGAATAAAAAGAAGATTTGATTTTAGGATGAGTTTAATATTTAAATAATTGATTTATCTAAAATAAATTTAATAAATTTGAACCTCAATCTGATTGAAATTTTGATAAAGATATTTGGAAAAAAAATGAGAAATTCAATTATATATAATTTTAAAAAATTAGATGGCATATTATTTATCTTGAACCATTCAATTGAGAATGAACGTTAATCTTTATATTTTAAAAATATGATTTTAATGAACCGTAGTTTTTTTTAAAAAAAAAGGAATATTTTAATAAAACTTATCAAAATTAATTTAAAAATCATTATATTTAATTTAAATAAAGAAAATATCTGAATAATTAATTAGAAAATTTATATTACATTTATCGTACAATAATTTTAATAAGTTTGAAATATATTTAGTAATTTTCTAAAAAAACTTACCAAATAATATTACTTGCCTACCATTTTAAAAAATAATATATTTTTAATGTATATTATCTTTAATTTTAGGTGGTCAGAGTAATCGAACATTCACCGAGAGGCGTTACTGTCAAAACAGAAGACGGTTCGACCTATAAAGCAGATTACGTGATAGTTTCAGTTAGCCTCGGTGTGCTTCAGTCCCAGCTCTTACAATTTGTGCCAAAACTCCCTGTAAGTAAACAAATTAAATATTTATTTTTAATATATATATATATATATATGTAATTTTTATATTGTTGGAAGTTTTAATTGTCAACTTGCAACCGCAGGAATGGAAGATCCTTGCAATATATGAATTTGATATGGCTATATACACAAAAATTTTTCTGAAATTTCCCTGTTCGTTTTGGCCCACCGGCAATGGAACACAATTCTTTTTATACGCAAGTGAAAGGCGTGGATATTATCCTGTTTGGCAGGTAATTTAAACTTTCTCGCCAAATCTACATACAACTATGTGGGGTCCCCTAGGTGAATCATTTTTCTCTGTTGTGTCCTATTAAATATCAAATTTTTATTTAATTCTGATAAATTAGGATCATTTTTTATAAATCATAATCAAATCTTTTTATATCTATTTTTATCTTTCTTAAGAAAAAATAAATCTAATATATCTACACACCTACCTAACTGGGTCATTGAACGGCCGATATTTTATGTGACGAAATCATCTACGACGACTCTCTCTAATCTTATTTGTCACTGGAGAGCCTAACCTATTCACATATATATTCATTTCGCATTTTATCCATAAGAGTAAAGTCACTGAATCACCTAAGCATCCTCATCTGTGCAGCACCTAATTTAATTTTATGCTTCTCTTTTACAAGCCAATATTCTGTATCATAAATCATTGCAAGCCTTACTACAATCTTATAAAATTTTCACCAAATCTACATCTACAAAAAAAATTGTTAGAAGAAAAATACAAATTTAAAAATTACTCTGATAAAAATATTTAATTAGAATATTGAGATTTTTTTTTTTTTGTCATGCAGCATTTTGAGAGAGAATATACAGGAGCACATATCCTCATGGTGACCGTCACCGACGAGGAGTCGAGGCGGATCGACGACAACCTTCGGAGGCGAAGGCGTAAGCCATGGAAGTGTTGAGGTCAATATTTGGGAAGAACATACCAGAGGCAACTGACATTCTTGTGCCAAAGTGGTGGTCAGATAGGTTCTATAAGGGCACATTCTCAAATTGGCCAATTGGTGTTAATAGATATGAATTTGATCAAATTAGGGTAATGGATACGTTTCCAACCCTTTTGTCTTCAATTAAAATAAAGTAAAATTTACATACGTACCACATTAGCACATGATTCTTATGCCATTACATATCTAACCCTTAACAGCTTGCTATTTATAAAAATAGTATTTTTACTATACATGAAAAGATGTATTTTACTTTAAAAAATTAATAATAATGCTATCGGTGTGCTTCAGTCCCAGCTCTTACAATTTGTGCCAAAACTCCCTGTAAGTAAACAAAATTAAATATTTATTTTTACTAATTTTTATATTGTTGGAAGTTTTAATTGTCAACTTGCAACCGCAGGAATGGAAGATCCTTGCAATATATGAATTTGATATGGCTATATACACAAAATTTTTTCTGAAATTTCCCTATTCGTTTTGGCCCACCGGCAATGGAACACAGTTCTTCTTATACGCAAGTGAAAGGCGTGGATATTATTCTGTTTGGCAGGTAATTTAAACTTTCTCGCCAAATCTACTTACAACTATGTGGGGTCCCCTAGGTGAATTTAATTGTTTAAGTATTTTTATTAAATTACGAAATTAAAAAATTATATTTATATCATTAAATTCTTATATTTTTTGTATCTTTAATGAGTACATTTTTTATATTTATTTATATAATATTATAATTTTAAATTATATTGAAACTATTATTCATATTAATTTATCTATATATAATATGTTGGTGTTATTAATAATTGTCAAATATATAAATGGGTATTTACATACATTTTATATAATTTCTTTAAAAAATTATATACCTAATACTCAAATATTTGCATATCACACATCTAATTTGAAATATTACACATGTAACACCCAAAATTTTAAAATCCTATAAAAAACAGCACTATCCATTAATATACTCTCACCTTCCTCGCCATTCAACCATACCAAGAATAGCTATCATTGTTTGATCGGACGGTGAAGCCTTATTGATTTCAAGTGACGCAACAAAATAATGGCTGACGATGTCACTGTTGTTCAATTCTTGGATGGGAACAATCTTTTATCTGTGCCAGCGAATGATTTGTAGATCACCGCCTTCTCAAGCTCTGACCACCCCAAGCCTCCCCAAATAAACTCCTTTGTTAGAGGAGTCGATGGTGCCTCCAAAAACATTGGAGCTTCAGTACGGGAGGTAGGGTGACGAGGAAGGACAATGATCTCCTCGATAGTCTCTACAGTCTTTGCCCCATCCTTGTCAACCACCACTGTCTTAACGTCCATGATTTCCTACTTTGGGTGCCTCAGGGCTGCATGACGACTCGGACTTGAGCTTCCTCTAGTTGAAGTAGCAATGGACTCTTCTACACTACAAGTCACCTCAGCCTTCTTAGCGATGGAGGTCTCGGCGGCATTCCCGACATTGGCATTCAGTTGGGGCTTCCAAATTGACATTGCAGCAGGTTTAATGAAGATGGCGGTGGCTGCCTTTTGGTCAGAGCATCCTTCTCGAGCCTTAGAGGTGAGATGATCCATGTGAGCTTAGCATATGCGAGTAAGAGGCGAGCAGGAAGATCATCATGAGACGAGCTTGCAAACACCAAGGAGAACTGGACAAGGATTGAGCGCTGTTTTGTGGTTATTAAGAAGTTTTTGGTGTCATATATGTAAATATATAAATTTATGTGTGAGAGATGTAATATCTAAAATTTGAGTAATCCTCAAAATTTATTCAATATTTGCATACATAATATTTAAATTTTTATCATATTAAAAATATCCCTATCATTTATTTTTATAAAATAAAATATTTTTTTGAATACATAAGAAAACGATATACAAATAAATTTAAAATTTTATTTTTTAATATGCAAATAGTATGTTTGCAAATTTTCTTTTATTTTTTGATCTAATGGAATGATTAGAAATTTAGGTGCATGATTGTGATGATAAGCTTACTATACATGCAATTTGTGTTAAATAAAAGTGATTTTTGATAAAATTTCTAATGAAATATTTAAAAGGTTCTTCCCATTTAAGAGATAAAATTATTACAATTTGATTAGGATTCTCCTTATAATAAGTGCTCATTTGGTTGCAATAAGGAGCAGAAGTTTTTGCCCAGGAGTTGATTAGTTGAGAGTTTCTGTACTGTTATTATTATTATTATTTTAGAAGCAAGCTTTTCATTTTGTTTGTTCATGGATCAATAAATAGAATGTCTAAGTTTCATTAAGCTAGCTTAGTTAGCTTTGTACTAGAATTATTAACCTGTATTTCATTAAGTTATAATCATGGTGTGAACTGTCACTTGTTTGAAGTGCATATTCCGATCGTAATTAATTCAAAAAATTTCATTAAATTTCCCTATTCATCCAATTATGCTGAGACACCAAGTTTTAAAAAATATATAAAATAAAAAACAGTGCAGCATATATCAACGGTCCTATCACAGTAAAGTGGATTCTTCAACCATAGTTTACAGATACAGAGACAAGTAAATACCTCTAAAAATAATGTTGTTTATTCTGACATTATTTAGTAATTGGCATAATAATGTTTAGAAAACAATTAAGATTTTGCATAAAATGTTGACAGTATTGAGGAAGGTATTTTACCTCATTTCTCCTTGGGAAGACTGTTGATCTCCCCATACATAGTATGTAACCTTCCATTCAGTTCAAGCTATGATTCCTCCTCCATCGCCCTCAAGAATTTTCTACCTTCCTATAATTTGATTGATTCTTTCTGTGAGATAGTTTCTCAAGAAGTTCTACCAAAGATATATACATAATGAAATAGGACAAATAAAGATGAGATCGAAGATATTCAAGATGCCACTCAATTTCTCATTGATTTTGCCTACATGTTCATCTTTGCCGATATTTAAATAGATAACAAATCAAAGGTGATTGATGTCAAATGCAAACAAGCTGAACCTTTTATGCCAGCTCAAGAAATTATGACATTCAATGCTGCCCTAAAATGACATCTTCAAGGAGGCTCCTTTCTTTTATGCGAACCACCTACAAAAGAGGACAGTGAAAAGGATGATGATTGAAATGAGATCGACATTCCAATGACCCTTTTGTCTTTCCCCAAGTGTCATTATAGATGTTTCATTAGAACATGCAAATATCCAAGCTCAAGCCCTTGGTGGAGAGACAAAAGATGGGTGACCGAATAACCTCATCTAATTCAAAGCACTTGTGGAGTAAATCATCTTTTATAAATTATAGGATGTTGCATCTTTTTGTATTTTTGTTAGTCTCTTGTTTGATTCCTTGATCACAAGGAGAGATAGACTTAGATAAAAAAGTTGGATCATGATGATGAGTTGCACACGAGCAAGAATGAAGTTCATGGTAATGAAACTAGTAACAAGGAGCATTATGCAATTAACAATAAAATGAACTATAGATACTTAAATGATCAAGTGTAAGTTTTATCAAAATAAACTCTAGCTCAATGATTTCGATTTACATAGTCGATTCGTAAGATAAAGATTGGGTTGTTGAGATGGGTATCTATATTGCATGCCTCAAATACTTTTCTTTGAAACTCCCAGATTCCAATATTTTGGCTTTGTATGAGAAGACTTGAAGATATCGAAGATGACATCCATACCATATGTCTAAAAGACTAGAGTGGTGTATGATCTTGACCATATATCTCTAATTGAAAGTGAATAAAAAAATATCATATATATATATATATATATATATATATATATATATATATATATTATGAGAGTTTTATATTCTGGTAGAATTGTCATATGATTGATCCTTAGAAAGGATGTTAGAAGTTTTCTTCCTTTGAAACACTACTCGATTAACTTCATGTTACTTCCATGATTTTATCCGTCTTAATGAATAAATCATGGATATGATTTGTAAGTCTTGTTTTTTGTTGACATGCGGAATCATTTGATGGAAGTTAACTAGGTTAGTTTAATCCTTATTATGTGTTGAATACTACCTCTTTCATCGTCTTCCTCTCTCTCGCCTCTCTATGGCATCTGTTCTTCCAAACTAATCTAGATTAAAGGAATAATAATTTAATTAACTCAAATGGTAGAGTCCCTTGAATGAAGAAGACCGAACAGATGTCTCTTCCCAAAATTGATAAAACTATCATTTATCAATTTGGAACTTTAGATTTTAAAAAAGTCTTTAAAATAGTAGAATAAACCCAGTAGATCAAATGGACAAAACCATTTATCTACTAACACATGAAGATCTGCATAAATTTTGCAAGACTTCAAGTATATCCATATTGATACTGAATAGCATTTAAGCCTTAACTCTCAAAGGATTAAATGCTTCTATATTAATCTTAGAATGTGGTGCCTTTTGGCGTAATATCTCATATGTTGTTGAGATTGCCTTCTCGCCATGCTTTACTTCAACACCTTTCCCAACTGAGTTTATCTCTTTCGATATAAACTTTTTTGAAGCTTTAAAATTACATTTTCTGACTCTTGGTATGATTTTCTCCAGTTACAAACTTTTTTTCTAATTTTGAAATCTTTAAATACTTTAAATTAGAGTTGAACTTCAACACGAACTACTCGAAACAAATCTGTTAGCATCTCATATTGCTACTAACAGAGTAATTAAATGAAATGAGATGATATTTCCAAAATCATGGACCATACCATCTGCGGTCACACCAAGATCAATCAATCTAATATTTCATAATTCTTCGATGGCGATGTTGAAGTCGGTCAACCCTCGTCTATCTATTACACTTCCAAGTTCTCTCCTTGACCTCGAAGTCTATCATATGGTTCTCAAACTCCTAAATCATCTATACATAAATTCATATTTATCATTCGAGAGAAAATCAATCTCACTCCATCCAAATGAACTTTAGTCTTAATGAGCTACAAAATGGTTCTAGACTAGAAGTTGTTCAAAGAATACTTCTAACCAAAGTATGATAACTTTCACTTGGTATAGAAGTTTTACTCAAAACCAATGTCATCTCGGTATATTTTGAGAAAATGAGAGAAAAAATAAGCCAAAACAACTATTCCTTTGCTTGGTTTTGCAATTTATGCTCATCCTCAAGTTGCTACTTTTGTCTACCAAAAAATGGCAAGGAAAATTATTGAAGCATCTTATCTTCCATCGGTTTCAAAATGGTGGATGATAAACCTCTAGAATTAGCGGATTTTGGAAAAATAAGTTATGATCCACAAATTCTGAAAGAAATTATTATTATAAATAAACAACTTAATTATAGTAATAGTATACTTCAAATAATTATTGATCATATTTTTATCCTAGAGTCTAAAATTGATAAGATGCTCATGCAAAGCCTCAGCAGAGAAATTCAAATCCTTTGTAAAACCTTTTATTCAACCACCTTAAAATTATTTGACTTAGACATTGATTGATTCTAAATTTAAGAAAAAAATGTTGATAGGAAGACATCATGGATGAAGATTCAAACGAATCCTCAAACAAACTGATCAGAAAAGTAATGTTGAAAAAATTCAAGCCCTTTTTCAAGAATTACAAGATTCACATCCTCTTGATATCCAAAAACTTTCTTATCCCAAGAAAAATTTAAAAATATTATAAAAGACACCTCATTTATTATTTAAAGAAGATACCTATTCTGAAATTCTATGATTGAGATTCTCATGAATAATATTAATTTTACATCAAATCATTCATACCATCTTATGATGTTATTACTTATTTCTGACAAGCAATATAAAATCATTTGTTATGTTTGCAAAGAGAAATCATTTCTATTCTAGAAGAAATGGTGGGATAATTCTCTTGTTCTCAAAGGAAGATCTCCTTAGCGAATTGACTTAAGTACAAGGATCTTCCAAAAGAACA
Source organism: Cymbidium sinense (assembly GCA_021442155.1). Taxonomy (NCBI): domain Eukaryota; kingdom Viridiplantae; phylum Streptophyta; class Magnoliopsida; order Asparagales; family Orchidaceae; genus Cymbidium; species Cymbidium sinense. The sequence continues at coordinate 43,155,117 of CM038228.1, forward strand.
ACAAAACTAATAAAATTCTATCTTCTTCAAACAATTATAGATCATTTCGGATCCATTATCAAGGAAACTCGCTCACTCCAAAAAAGATGTTCATCCTTAACCCATTTTGATGGTACAAATATATTTTTAGCTTATGATGCTTTATACATAGCCTCCATTGGAAACAAATTAATTGAAGGTCTTCAACCTTTTCGAAAAATTCTATTCTCTTCGATGGAACAATCCCATATGAAACACTTACATATGGAAACCTTATATTGTATTAATATGATTGGTTATTTGTTCGATCTTAAATTAATCAAATGAAAAAAAGAGGCGAAAAAATTTGGGTGAATTACTCGTTCACTGTGATCCTCAATGTTACCTTCCAAACATAAGGGAAAAACAAAAGATTATTTTTTTCTGAAAACTCTCATAAATATAAATGTGAAATTCATGAATAAATCTAGCACTCTAGTCCTATGGTTCCAAAAAGACAAGAGAAATAAAATGCTATAGATGTGTCTGCATCTTTTCTACAGATGTGCATTGATAAGAAGTTAAGTGAACTTCATTAGGTTAAAATAAACCTAATAGATTCTTCGACATTTTTTTAGATTACGAAAAGCATCGAGGATGAAAAGGATTCATCCTCATCTTCATCGAGATAAATCTTCTGTTACAAATCCTATCACGTAGATTATTATAAAAATATTATATGAGGTCTTTATTACTCATGAGAAAAAGATCAATTAATTAACTTTTGCACAAGTTTAAGATAATTCAACTCTGATAAATTTATAAATCTTCTTAACGATAAGAAGAAAGATAAGAAAAATTTGAGTTAAAGCCTCCTATATACTCCATGAGGTATTTGCAGAAGGCGAGGCCGGTTCGTCTTCTTCTTCTTCTTTTAATTAAAATGTTAAAGCGGTAAAATGGAAGTTCAACAATTAAAAGTTGAACAAAATCAGATGAATGGACGTCTTATGGATCTAGAAATAAATCAAAAGGCGTCCAATTCATTTTCATAAAGATTCTCAAGAACAGGTTTCTTTAAAAATATTTAAAAGGCAATATACCGAAATGGTATTTTCATTAAATTAATTATAAATAAATAATTTACAAATTTAAGCACTTCTAATTGATATGAGATTTAAATTTGTATCTGAAGGATAATTCCTTCTAAATATTTTGAAAAAAACTAATGGTTAAAGGCACCTATGAGTCTTCATGATTACGTATAAATTATCATCGTGTCATGTGTCAAGATGATGTTTGTATTCAAATGTCTTTATTTTAGTCAAAATTTAACACAACACATTATTTTGAAAACTCATTTCTTCTCAAAATAATGCCCATATAAGAATTGATGATCGAATTAGGTATTTTTTTTGGAATAAAGAAATCACATTTCTTTATCATTATCCAAAATTATCATAAATGAAATGAATAGACTTAATAATAAGTCATGCATATCAATTATTTACAAGAAAATTACTACTTTAACAATTAAACAAATTTCTTCCCTCAAGTTAGAGAAAATTAATCATTGTCTCCAAGATTTCCGAAATAAGTTTGTGGGGACAACCCGTGCTTTCGGAAAGAAATATTCATTTAGTGGAACTCATACATTGATAATTTCAATGAAAGGGACATCCCACTAAAGCTCTCGTCCTTATGAATGAGCATATCTTACTTTATGTAAAGCTGAAATTGCTGACTTATTAAAGAAGAAAATAATTCGGTAATCTTACTCGCATGGGCTGTCGCATTATATAATGGGATCTGAAAGGAAGAGGAGACCAAGACTTGTAATAAATTACAAGCTTCTAAATAAAGTATTAAAATGGATTAGATATTCTATTCCTAATAAAAGGGATTTATTAAATCGTTTGCATAATGCAAAAATATTTTCAAATTTTGATTTAAAATCTGCTTATTGATAGATCCAAATTAAAGATTTGGATCCTTTTACTTGTTTTTTATTGTTCGATATTATTACGAGTGGAATGTAATGCCATTCGGTCAAAATATACGTCAATGTCATATTATGAATAATATATTTAAATACTATTTTAAATATATTCTTGTTTATATTAATAATGTTCTAATCTTTTCAAATACTATTGAAGAACATTTTAATTATTTAAAAATGTTTAAATGGTTAATTCTGAAAAATGATTTAGTTATTTCTGAACCCAAAATTAAATTATTTTAAACTGAAGTAAGGTTTTTTGGACATATAATTTCCAATGCTTCTATTATTCTAATTAATATAAGTATTGAGTTTGTTGATAAATTTCTATTATTCAGATAAAAATCAATTCTGAGAGGTTCTTAAGCTCTTTGTTTTTATCTGTCGCATAAGATGCGCTATTTGGCAGATTGAAAATGACTCCATCATAGTGATATTCATACCATGGCATTAAAGAAAGGGTTAAGAATCTTCCTTATCTTAACCATCGATCGAACAGTTTCAAAATTGTTGAAACGGCGCCTCTGATCAAGTGGTGGTATTCGAAATAACAAAAAAAATTCTAAATTAATTCTTTGTTTCGGGACAATGGAATCTCAGTCTGCAAAAATACTTTATTATTAAAAAAAAATGCTTTCAGTCGTCAAAAGCATCTCTAAATTTCAAGATGATTTATTAAATCAACACTTTCTTCTTTGGTTCTTAAATACATAATTGAATAAGATGTAAAAATTTGATTTCTAAGCATCATGGTAAGCTTCATTTGCCGTCTTTGACTTTGATATTGAATTCATCAAAGATAAAAAATTTTCTTCCGATTTTATAACCCGAATTCTTGCAGGGGTGGATCACCCACATGGAAAGATGTCTCCTCCTAATCGAGGTGGTAACTCTTTTTCGGAGGTCGATTCGCACTAATGAAAAGTTCTCAACTCGGCTGACATGATCGACTTAAAGACATGGCATTCCTCTTCAACTGCTGTTGAAAAGGGAGAATCTTCTAAAGCTACAACTCCATCCCATAAAGATGTCGTTACGCAAGAACCTATTTACTTCTCAAAAGAAGTAAAATAAAATATTATTGAAATTAATCTCTCTGATTATTCAATAAATAATCGTGGGTCTTATTTGAAAGATATTTGAGAAACAATCCTTTCTTTGAATCTAATCTCTCGAGAGAATTATGAAAAAATCTTAACTGATTAAATGTATTGAGATCGAATCATACAATTTTGTATAGCAAATGTATTATACAAAAAATCTTTCATCAAAGTGAATGGGGTCTAACTCATTCAAGAGAAAAATGTATTTTTATCCTCCACTAATTTACAGTACAAAATTTGTATAAATTATTTGTGTTATGTGCAAGCTATGATGAAAGTCTTCTTCCTTCTCAATAAAAGCAAAGGATGTTCATAATGAACAAATTATCAACAAAGAACTTCCGGCATGGTTCTTCAGATGGTGGAACTATTTTGGAGCATAATTAAATATTCTTTGATCCAATTAAAGAAGTCTTCAATGAATGGATGTTAAAATAATGGTATTAATCCTAGAAAAATGATCCAAAAATCTTACTCATTTCTTCATCCAAATCTCTCACCATTTGTTTGGAATGTTATACTAGGAAAGGACCCTTCAATCATTGGTCATTCAAAGACATTTTATTAAAATTGTGGAATTCTATCTGAGGATAAGCTCAACGATTAAAACTATATTAAAACTTATTTCAATTAAAGATTCCTAAAACACTATAGATTTTGAGTTATCGGTTGATGAGGTCCTGTAGAGCATTAAAGACGATATCCTCATGAGAATGAAATTCAAGAGATCTCAAGAAAATCTAAAAAGATGTTTAATGTAATCTCTACACATATATGGCGAGTCATCCAAAGGCGACATTCTATTGAGAAAATTAATGAATTTCATCATAATTATTAGATCACTTTCACTCTAAAGTGATCCGCTTTATTAATTCTCATGTAGGGGATAGCATTATCTCAAGATTCTCACTTTACTTTCCAAATAAAAGTGATAACATTATTCCAAATGAATCTACTTTACTCTAAAGTATTCCTTCCGTAATTACTTTCACCAGTAATTGTATTTATGTATCAATTATTATACCTTTACTTAAACTCTAAGCAAGCCCTTCCTCCATTCCTATATAAGGGCTCTTGCTATGTATTTGGTGCTTTCTTTTCTATTCTCCTCTCTCTCTTCTCTAATCTCCTTAGTTCTTCACGCTTGCTTGTTGTCTTAGTTCGTTTTTCAATAAAAGTTATTATTTTATATTCTGGTAGAATTGGTATCGAGTCATGATGGGGTGATCCCTTGGGGAAGGATGTTGAAGTTTTCTTCCTTTAAGCATAAAGACTTTACATGTATTTAAAATCATAGGAGGAAGTTAGTTGGCCGCCACCCCAAGGCGGTTGTAAGTCTAAACAGTCAGGTGATTTGTTCTCTCTTGTGTAGGCAAACCAAATACTCATTTTTGCCTTAGATTTAGGTTGTATTTTTGGCCTGATTTAGATTATGAGGTTGCTTCTCCTTTCATAAGCATAATTCCTCACCTCTTAGGCATTTCCTTAATCTTGTATTAAGGAATCTTAAGTCCTAAATTTCTAATGAAAAATACAACTCAAACAAACTAAATCAATTTCAAAAATGTAAAGCCCAACTATAGGATAGTTTGAGAAGCTCGCCAGGTTTCCTAGCATCGTGGGCTTCTCCTACTTATCTTTCATTTTGGCTTCGATAATAACTCCCCCTCTTTTGATCAATCTTATTTGATCTTCACAAATGAATCAATCAATTGATAGTCATTTCCTATTGAAATCTTCAAATACAACGATCATTTACCTTAATCGAGAGTTTTTTCTAAGGAATCTCCATTCCTTAGGATGTAATTAACTATGGGGCTTGCCCCTGTAGGGAACTTAATGAATATGATTTAAAATAAATCCTGTTTTACTTTTTCATATAAAGTAGGAGAAGAATCTCTGGTACATATACAAACCCATCGTCCTTAGGAGTCCTTATTAAGGTGATTAGGTCCATTAAAGGGTAGTGACTTCTGTCTTTTGAGATAGTACACTATTTCGATGGCGTCGATAAGTTAAATAAGTATATCTCTGCGGATCCTGATGAATCTTCTTTCTTTCTCACCACATTTTGAAAGGCTCTCATAGGAATTATTCTCCCGCAATCAAGATTCGAAGTTTTTAGGTGAGAGGGATGATGATAACCAAACCCTAGCGAGGCCTCCCTGTCGAATCCCAGTCTCAAGATAGCGACCTAGAAGAGTGAGGAGAAGATATTAGGTTTACGGATCAAGCTTGCGATGCCGGTTATGGTGATTTTATACGTAGGGTTAATTGGTTAAATGCTAAATAACCCTTGATTAAATTTTGAATGGACAAGATTTAAATTATTTAATTTTAGTTTAAATTTTTATGAAACTTGAATTTTAATCCATCAATTTTCTATTAACTAACTTAATTAATTATATAACATAAAATAGTAATAATATATTATTTATATGATTATATAAATATATTTTATATAAAATTTAAATAATTATTTAAATATATTTATTAATTTCGAGCTAATTGGAGCTGAACATGAACAAAAGATTGTTGTGTTATTTAAACTCATCTTGAAATATTGATTAGTATTTGAGCGTCGAGTTGTTCGTGATCAATGAGCTTTTTTTAACAACCCTACTAGAATTTCAAGCACATTCTAGAGAATTCTGGATGGGATTTTTATAACTATAAATAGGAGTCCTTTGGATCACTTCTACTCATTTAAGAAATTAGAGTAAGATATTATTTACGATTGCTCATGTGAGTGATTAGACTCTTGCGAGTATGTAACTATCTCTTCTCCTTCTATTCTTTTTTATTTTTTATAGTGAAGTTAATCTTCTCCTTGGAGTCAGTGCTTTTTCCCCCCATCTTGAGATTTTTCATGTAAATCTAATGTGTTCTTTTTGGTATTCTTATGTGTTCTTTTTGGTATTCTTGTGCATATCTTCTTATATTGTATCTCTATGAAACTTTACTAGTGAACCTAATTGTGTTTTTGCTGTCCCAGTTTTTTAGCGTGCATATATATATATATATATATATATATATATATATATATATATATATATATATATATATATATATATATATATATATATATATATATATATATATATATATATTCTTTAATTATTTGATATATATTTTTTATTAGCATAGCGTAATTAATTTTAAGATTGTTACAGCCTACTTAAAAATTTTCAATCATATGATTTGTCCAACGTTGGACAAATTAGTTGATTTTATTTTTCTACGGATTTTGCTCATTTAGAATGTATTTGTGACATAATTTGTTTATGATAGAATTCTTGTAAATAATTCTTCCAAAAAATAATTTTTAATGAATTTAAGAGATTTTTGCTGCCACTAGGATTTTTTTCTATAAACGGGTTATTTTTAAAGGGCCTGTTTGGGATTGATTTTTTTATTATATTTTAGAGATTTACATTCATATCACACAATTTGTATATATTTATATATATATATATATATATATATATATATATATATATATATATATATATATATATCACCTCATTTTTAATATCACATAAAAAATATCATTCTCGATTATTTTTTAAATTGTAATATACATTTTTATAGAAATATCTAACTTAAAGTATCACATATATAAATGTATAAGAATTATGTGGTATATATGAAAATCTTTTTTTATATTTTTATTTTTTTATAGCATACTTTTTAAATATTTTTAATTTTTAAAATAAATTTTATTATTTAAAAGTACTTGAAAAAAGTTTTAAATATTATGAGTATTTTTAAAGAATAAATATTGACAAAAAAAATGATCTAAAATTTTACTCGAAAATGTTCATGAGGTCATAAAACATTGCATAAACATAAGAAACAATAAATATATAAATAAGAATTTCGTAGGGCAGAGAGATGAACCAAGTGTTCATAAGCTAATCGTGACTCTGCAATTAAAGGTCATTCATGATCGTTTGATTAACTAATCAAATGAGTTTGAACGCATTTGTAAATACCCGATTGCAAATTTGAAGAATTTGTTGTTCGTTTCCTTTTAGTCCATGAACAATATCTTTTAAATCTCGTGAACAAGCTCATTTAAGAGCTTGATAAGGCTTGATTAAGGCTTGTTCGTGAAAAAAGGTTATTTAAATTTTTATTTTTTTTAGACTTGATATAATCAAAATTCTACTCTAAGCGAATCTAATGAGCAAGTTGATCCTCAGTTGAAACTATGAGATCAAGTACTTAAAATATCATTTGAAACTTTGGGATATTAGTTAAATCCATAAATAGCTCTTAAACATGAAGTGTTTATAGTCAAATCGAGCGTCTTGACGAGCCGGATCTAACAAGCCCAAGATCTCATAATTCTGACTTCATTTGAGCATTCAAATACTTAAAATACATCAAATGATCAAAGAAATCATTACGAGTCGTCCATGAAGTGGAGTGGTTCGATTTTGCATGTATTTAGACGCCACTCCTATATCTATAACTAGCCCTCATTCCTCATAAAGGACACAAGCAGAGAGGAGAGAGCTCTAAAGAAGATTCTCCAAGACAATCTGCCACCACTGACGGACGCCAACCACCGCTGCCGGCCACATCCTCGCCGCCGCCAATCTCTGGTCTCCATCATGATGACCTTCATCGCCGATGTCCTCGCTCACCATCATCTCGCTACCAGAATCGTATCACCAACGTGATTACATAGTTGTTGTTCCTTCTCATAAATCTCAGAAAAACTTTGTAAACAAATATATAGTGGAAAATTTTTTGCTAGCTGATTTTTTTTCTTCGGATTTTTCCACGTAAAATTCTTGTTCACTCTTCAAATATCTGTGTGTCTTGGATTTCACAACAAGGCTAAGGCGTAAACTTTATTCTACTGAATTTTTTCTAGCACGATCAAGACTTAATAAGCTTTAATTGATATAGCTCATGTATATTTCAACAAGTGCTCACAAATAAGCTCAATTAAGACTTGATTAAAACTCATTTATCTCATTAAATGAGTTATTCATTAATCTCGAAGTTCGTGAACAAACAAACTAAAGAGCTCAAATGATTTTTTTAAATGAGCTCAAGCTTGAACACCATCCGAAAAGCTAGAATCGAGCTCGATAATGGTGAACTAATTTGAACTTGAACAAGCACATGCTCGACTCAGCTTAGTCTGTTTGCAGCCTCATGCTTAACCTTGTGGTCTCATATAATAGAATCAAAATTGCATTAAATATTTTTAAAAACCATGTTCATAAAAACTATATATGTTGTTGTGTGCTAAAAAATCAATTGCGGTAGAATAAAAGTTTACGCCTTAACTTTATTGTAAAATCCAGTATACACACAGATATTTGAAGAATGAATAAGAAACTCAAGGATTTTTACATAGAAAAACTCCTAAAGAGGAAGAAAAATCATGGGGCCAAGCCCAGTAAAAATCTTTCACTATATATATGTTTTGGAGTACAAAGTTTTTCCGATACAATGGATTACAAAATTGTATATGAGAAGGTCTGGCAATGGGAATCCCAGAATCAAGTAACAACAGCTATGCAACAATGGTTATAACAGTTGGTGCGTGATGATGGTGAATAGCTGGCCAGTCAATGATGCTGACAAGTAGTGTGGTGATGACCTATGGAGATGGGACAATGATAGTGGTAAACCGGCAGTGGTAGCGGCGCGTGGCGATGATAATCGTTAGTGGCGAAAGTGGCGGTAGCGATGGCGGCAGCGGGTGATGCGGTAGCCGGCAACGATAGTTGATAACGATGATGTCGATGATGATCCAGCGGCAATGGTAGGCGTGCAGTAGCGGTAGTCAATAAGCGGTAACCGGCACGGTGGTCGGCAGTGATGGACGGCGGCAGTGGTTGAGCAACGGCAGCTCGGCGGTGGTGGCAGTGGTGTTGGTTGGCGGCACGGCGGTGGTCGACAACCGTTGAATTACGCGATTATGCTTGGAGGATTTTCAAGCTTTAGAGCTCTCTCTTCTCTTTAGCTTGGGCTCTGGTCATGTGAAGAATGATGGGCTATTTATATATTAGAGGGATGACATTTCTATAAATACATGCAAAATCCAAACCACTCCATCATATGGCTCAAAATGATTCTCTTGATCATCTCATGTTTTTAAATATTTGGATGCTCAAATTAAGTCAGAATCAAGAGATCTTGGGCTTGTTTGATCAGGCTCGTCAAGACGCTCGATTTGATCATAAACACTCCATATTTAGGAACTATTTAGGGATTTAATTGATATCCCAAAACTTCCAATGATATTTTAAGTGCTTGATCTGGACTAATTTTGACTTAGGATCACATTTTTTTTGACATCAAGATTCATACTTCGATTAGTGGAATTTTTAATGTCACATCAGTTGTCTCCTTATTTTTGTATGACACTATCTCTATCATCCAAAAATATATGTCAAATAATTAAAAATAACAAATTATTCAATAAAATTTGTAGGTTTATTAACCATATAGTTTGAGAGAATAGATCTTCATGTGTGCACAAGATTATGATCACGAAGTGGTGCGGGCCTGCGTATGGGTACTGTGTAATCTCGGGGTTTCGGATGACGGAAGCAAGCACGGGTGAAAGAGTGTCTCTTACTTGACCACAGGGAGTTTTATAGACTATAAAGGAAAAAGAAATTAAAAAAATGAAAAGAAACGGAAAAAAAACTAAATAAATTTGAAAAAATGTTCATGCATGTTTTGTAGCGGACAAGTGCTGCAGTACTGCGGCGACCCCTCGGAGATGAGCATTTTTTTTTTTTCTTTTTTTTGTTTTTTTTTCTTTTTTTTCCCTTTTGCCTCTATTGGGTCTATAAAACCAAATCAAGTAAAACATTCCCATATGCTCTAGCGTTCTTCTGCGTTTGATGAGAAATCATCTAGCATAATTTCAAGGGCTAGGATAGAAAAAAAATTTCTTGTCGAAAGCTCAACCTTCTTCTTAAGAAGGTCATTCACTTTTCGAGATTCGTAGCTCATCATGGTGAGGCTCATTTCGAGAGAGGCATCAGCGTCTCGTCGACCGGAGTTTGGGTGATCAAGACTCAGTAGTTCATCGGCTCACTTTCCCTCGAGAGAGGCATCAACTATCCTCGTCGGACCGATCGGGATTTGGGGGCGATCAAGACCTGTATTTTCTACTTCTTCTTATTAGAAATTAAATTTTTTGAAACTCCAATAGATGGTTCAGCAGTTGACAACTGCCAAGATGGCGGGGAAGCGTCAATTAGGAACAATCCCTTGAAAAACTCAGAAAGTCTAGCAGGTAATTTCAGAGTATCATTAGAGAGACATAGATTTTTTTTCTTTTTTGATCCCATATGTATGCATATATTTTTCGTTAGATCATAGGCGAAAAATTTTATCCAAAGCTGTCCGTGAGCAACAAAGTCAGAAAAGGATATGCCCAAGTATTGGGGTGAGTGAGTTGCTTCACACAATTCTCAGACCTTTGTCTTTCTCTCATCTTTTTTATTTATTATGTACTTTTGCAGGATGATAGACGGAAGAAAATCAATAGCGTGGCAGCTACAGACGATATAACATCCATTATCACAGCTGACAGTTTAATGGTGCTCCGCAGAAAATTTCATTTCCCCAATGAGTTGGTGGCTATTGTTGCCAAAAAGTCTGATCGAGCACGTTCTCCTCCTCCAAGATAATTTACTATTTCTAAGATGATTCTTCGTGCAGGACTGCGATTCCCTTTGGCTCCTGAATTGATTAAGGTCTTTAAAATATGCGATGTAGCTTTGTCACAATTTTTATTTCGAGCTTTAGTGATCATCGTTGGTTTGACTGCCTTCTTTAGAGAGTGTGGTGTGACTTTGAACATCAAATACTTATGTCAAATGTGTAGATTCACATATGATGCTCAAGGACGTGTTTCTTATCGAGCTATAAAGAATTGGATAGAATTTTCAGCATGAGATCCATCTAGAAATTGGTTTAATGGGTTCTTTTTTTTTGAAAAATGAGTGGGGCCTCCCTGAAAGATGGGGAAGATTGAATGACCTTCCAAATCCATTGTTGATTGAAGAAAATAAAATCTTAACGACTCTTAATATTCCTGATGTAGGAAGCTTGCACCATAAGTTACGCCACATTGGCAAGTACATAATTGAAGATAGAATATTCAAGGTTGGCATTTCCATTCAAGCATGGAAATCTCATGCTCTTCCACATAAGAGATCAAGTAAAGGTGATGAAAGGTCTCCTCATATTCACAGGATTCTTTCAAGGAGGCCTTTACGAAATCATGGTGATAATATTTCTTCTTTAAAGAAAAGAAGACATGTGTCAAAGTAACTTCGTAAATATTTATGGAGAAGATGTTCACCCCTAGTTGGCCTCTAAGAGTTTAGCTATCTCAACTCATAATGGGGGGATTCATTTCTCGAAGCCACATATTCCTGAAGAGGTGTTAAAGCACGTATGCACTGGACGTCAACGAGCAAATGAATTAGTGCGTTATCTTCTCCTTCTCTTTCTTTTCTTCTTTTTCTTTTTTCTTCGTGTAATATTTGTGATTTTTTGATTGTAGGTACATTATGGTTGATGGCTTATTTTGGTGTCTCTAGACGGGTGGAATCCGAATTTGTAAGGTAAAATATTTGCAAGAAGTATGATCTTGCTAAGGCAAATTAGAGGATCGACTCAGTGTAGGGAACGAGCTAGCGAACATGTCAACTTCTCTTCTCTCCGTCGAGGAGGTGGAGCATACTATGATGTGATTGAGGTGAGGCGAGACTTCATGGGAAGAGAAAAGACTCAAGGCATTTCAGAAAAGAAAGCTCTTGAACTAGAAAGCATTACATGATCGTCTTTCTTAGAAGGAGCTTATAATGTCAGAAGTGGAAGCAAATGAAATCTCTTTGAAGGTAGTAGAAGACTTTAAGAACTCCTTAGCTTATCGCGATGCTATCGAGAACCATGTCCACGAAGCTCGTAATCATATTCTTGATATTGAAGTGAAGGACTTGGAGCACTAATGTTTGAAGGAAGGCTTCATCCGAGGATTCCTTAAAGGAATCTACTTAGTATATCGCAAAACTGGAGCTAGCATTGAGAATATGTCTCCCAGCCAAGTATCTGAAGACCCTTTTACGAGATTCAGGAGATGAAGGGGTTGAGAGTGATTTTAAAGGCGCATCTTCCAGTGGTGAGGAGGACGTTGATACCATGTAGTATCACTTGAGGATGCATTTCTTTTCCTTTTATCTATGTATTATTATTATTATTATTATTATGTTTTGTATCCATAATTTTGATTCTTTCTTATATCATCATGTTAGAGCTATCAATGACATTAGTAAACTAAAATTTTGGGTGATTTTCTCTTATTTTATTTTGACCTATCCGAGGTGATTGGTCAGAATATTATTTGACGACGTTAACCTGTATGAAAGAGGTCGTAGGAAGTCCACCAAGGACTTTTGTCCTATAGGCATTAGTAAAATATTATTTGACATCTTTGTATGGAAGAGCGTGGAATGTCAAGGACTTTTGACTATCACAGGTATTAGCTAAAGTGTTACTTGACTTCTTACGTATGGAAGAGGCCTTGGAATTTCCACTAAGGACTTGTTGACCTATCCTAGGCATTAGTTAAAATGTTACTTGACTTCTTACTTGTATGGAAGAGGTCTGATCAATTCCCCTTGGGATTGATCATGTCCCGACTGAGACACAACATGAGTTGTGCTTTCCTGAAGTGGGAGGATTAAATGAAGGAGGTTGTTTATATACAACAAGCTTGAAAGAAAAGGCCATAAACTCATTACTTTGATAAGGTCGGTGATACAATCATAAGATAATTTAACAAAAAGAGTTGAAGAGGAAATGACAAAGAGATAAAATAAAAGTTGCAATAATTATGCAATAGAATTCTTGATAATACTTTTGGAGATTCTCCATGTTCCAAGTTAAAGTTTTCTCTCCGGATTCTTGAGCTTAAATGTTCACGGCTTGACCATATGTAACCACATAAAGGCTATCCCAAAGGTGAGAGCTTATTGCATTGAGCCTTTGCCACTCAAGACTTTCAGACCAAGTCACCGACAGAGATGGGATGGGATTTCACTCTTTTGTTGAAGTGATGAGCTAACCTTTGGTGATAGAAGCGTCAGTAGGGCCATCGCGAGTTTGGTAGGTCTAAGTTATGTCGAGTTTTTCTTCTTTACTATTATATTGAATGATTGAACTCTTGGGCTTGGAATCCCGATATCTCTTTGGTGTCTCACCCAAGTTCGATGTAGTGTGGTAAGCCAAGAACATTAGAGATCCTCAACCCATTTCCCCAACCTTGGGAGGCATTTTAACCCTTTAAGTATAGTTTATTGGTAAAATCTATCCATTGAGGATAAACTATAGCCATATCGATGAATGTGAAGATGTTTACAAAATCACGTAAAGACTTTTCCAGTAAATTGAGTTCCATTATCGGCGATGGTCTTTGCAGGAAGACCGAATCGACATATTATATTTTTTCAAATAAATTATTTTGCATTTGCCTCTGTGATTTTAGCGAGTGGTTCAACCTCCACCCATTTAGTGAAGTAGTCCACATCTAAAATGATAAACTTTCATTGCCTTGGCTTCTGGAAAGGTCCCATGATATCAATTCCCCATTGAGCAAAAGGTCAGCTTTGAAGGGATGAGAGTTTTGTATGTGGTGTATGAGAGGTTAGAGTTTGCAAATACATTTTTTTGAAATCCAGGCGTCTTGCTTCATCGTAGGCCAATAGAACCCTTGCCTTTATTAGCCTCCTTCCTCCTAGGTGTTCTCCACATATCCCAGTGAACCTCTCTTAATGCATAATCGCCTCGATGGTGAGAGGCATTTAAGGTATATGGAAAAAAGCTCATTTATATAGTTCACCTCCAATAATAATAAAGTTTACAGCTTGCCTATGGAGATGAGTTACAGTAGTTGAGTCTTCATGAAGGGTTCATTCTTGTAGAAAGGACAGGATGGGGTCCATCCATGAAGGTTCCTTCATCTCATTAATTACTTGTATTACCCATTCGGATACTAGAAAATATATTTCCTCAACATGCCTTCTCTTAAATAGATCTCCAGCGAGGGCGAGCTTGTAAAGAGCACCTCAGTGTTCTTTTCTTTATGTGAATGATTTGATGCGTCTTGATATGGGCAAGAAGTGACTTCACTAAGCTGAGGTATTGTGTTAGCTGGGGATTATGAGTATTGAAGTTTCCCTCAACTTGGGAGGCGACAAGCTGAGAGTTAGTGTGGATCATTAAGTTTTGAGCTTCACAATCGATGGAAAGTCTCAACTTGTGATGAGAGCCTCATATTCAGCCATATTATTAGTTAGAATTTTGAAGTCCATACTAAGGTATCTGTTAGGAGAGATAAGTAAGATTTGCTCCACAGTATTTCTAAAGCTCCATCATGAGGGTCCATTGAGGAGATAAAGGGTGTAAAAGATAGCTCATTTGTAGAGGGCATTCCACTATAAAGTCTATGAGTGCGAGACTTTATGTCCGGCAGTAGAAAATGGATATCAAATTCTCTCAATTCTACAGATCATTTGATTAACCACTCAGATGCCTTTGGTTTCTATAGAATGGTCTTTAATAGTAAATGGGTATAAATACCGATGGTGTGTGCTTAGAAGTATGGATGTAATTTTCCTGTTGAGAATACTAAAGCCAAATCTATCTTATCTGCCAGTGGAACGACTTTCTATATCATAGAGAATTTTACTGACATAGTAAATTGGTCGTTATATTGCATTTTTCTCTCGTACTAAAACTGAGCTTATTGCGTGGGAAGAGACTGCGAGATATAAGTATAACATCTCTCCTTGGATAGGCTTGGATAGTGAGGGTGGAGATGTTAAATATTTCCTTAGTTGTTCAAAAACAGCTTGACATTCATCAGTCCATTGAAATTTATTATTTTTAGCTCCCTTTAATATTTTAAAGAATGACAAGTATTTATCTCCAGAATAGGCTAATAAGCGGGATAAGGCAGCAATTCATCCATTCAAGCATTGAACTTCTTTGATATTCTTCTTTAATTTTCTCGGGATTAGCTTCAATCTCGCGGTGGGTGACCATGAATCCAAGAAATTTTCCGACGTAACCCCAAAGCACACTTGGTCGGGTTAAGTCGTATGTTATAACGTTGAAGAAGGTTAAACCATGCTTCTAAGTCAGAAATATATTATGATTCTTCCAAGTTTTTTAATAATTCATCCACATATACCTCCATTGTATGGCCTAAGAGGTCTTTAAAAACCTTATTCATAAGGCGTTGATAGGTAGCACCATCATTTTTTAACCCGAACGGCATAACTTGATAATAATATAAACCTTTATATGTTTGAAATGATGTGACTTCTTCATCCGTTGGGTCCATTTTTATTTGGTTGTAACCTGAGTAAGCATCCAAAAAACTGAGCATTTGATGTCCAGACGTAGCATCGACCAGTTGATTAATTCGGGGGAGGGAAAAACTATCTTTCGGGCAAGCTTTATTGAGATCAGTATAATCAATATACATTCTCCAAGTTCCATTTATTTTCTTAACTATGACAACATTTGCATGCCAGGTAATGTACTTCATATGAATCCGCTAAAGCTTGTTAACTTCTTGTTCAATAGCTTTGAGGAGATCAGTGCAAAACTCTGCTTCTTTTGGATGATCGGTTTGAATGTTGGATCAATCTTGAGGGAGTGCATGATCACATTGGGGTAGACCCCAAGCATATCTGGCGGTCTCCAAGCAAATATGTCTTGACTTTTGCACAATAAGTCTATGTATTTTATCCTCTATGAGGCGAGATCCGATTTGCATTGTTAGTAAGGTTGGTCATCGATAATGAAATAGAGCAAGTCTTCTACAGCCCTCTAGGGTACTTCTTCATCTCGAAAATTAAAATTCTCGATATTGAAGGTCATCGAAGGGCATGGTTGAGCATGTCTGAGGTAACACGATTGTACTATTTATTATTTTCTACAGACCACTCCAACCCCAACTGGGGTTGGAAATTTCATCTTAAGATGAGATGCCGAAGTAACAGCACCAAAAATTGATTGGAGGGGCCTTCCAAAGATAGCGTTGTACTCTGAATCGACTTGACCACCATGAATTGAATTGAATGAGTCACTTGTCGAGAAAATTCTCTGAGGACAATTGGAAGGGTGATTGCCCCCTCCACTCGCACAGGGAAATTACCAAACCCATATAATGGTCCTGTAGCGGGTTGGAACTTTTCTAACCGCATATTAAGAAATGTGGGTAAAATAAGACATCGACATAACTCCATTATCAATCAAAATTCTCTTAACATTATAACATGAGTCACCGATCCCACACAAATGACAAGTGGATCTTGATGCGAACTTGGACTTCTTTTAAAAGTCATTAAAAGTGATGGAATGATCAATACAATATTTCTTTAACTCTAGGCCTTGGTGGCAATGAAGACTTGATTAGATAGCGGTGGTCCTCCGATTATTTCATTTCTCCATATCTAGCTATTTTATTATTTATGTGATGATTGTCGGTTGCCCCTAGTTGGAGTTATGTTTGCTTTAGTCGATTGATTCTGCACAAATTGACGTAGATATTCTTATTGAATGGGCCTATCAATCTCTTCTTTGAGTTATTTACACACCTCAGAAGTATGTCCACGACTTCGATGAAAATGACAATATTTCTTCTGATTTTCTGAATTTGGTTTCAGCAGATGTTGCCACTTGATGGTCTCTTCATCTCGAATGGTCATCAAGACATTAACACAAGATGTGTTCAGTGGTGTGTATTCCTTTTCTGGTCGCGGTTCGCATCATTGATGTGAGGATCGTGGAGGGAGATCACGACTGCCTTATTGCTTATTTTAATGGGATTGCTGATCTATGTTCCCTGGGCACTCTTACGTTTTCCTGTGGATTGTTCAAATTATTTACGATGGGCATTAATAGCTTCATCAGCAGAAATTTGTGCTTCCACACGATGAACCAAGTTGGCATATAAGTGGACTATATCTCACATTAGTGGAGAATGAAAGGCCAGACTCCAAGAAAAAATTCCTCTTAATAATTGGTCACTGTATTTGGCGAGCCTCTAAGGAGAACCTCTAGAAGTACTCCTTAAGTGAATCACCCTCATTTTGATGCTTGAGAGATGAGAGAAATCTTTAATGATCCTGCTTTGCAATGAACTGTTCTCAAAAAATCTTGGCGACTTCATCAAAGGTATGGATGGATCCCCTTGGAAGGGAGTAGAACCAAATACGAGTCTGACCCTTGAGGGTGACTGGAAAGACCTGACAAAGTAGTGCATCAGGAGCTCATTGGATATGGTCCTGTAATGGTCAATCTTTTCATATGGGTTAGTTGCCCCATCATAGGAGTTGATGCTCAGAAGCTTGAACCTTATATGAATAGGATGTTGAAGAATAACTTCAGTCAAAGATGAAGACTCCTTATAGCCACGATGAGAAGGAGGAGGATTTCCATCTTTAAAGTAGAATTCTTCTCTCACTAAGTGTTGTAATTCGCGTATAACATGAGGGTGGAATGGTGAAATACTACCGATAATAACGGTGGATTAGCAATCGGTTGGCCAAGTGATAGATGAGTAGAATTAACGCTCAGGTCAACATCACGGTGCAGGCGAGGAACTTGACTGATGGCGAGAAGGCCCCGTATTAGCATTTTGACCTCCCTTGGCTAATGACCGATCTTGGGGGAGATGTGTTTGTCTTAGTAGTGGTTATCGTATTTCTCGTAAAAGTCGGATTATCTCATTTTGAGACACTTTTATTCGGTGCACATGATCTTTTAGAGATTCTTGCGCGTTCAATAAGGTCATGTCTATCGGGAAGTGAGGAGAGCATCCTTGGTTCAAGGATTGGTTTGAGTTACTGAGTTAGCGGGAGGTTACTTTTGCGGTATTGCGTCACATTAGCCATAATGGTGTTGAATTGCGATTGTGGGGTTGCTTCTCATGCGCACCAAATTGTGCGTCTAGAAAATAATTGCGGTAGAATAAAGTTTCATATACTTTGTTGTGAAATCCAATACATACATAATATTTGAAGAATGAACAAAAACTCGGATTTTACGTGAAAAACTCGAATATGGAAAAAAATCATGCATAGCATAAAATCTTCTACTATATATCTATTTGAGTATAAAATTTTCCCGATAATGATATTACAGAATTATATATGAGAAGGCAAAATGAATCTGAGAATCTCGTAAACATCGATAGTGGTTAAAGTAATAGTTGTTGGTGGCGATTGATGATGGTGAAACGGCCAGGCGGCCAACCGACGGTCGGCGGTGATACCGTGATCCGGCGGTATGGCGATAGTCAGCGGTGATCGGCTGGCGGTGGCGATACGATGATATTCTACGATTTACGATAATTCGAGCGCGGCAGCGGATCGGCGATAGTGATTGCGGTAAAGCGATGATGGTAGCGGTGATAGCCGGATGGTTATTGGCGATAATCGATGTGGCCGTGCGCTTCAGCGATGTTGCGTGACAAGTAGCGATGATTAATAATGGTAGCCGGCAGCGGTGTTGTTGGCGGCGGATCGATATGATCAAGATTGATATTAGACTTACGGTGGCGGAGGCGTCGGTCAGCGGTGGTCGCAATCGACCGTTGTGGTCACCGCCATTATTTATGAAGAATTTTCAACTTTGAGCTCTTCTTTAACGAACTCCCTCATGAAAAGTGAGGCTATTTATAAATTAGAGGATGCATTTATAAATACATGCAAAATTCAAACCACATTATGGCAAAAAATGATTCTCTTGATTATCTATATTTTAAGTATTTGATTGCTTAAATGAAGTAATCAAGAAATCTTGGGCTTATTTGATCCGGCTCGTCAAGATGCTCGATTTGATCATAAACACTCCATATTTAAGAACTATTTAAAGATTTAACTGATATCCCAATATTTTTAATGATATTTTAAGTGTTTGATCTAGACTAATTTCGATTTAGGATCATATTATTTTTGACATCAAAATTTGTGTTTCGACTAGTAAAATTTTTAGTGTCATATTTAAACAATTAAAATCGACCAAGGCTTTTTAATTTGTGGGCAAATGAGATTAATTACGACAATGTGTATATATCAAGAAATAAATATGAAATTTATATTTAAAATATTTACTGTAACTTTCAAAACTTTGTCAACTAAACTAAGAAAACTATGATACTTATTTTGTTATACAACAACAACAACATCAAATTAATCCCACTAATACATGAATTCTCATTTTGTCACATTATGAATACTTATTTTGTTATAACATAATTATATTTATTTTACATCCCCTGGATTTTTTTTTATTCTTTATGATAAAGAAATTATAAAAATATATATATCATTGATGTGTTATTTTTTTAATTTTTATTTTATATGTTGTTTTTAATATTATTTTTCAGTGTACTTTGGAGAAGAATTTTTTGTAACTGTACTTTTAATTCTACATATTATAACTAAATTAACGATTGTAATAAATTCATTTATCATAGTCCATAGCTAACCTATGATAAACCATTTTAATAAAATGATTAATTGATCTATAATTGATTAGACAAACTATATAATAAAAACATTGATTGATCATTAATTAACAAAATTAATATATAATTATACAAATCATTATTAATTAAGAGGAAGCTAATGAATATAATTGATTCTTACTCATATTTGAGCTTTGAGAAAGTAAGCTTTGAATATTTCTCAAAGAGATTTTAAGCAAATATCATCATATCCTTTTTGAGATTGATTCTTATTTTACATAAATTTATGATGCATTTAGAATAATTTTTTGACTGTTTTAAAAAATAAAATTAATAATATTCGTATTAATTTCTCAAAATATTATTTTCTATATATTAGTTTTACAATTATATATATAATTCCCTGGTCAACCACAATCAAAACAGATTTGAAATATCAAACTTAATAATTGAAAATTACAGTTTGTTAGGCTGGACTGACAGATAATTGAAAATTACAGTTTTTCTTTTTCTATCAAATAGCATGAAATCTCTTCACTTCAAAATACAAACTCCTAAGAAAAGATGTTGTCTTAGTCAGATAATTGCTCATCTAAATTATTTAATATATCAAGAGACAAACTCCTAAGATAAAGATGCTGTCTTAGTCATCAATATATCAAGAATTGACATATGACTTGAAATCTGATACAATTAGATCAGATAATTGCATATCTAAATTTTATAATTTCTCTTATATAAGATATTCGAATTAATCACTATCTTCTCGTAAAAATAATTTGTATCCTCTAATTTTATATTAATATTTAAAGTTATCCCTTCTCAGAGCAGAGGCTGATTTTGTCGTTGCTTTAAATATGAGTTGAACAATTTACATGATTTATTATATTCTTTTTGACACAAAAATTTTTTATTCTTTTTGAAATTCTCTTTGAAGGTTTAAACATAGTTCTCTCCTATTATCCTATACATAGATCATCATTGTGTTCAGACTTACTAAATAATATGATTTTATAGTGCCTAAATCATTATTTATTTTTTGAAAGATTTCTCATTATTGGGAGTGTTATCACTATCATTTATCAAATATTTATATGATGTTATCACATCTTCATTCGATGGTATTTATTATGAGTGAAATATTATTGTCATTGAATTTTATTATGTTTATTGGAGAATAATAGTGCATTTGAGACAGCGATGCGTTGTGAATTTTCACAATGCACCACAGTTATCATTTAAGAAATTGAAGTGTTGCATTTTACATGTGATGTGATGAAAATTATGCTTTCAACCTAACCGATAGAATGTGGTGGTTTAAATCTTATTGATTTTGTAAAATTTACTATAACTTTTTAGATAATAATTTTTTCTACAACTACTCTACTATTATTTTTTCAACTAACAATGACTAACCTAAAAGCACCTAAAATCTTTCTCTCACGTGTAATAGATATAACTATACGAGCATAAATCATGAAATCATAGTAAATATTTTGTCTATCTAATCATAATTCTCAATATATGCATCCCAAATTTTTTTTCTTTGCATTATCTTTAAATAGAAGAATGCAATGTATGCTCTTATGAATTAAATTCAATTACAGAGTTTTTAATAAGATTACCTCATTAAATTATGGGCTTTAGTGTTTCCATTTAAGATGTTTTCATCCTTAGATGAGATAATATCATATTAGACTTTGAAAGTGTGTGAGTCCCTTGAACTATTATTGTCCATCTCAAAATTTAATTCATATTTTAAAAAAAAAAAAAAGAAGAAGAAGAAATGAGTAAGGATATCCTCAAAAAATTTGATATGAAAAAAATTAAAAATTTTAATTTTTTTAAAGATAAGTATAATATAATAATTAGATAATTATTTATACATTACATTTATCTAAAAATAAATCCGAGAATTTAAAAACACCTTATCAAATTTTTTAAAGATTTTATCAATACCAAATAAAACATCTAAGGATATGTTTGGGATATTTATGGTTGTATGAATAATAATAATAATAATAGATTTGCTCCAGAAAAAAATTATTATCTAAAAAGTTATGATAGATATTATATATATTTTTTTAATTTTTAGAATATCAATTTGTAACTTTTTGGCTGCACTAATTAAAACTCAATGTAAGTCAAGTTAAAAATATAATTTTTTCATCATAAAATTTTTAAAATAATGCCCTATCGTAATTTATCAAGTTTGAAATAATGAGATTCGAATCACACCAACGATGAAACATTGCCCCAAATGATGCCCAACTTTTATTAAATCTTATAAATTTTGATTTATGTGAATATATATATATATATATATATATATATATATATATTAGAAATAAATATTATATTACACATGCAACTAGCTCATCTTTTAAGTAACGAAGATACATATTTTATTGATAAATATAATCACACAAATATTGTGATCTTTAAGTATAAACAAAACGAGCAAACCACATCCACGAAAGCAGCTTCAACTTATCTTTTTATGTTCCCCTCTCCCTCTCTATTTAAGGAGAAAATATTACGTCCAGTCCCGCGCGCTTTATGCGGACACCAATCTTAATCGTGTCAGGTGATTTTTTCCCGTTTTAGCGCTTAACGGCACTGTAACTGGACGGACGGCGACACCGTTTATCCTGGCCCGACCCGGCCCGGCCCACCTCATTCAAACAGCGGGAGAAGAAAAACGAGATGGGCGTCATTCGACATTCCTCCCGCGCATGACAGTTTAGGGCTTTCTCGCTAGCTTCCGCTCTCGATGTGAACGTCCCGCCGTCGCTCAGTGATTTAGCAAATCTTGCGAATAACTTCCATTGAGGTATTTACATCTGTGTTCCCGAACTTTAATGAATTTAGGATTTTCTCTGTTCTTCTCACTGTCGAGTATGTGAACATTTTAGAACATTTGAGTTCTTTAAATGAGCGGAATGTATTTTAGTAGTTTTAGATATGTTTTTTACATGTGTACTCTCTCTTGTCAAGATGGTACCGTTATTTTCAAATTTTGAACTGATTAGCCTTGTGAAATATTTAGTATATCACATGGTATGATGTTTGGTCATATTTCAAGATGAATTCTGTGGCCTGATTAGGGATGATAGTTGTTCAGTCGATGACATTAAAATTTGGCGATGATCTGTACTCAGACTCTCATGAGAATTGAGCATTTTAGTCATTTTTCCAGTTTCTTTGGCCTTTTCGGAGGAAATATATTCATTACAATCCATTAGGAATAATTTGGAGGCTGATTGGTTGGTTTTTTTAATGTTATTTTTCATACTCTGCACTCTCTTGAGAACGACGATTTCCATTTTCTAGTTTATTTGCTTTGGAGGAAATATGTTCATTATATTACATTGGAAGCAATTTGGAGGGATGTTTGGATGGTTTCTGAGAGATTTCTATATCTGTACTCTTTGTACTCTCATGAGAGTACAGAGCATTTTGGTCATTACATTCCATTAGAAGCAATTTTGTGATTGTTTGGTTAATCTTTATGGGAGATTTCCATCTGTACTCTCTATACTTTATGTACTCTCATGAGAGTACAGAGCATTTTGGTCATTTTTTTCCTTGTTGTTCAGATTATGTTAATTACATTCCAATGAAAGTAATTTGGTGGCTGTTTGGATGATTTCTGGAAGATTTTTGTATTTGTACTCTCTGTACTCTCATGAGAGTGCAGAGCACCAAATCTTTAATGGAATGTAATCTAATCTCAAAACAAAGCGAAAAAAATGTGTACAAAATATATACTCTCAAGAGTACAGGAATCTGATGCAAAATAACATCAATCAATCGCCTCCAAATTGTTCCTGGTTGATTGTAATGAACATATTTCCAAAGAAAAATAGGAAAAACCAAAATGTTTTGTACTCTCATGAGTGAGAGTGAGCTGAAATCCTCCAAAACCATCCAAACATCCCTCAAAATTGCTTCTGGTATGTAATAAACATAATCAACAACGGACAAAGCGAAAAAAAATGACAAAAACTGTATGTACTCTTAAGAGAATATAGAGAGTACATATGTAAAATAACTCTAAAAAAACTATCAAACAACCTTCAAATTGTTCGTGATGGATTGTAATAAACATATTTCCTCCAAACATGCCACACAAAGTGGAAAAAATTTCCTAAAATATACATACTCATGAGAGTATAGAGTATGAAATCTCTCTAAAGATTAATCAAACAATCACAAAATTGCTTCATGGAATGTAATGACCATATTCTCTCCATCCAAAAAATAAAGTAAAATATTCGAGAAAATCATCTATACTCTCATAAGAGTACGAGTCTGGTCAAAATCCTCAAAATAAGCAAAGTCCTCTTGCAAAAAACTCCAATCAGTTTGGGAAATATACACTAAATAAAAGAGTTTCAAGGAATAACACTAACAAATCGTAAAAAAATTGTACGTATACAACGATTGAGAAAAATTACCGATGAATTTTTGTTTAATACATCCTCAGCTATTTCCTCAATGCCTTCGTTCTCCATCTTCATGGTTCTTTCATAAAAATGAAATGAGAAAATCTCTTTCTCTCTCTGAGCTCGGTTTGCAAGAAAAAAATACACCCCTAAACCCTAAATCTAGATATATATTTCTTTTACATTCCTCCAGCATTCTAAGGCTTCTTCTCCTTGTTTGAACGGTAGTCCCGTGCCGGGATAAACGGCGTGGATATATTTCATTTGCTTAGACTTATGTGGTTAATTTGAGGTGGGCAGAAAGAGAGATCCTGATTTCTTGGTTGGTTATATATCCTTTTTTGAGATGATTGGACAATCCCTTCCATGATCTTGATCAGAGAATAATTAAATTAGTTCAACTCGAATTTTGGATTAATTTTGCATAGGAGTCTACTTTATTCAGTATTAATTATGAGTAGTAAAATTCAGAATAGAGACATCTGAGAAAATTTTATTGCAACAACTCAAGGTTTGTTGAGAATCTTCAAAAGTAGTCTTTATGAATTATGGGGTTTCCTCTTTTGAAAAATCTTAAAGAAGAGAGAGAAAAAATCTTTAATAATGTCTTAATTTGTGATGAAGGGCTCAGGTAAAGAGTTAGCAAATTCATTAAAGGTGTTGATAGCATAACATGAGAGAGACTATAATCAAATACTCGCTGATTCAACATGATCGATAAAGATGAGGAGCATATTGAAAACTTGAATGTGATGATCTGATCTTGTAACAATCAATATGCTCATAGAGGTCAGACAATTAATTATGCAAGTTTATAGTAGTTAGCTTAAACCCACAGATTGAAGTGTTGAAATGTAATATTAATAAAGTACGGAGACTCTTGAAAAATATGATACTAAGAAGTTATTTCTATTCACTAATAGGCATTCCTCCTGTAACAAAAGCTATAGCTCTATTAAAGGATATTATAAGACGCATTAGTTAAGTGAGGATGGGTAAATTTGCATTGGTATGGATTGCTATGTTTTAAGTACAGTTTGCTTTATATTTATGCAAGTTTGATCTATGTCTGTTTAAGTGTCTAATCCGGTATCGCAGTAAGGCTTCTCTTTGCCATGAGTGGGGAGGGATGCCTTTATGGGCGATGGCGGTGGGATTTTGGTTATATCTTTTATTCAACATTGTTATGTGAGCTGAGCATGTTTTAAATACAGTGCTTTTTTTATGTTGTGATCGTTAATTTTTGTAGGCTGTGCCTATCGAGTTATTTATTTATCAATATATTTAGTCTGTTTTTATAGCATAATGTGTCTTCTTAGAATGTATTTAGATTGATTTGATATTGGGACATTTACTCACATGTGATAATTACTTAAGATCAAATCATCTCTAACTCAACTAAGTAGTTTATGAGTTAGCTCAGTTAATAAATATTAATATAATATATATTTAAATAATATATTAGATATTAATAATTTAAGTATAATTATTAAATAAAAATTTAAAATCACATCTCATTTTTTATATCAATTTATTTCTTGTATTATTTGATTTTTGAGTAATTTGGTTTGATTTTGAATTTAATATAAAAATACTATATATTATTATTATATTAATGTATTAAATTTTATAATTAATATATAATAATCATCTATTGATTGAACATCTAAAATGTAAAATTATATTCAAATTCTAGACATAATAATTTCTTTTAATTTTTTATTCTGATACAAAAATACGATGAACTATCATTTAAAATGCCACTATTAGAAAACTATAGATCGATATAATTATAATTTTATAAATATTTTTATATAACTTATTTTATATAAGATAATAATTAATTGAACGATTTTTTTTTACCGATCGCTACTCACAAAAACTAAATGCCCTTATTTTTTTTTTAGAAGAATTTACTTCAATGCCATTTTGTGCGCCGTGCGATATTATCTCATAAAGAAATCGCCTAAAAAATAATATATAAAATAAAAAAAATGGTATCAGAATATACATCATTTCTATTCGAATTTTGAACTGATTTGGGCTGATGTTTTTATATTTTTAAAATTTTTTAAAATCTAATTTCAGATCTATATGCACATATTTTACATCAATATTTTTAATATTTAATACATATAAAATTATTATTTTTTATGTCAGACCATTTTGATCAAAATTGGTCTAGATGAATATTAAAATTCTCGTATTTAATTATAATTATTTATATCTTGAAATTTATTCTAAAATTTTAATCAGAATATTCTGTTGAAAATGCTCTAATCAAATTTTTTTATTTAAAAATAAAAATATGAAATATTGAGTTAAATCAAATTAATCACTAGCTAACTAGTCATATTTAAATAAAAATAAATTAAATATTTTTTAAAATAAATTTTAAATTTGAAACATAATTATTTACTGCAGTGCTCCGTCTCCGGTAGAGATGGCGGTGGACTATTATATCTTACGAGTTTGCGGAGCCGCCACGTGTCACGAGCTTACAGAACACTGTGCCTTTGCCCACATTCGCTAATTTCGGCGAAGACGTATACTTTGTGACCAGAGAGGTTACGAGACTGTGGTACACTATGTGGCTAATCAGTTCCTCACCACCAAAGATGGAACAATAGTGACCCCAGGCTCATTCTCAACAAGGTAAATTTATTATTATAAAATTTAATTATCTTATTTTAAAAGAATATATAGCAAGATTATAATTATTCATTTTGAAGTGATTATTATATCATATGTGAGTGAATAAAAAGAAAAGATTTGATTTTAGGATGAGTTTAATATTTAAATAATTGATTTATCTAAAATAAATTTAATAAATTTGAACCTCAATCTGATTGAAATTTTGATAAAGATATTTGGAAAAAAAGAGAAATTCAATTATATATAATTTAAAAAATTAGATGGCATATTATTTATCTTGAACCATTCAATTAAGAATGAACGTTAAGCTTTATATTTTAAAATATGATTTTGATGAACCGTAGTTTTTTTTTTAAAAAAGGAATATTTTAATAAAACTTATCAAAATTAATTTAAAAATCATTATATTTAATTTAAATAAATAAAATATCTGAATAATTAATTAGAAAAAAATTTATTACATTTATCGTACAATAATTTTAATAAGTTTGAAATATATTTAGTAATTTTCTAAAAAAACTTACCAAATAATATTACTTGCCTACCATTTTAAAAAATAATATATTTTTTAATATATTATCTTTAATTTTAGGTGGTCAGAGTAATCGAACATTCACCGACAGGCGTTACTGTCAAAACAGAAGACGGTTCGACCTATAAAGCAGATTACGTGATAGTTTCAGTTAGCCTCGGTGTGCTTCAGTCCCAGCTCTTACAATTTGTGCCAAAACTCCCTGTAAGTAAACAAAATTAAATATTTATTTTTACTATATATAAATGTAATTTTTATATTGTTGGAAGTTTTAATTGTCAACTTGCAACCGCAGGAATGGAAGATCCTTGCAATATATGAATTTGATATGGCTATATACACAAAAATTTTCCTGAAGTTTCCGAGTTCGTTTTGGCCCACCGGCAATGGAACACAGTTCTTTTTATACGCAAGTGAAAGGCGTGGATATTATCCTATTTGGCAGGTAATTTAAACTTTCTCGCCAAATCTACATACAACTAGGTCCCCTGGGTGAATCATTTTCTCTGTTATGTCTTATTAAGTATCAAATTTTATTTAATTCTAATAAATATCATTTTTTAAATCATAATCAAATCTTTTTAAGTCTATTTTTATCTTTCTTAAGATAAGATAAATCTAATATATCTACACACCTACCTGGCCATTGAACGACATTTTATATTTATTTAAAACCATCTACTAAACTCTCTCTAATCTTATTTGTCACAGAGCCTAACCTATTCACATATATATTCATTTCGCATTTTATCCATAAGAGTAAAGTCACTGAATCACCTGAGCATCCTTATCTATGTAGCACCTAATTTAATTTTATGCTTCTCTTTTATTAGCCAATATTCTGTGTCATAAATCATTGCAAGTCTTACTACAATCTTATAAAATTTTCACCAAATCTACATCTACAAAAAAAATTGTTAGAAGAAAAATACAAATTTAAAAATTACTCTGATAAAAAGATTTAATTAGAATATTGAGATTTTTTTTTTTTGGTCATGCAGCATCTTGAGAGAGAATATACAAGAGCACATGTCCTCATGGTGACCGTCACCGATGACAAGTCGAGGCGGATAGAACAGCAACCGGACTTGGAGACGAAGGCAAAAGCCATGGAAGTGTTGAGGTCAATATTTGGGAAGAACATACCAGAGGCAACTGACATTCTTGTGCCAAGGTGGTGGTCAGATAGGTTCTATAAGGGCACATTCTCAAATTGGCCAATTGGTGTTAATAGATATGAATATGATCAAATTAGGGTAATGGATAAGTTTCCAACCCTTTTGTCTTCAATTAAAATAAAGTGAAATTTACATACATAGCACATGATTCTTATGCCATTACATATCTAACCCTTAACAGCTTGCTATTTATAAAAATAGTATTTTTACTATACATGAAAAGATGTATTTTACTTTAAAAATTTAATAATAGTGCTATTTTTACATAATATGAAATATTTGAATGATATTTATATAAATATGAAAATTTAGATGTTAGATAAAATATATAAGAATTGTATGCTTTACATACCCATAAAATAAATTGTATCATGCTTGGCTTGAGGTGAATAACATAATTATTTTGTTGTGACATAAACCATTTTGAATTATTTTTTATGATTTTTCTGTACATTAGGCCGGGAGGATTTACTTTACCGAGAGCAGAGGGCACTATAATGGTTATGTTCATGGCTTATCTTGCAAATATAGATATGTTCACATGTGTACACACGCACTCATACACACACACAAAGTTTAATGCGAATATTTATTGATTCTTCGACTCATAGGGATCGATTCGCCAACATATTGATCAAGTGCATTAAGACTGAGATTGCAAGTACATTGTGAAGGCGAAAAGATGCTCATGATTAATTTAGCAAGGTTTGCATGATTGTGATGATAAGCTTACTATACATGCAATTTGTGTTAAATAAAAGTGATTTTTGATAAAATTTCTAATGAAATATTTAAAAGGTTCTTCCCATTTAAGAGATAAAATTATTACAATTTGATTAGGATTCTCCTTATAATAAGTGCTCTTTTGGTTGCAATAGAAGATAGTTTCAAAAATGATAAAATAAATATTAGTCTATGAGAAAAGCTAATTAATTAAGCTCAGCTTTTAATCTCTCATCAACTGATATGATTATAGAAGATAGATTAAAATATACTGATTGGAAGTAGTTGATTAATATGTCTTACATTTTATTTATATTTTTGCAGGCTGAAATTAAGCTTAGTAGGAGGGGTAGTATTGTATTGAGAACAATAAGGAGCAGAAGTTTTTGCCCAGGAGTTGATTAGTTGAGAGTTTCTGTACTGTTATTATTATTATTATTATTTTAGAAGCAAGCTTTTCATTTTGTTTGTTCATGGATCAATAAATAGAATGTCTAAGTTTCATTAAGCTATTTTAGTTAGCTTTGTACTTGAATTATTAACCTGTATTTCATTAAGTTATAATCATGGTGTGAACTGTCACTTGTTTGAAGTGCATATTCCGATCGTAATTAATTCAAAAAAATTTCATTAAATTTCCCTATTCATCCAATTATGCTGAGACACCAAGTTTTAAAAAAATATATAAAATAAAAAACAGTGCAGCATATATCAACGGTCCTATCACAGTAAAGTGGATTCTTCAACCATAGTTTACAGATGCAGAGACAAGTAAATACCTCTAAAAATAATGTTGTTTATTCTGACATTATTTAGTAATTGGCATAATAATGTTTAGAAAACAATTAAGATTTTGCATAAAATGTTGACAGTATTGAGGGAAGGTATTTACATACCTCATTTCTCCTTGGGAAGACTGTTGATCTCCCCATACATAGTATGTAACCTTCCATTCGGATTTCAAGCTATGATTCCTCCTCCATCGCCCTCAAGAATTTTCTACCTTCCTATAATTTGATTGATTCTTTCTGTGAGATAGTTGCTCAAGAAGTTCTACCAAAGATATATACATAATGAAATAGGACAAATAAAGATGAGATCGAAGATATTCAAGATGCCACTCAATTTCTCATTGATTTTGCCTACATGTTCATCTTCGCCAATATTTAAATAGATAACAAACCAAAGATGATTGATGTCAAATGCAAACATGCTGAACCTTTTATGCCAGCTCAAGAAATTATGACATTCAATGCTGCCCTAAAGATGACATCTTCAAGGAGGCTCCTTTCTTTTATGCACCTGAACCACCTACAAAAGAGGACAGTGAAAAGGATGATGATTGAAATGAGATCGACATTCCAAAATGACCCTTTTGTCTTTCCCCAAGTGTCTATTATAGATGTTATCGTAGAACATGCAAATATCCAAGCTCAAGCCCTTCTGGTGGAGAGACAAAAGATGGGTGACACTGAATAGCCTCATCTAATTCAAAGCACTTGTGGAGTAAATCATCTTTTATAAATTATAGGATGTTGCATCTTTTTTTGTATTTTGTTAGTCTCTTGTTTGATTCCTTCGATCACAAGGAGAGATAGACTTAGATAAAAAGTTGGATCACCATGATGATGAGTTGCACACTCAGAGCAAGAGAATTGAAGTTCAGTAATTGAGTAATGAAACTAGTAACAAGGAGCATTATGCAATTGTAAAATGTATGAACTATAGATACTTAAATGATCAAGTGTAATAGGCTTTATCAAAAATAAACTCTAGCTCAATGATTTCTTGATTACATAGCACGATTACTAAGATAAAGATTGGGTTAGTTGAGATGGGTATCTATATTGTGGCATGCCTCAAATACTTTTCTTTTGAAACTCCCGTGATTCCAATATTTTGGCTTTGTATGAGAAGACTTGAAGATATCGAAAGATGACATCCATGCGATATGTCTATTAAGACTAGAGTGGTGTATAAAGACCATATATCTCACCTATGAAAGTGAAAAAAAAATCTGATCATATATATATATATATATATATATATATATATATATATATATATATATATATATATATATATATATATATATATATATATATATATATATAAGAGTTTTATATTCCTGGTAGAATTGGTATCAGAGCAATGATGGGGTGATCCTTGGGGAGAGGGAAGGATGTTAGAAGTTTTCTTCCTTTGAACACCTACCCTGGATTAACCTATACTCTGTTCCAACTTCCCATGATTTTATTCCGTCTTCGTCGTCAATGGCCGTAAATCCCTGCGGATATGAGTTGTAAGTCCTGTTTTTTGTTATGCGAATCTTGTTGGGATGGAAGTTGCGAACTAGGTTAGTTTAATCCTTATTATGTGTTCACATGAAGACTATCTCTTTCATCGTCTTCGTCTCTCCTCCCCTCTCTATGGCATCTTCGTCTTCTTCCAACGTAACTTCTAATCTAACGATTAGAAGGAATAATAATTTGTCAAGAACTCTGAAATGACAGAGTTCCCCTTGAATGAAGAAGACCTAAACAGATGGTCTCTTCTCAAAATTGATAAAACTATCATTTATCAATTTGGAACCTTAGATTTTAAAGAAAAGTCTTCGGTAAAAACCGTAGATAGAACAGACCATTACAGTAGATCAAATGGACAAAACCATTTATCTACTAACACATGAAGATCTGCATAAATTTATGCAAGACTTCAATCAAGTATATCCATATTGGGATGATACAGATAGCATTTAATCCCTTAACTCTCAAAGGATTAAATGCTTCTATATTAACTTGTCTTAGAGATGGATGCCTTCATTGGGCCTTTCTTTCATGAGTGTTGTGAGGTAGCCCTCATGGGCTTACTTCAACACCTTTCCAATGAGTTTATCTCTTTCGATATAAACCTTTTTGAAGCTTTAAAATTACATTTACAGCTTTATGGTTATGATTTTCTCCCAAGTTTTGAAACTATTGCCCTAATTTTCAGAATTCATTTTCGAGTTTTAAATACTTTAAATCCTAGAGTTCAGAAAGTTGTTCAACCAGCCGAACGAACTACTCTGATCGAAACAAATCTGTTAGCATCTCATATTGCTACTAACAGAAAATTTAAATGGAATGAGGTGATTTTTCCAAAATCATGTATCATACCATCCACGGTCACACCAAGACCAACCATCAATCAAGATATTGATCAGATAATTCAAATGGCTAATGGCGATGTTGAAGTCAAATTCAACCCTCATCTATCTATTACACTTCCTAGGGTTTCTCTCCCTTCAAAACCTCAGAAAGATCGATGGTTCTCAAACGAATCATCATCGAGGCCCTTCCTTCATCGAATCATATTTATCATTCAGTGAGAGAAAATCAATCTCTCACTCCATCTGAAATGAACTTTAGTTTTAATGAGCTACAAAATAGGTTCTAAGACTAGAGAAGTTGTTCTGAAAGAATACTTCTAACCAAAGTATGATAACTTTCGTACTTGGTATAGAAGTTTTACTTCTGAAAACCAACGTCCCGAAATCTCTGATTTATATTTCGAGAAAATGAGAGAAAAAAAAAAATAGTGCCAAAGCTATTCCTTTTCGCTTGGTTTTGCGATTCTGCTCTCAATGCTCAAGTTGCTTTGTCTACCAAAAAATGGCAAGACAAGGAAAAAATATTGAAGCATCTTTCTTCCATCGTTGTAAAATGGTGGATGATAAACCTCTAGAATTAGCGGATTTTAGAAAAATAAGTTCTGATTTATAAATTCTAAAAAAAATTATTATTATAATTAAAATAGCTTAATTATAATAATAGTATACTTCAAATAATTATTGATCATCTTTTTAGCCTATAGTCTAAAATTGATCAGATGCTCATGCAAAAGGTAACTAGCCCCGAAACTAGCAAAGCTTCAGAGAAAGCTTTTACTAGTTCAAATCCTTTTATAAAACCTTTTATTCAACAACCTCCTAAATTATCTCTAAAGTTAGGACCCTCTTCTGAAGACATTCAGAGTTTGATTCTAAATTTAAGAAAAAAATATGTTGGAGCTCTGGAAGACATCAGCCAATCAGATGAAGATTCAAACGAATCCTCAACTAATTCTGAAGAAACTGATCAGAAAAATAATGTTGAAAGGGTTCAAGCCCTTTTTCAAGAATTACAAGATTCACATCCTCTTGATATCCAAAAACTTTCTTATCCTAAGAAAAATTTAGAAAAATATTATTATAAAAAATCGACACCTCCGGATTTATTATTTGAAGAAGATACCTATTTCGTAGGAAATTCCTATGATTGAGATTCTCTGTATGAATGGAATATTAATGAATTTTCTGAACATCAAATCATTCATACTCTTCATTGAATGTTTATGTTCGCCACTGCTGTTCAATCTAGACATCAAGCAGCAGCAAAACCTCATATTATCACTCGAGCCATCATTTCAGGATTCTCTGGAATTCTGAAAGGATGGTGGGATAATTTTCTCACTGTTCCTCAAAAGGAAGTCCTCCTTAGCGAAATTGACTTAAGTACTAAGGATCTTTC
The DNA here is from genome assembly GCA_021442155.1 of Cymbidium sinense. Taxonomy (NCBI): domain Eukaryota; kingdom Viridiplantae; phylum Streptophyta; class Magnoliopsida; order Asparagales; family Orchidaceae; genus Cymbidium; species Cymbidium sinense. The sequence goes on from CM038228.1 coordinate 43,188,797, forward strand.
AAAAGAATAGCAAAAACCTAATGAAAATTCGGTCTATAATCTTCTTCAAATAATTATAGATCATTTTGTTAGATCCATTGAAGATCAAGGAGAAAAAACTCGCTCCTTACTCCAAAAATTAAGATGTCCATCCTTAACCCATTTTCGATGGTACAAGGATATTTTTCTAGCACGCGTTATTACGCTTTATGATGCCAATAGCCTCCATTGGAAACAAAAATTAATTGAAGGTCTTCCCAACCTTTTTTGAAAGGTAAAGCTATTCTCTCTCTTTACGATGGAACAATCCCATATGAAACACTTACATATGGAAACCTTATTTCTGCCTGTATTAAAACAGGATTGGTTATTTGTTCTAATCTTAAATTAAAAGATCAAATGAAAAGGGAACAAAAATAGCTGGGTGAATTATGTGATCAGTTCAACTGTGATCCTCAGGTACGTCCGTTACCTTCCAAACATAAGGGAAAAACAAAAAAGATTGTTTTTCTTAGGCGTGAAAACTCTCATAAACATAAAAGTGAGAAATTCAGGCATAAACCTAAGCATTTTCATCCCTCTGGTTCCAAAATTAAAGAGACAAGAGAAATAATATGCTATAGATGTGGACGTACCGATCACTATGCTAACAGATGTACGGTCAAGAAGAAGTTAAGTGAACTTCAGATTGACGAAGGGTTAAAACAAACCCTAATGAAGATTCTTCTGATATTTTCAGATTCTGAAAAAGCATCTGAGGATGAAAAGGATTCATCCTCATCTTCATCAGATTCTGATAAATCTAACTATTACAAATCCTATCAGTGATTATAAAAATATTATTAATATGACTGGTCTTTATATGCTCACTCATGAGCAAAAAGATCAATTAATTAAACTTTTAGAACAAGTTGAAGATAATTCAACTCGTGATAAAATCATAAATCTTCTTAATGATAAGAAGAAAGATAAGCTGGAAAAATTTGAGTTAAAGCCTCTTATATACTCCATGACTGAAGTATTTCGTAGGAGAGCTGAGGCCAGTTCATCTTCTTCTTCAGCTTCTTTAACAGAATTAAAATCTGAGTTAAAGCAGCTAAAAATGGAAGTTCAACAATTAAAAGTTGAACAAGATCAGATGAATGGACGTCTTATGGATCTATAAATAAATCAAAAGACGTCTAATTCATTTGAAAACATAGAAGCCGATTCTACTCAAGAACCAGGTTTCTTATAAAATATTCAAAAGACAATATACTAGAAATAGTATATTTTCATTAAATTAATTATAAATAAAGAATTTATTTTACCAAATTTAACTGCTCTAATTGATAGCGGAGTAGATTTAAATTGTATACAGGAAGGGATAATTCCTTCTAAATATTTTGAAAAAACTAGCCAGCGGTTAAAGGCAGTCAACGGTGAATCTTTATAGATTAAGTATAAATTATAATCTGTGATCATGTGTCAAGATGATGTTTGTATTCAAATATTTTTTATTTTAGTCAAAAATTTAACACAACATATTATTTTGGGAACTCCATTTTTTCTCAAAATAATGCCCATAACAAGAATTAATAATACTGGAATTCAATGTTTTCTTTAGAATAAAGAAATCACATTCTGCTTTATCACCAATCCTAAAGAAATTATCATAAATGAAATGAATAGACTTAATAATAAGTCTATGCATATCAATTATTTACAAGAATAAATTACTACTTTAACAATTAAGCAGCGAATTTCTTCCCCTCAAGTTCAGGAGAAAATTAATCATTATCTCCAAGATTTCCAGAAAGAAGTTTGTGGGGACAACCCAATTACTTTCTAGGAAAAAAAAGGTTCATTTAGTGGAACTCTCACACATTGATAATTTCAATGAAAGGGACATCCCTACTAAAGCTCATCCTTGCCATGAATGAGCATTATCTTACTTTATGTAAAGGCAAATTGTAATTTATTAAAGAAGAAAATAATTACAATCTACTACTCATGGACGCATTATATGTAATGGATCGGCTGAAAAGGAAAGAGGGAGACCAAGACTTGTAAAAAATTATAAGCCTCTAAATAAAGTATTAAAATGGATTAGATATTCTATTCCTAATAAAAGAAATTTATTAAATCATTTGCATAATGCAAAAATATTTTCAAAATTTGATTTAAAATCTGCTTATTGGCAGATCCAAATTAAAATTTGGATCGTTATAAAACTGCTTTTACTGTTCCCTTCGGACATTACGAGTGGAATGTAACGTCATTCGGACTAAAAAATGCACCATCCGAATGTCAACATATTATGAATAATATATTTAAATAATATTTTAAATATATTCTTATTTATATTGATAATATTTTTATCTTTTCAAATACTATTGAAGAACATTTTAATCATTTAAAATGTTTAAATGGTTAATTCTGAAAAATGATTTAGTTATTTCTGAACCCAAAATTAAATTATTTAAAACTGAAATAAGGTTTTTGGGACATATAATTTTCAATGCTTCTATTATTCCAATTAATAGAAGTATTGAGTTTGCAGATAAATTTCCTGATATTATTCTGATAAAATCATTCTGAGAGGTTCTTAGAGCCCTTTATATAGATTTTTATCACAATCTGGCACAAGATGCGGCCCACTCTTAGACAGATTGAAAATGACTCCACCACCATAGTCTGATATTCATACCATGGTAGTGCGTAAAATTAAAGAAAGAGTTAAGAATCTTCCTTAATCTTCGATCCAGTTTCAAAATTGAAACGGCGCCTCAATCTACTGGTATTCTGAAATAACAAAAAAATTCTAAAGAAGAATTAGTTCGCTTTGTTTCGGGACGATGAAATCCCACTCAACAAAAATAGTTTATTATTAAAAAAGTAAATGCTTTCAATCGTCAAAAGCATCTCTAAATTTCAAGATGATTTATTAAATCAACACTTTCTTCTTCAGATCATTTGTTCTTGATCAAATACATAATTAAGATGTAAAAAATTTGGTTTCTAAGCAGATTTTTGCATCATGACAAGCTCAGCTGTCAGTCTTTGACTTTGATATTGAATTCATTAAAGATAATGAAAATTTTCTTCCTGATTTTCTAACCCGTGAATTCTTGCAGGGGCGATCAGGGGTGGATCACCCATATGGAAAGATGCCTCCTCCTAAACGAGGTGGTAACTCTTTTCAGGGAGGTCGCGGTCATGATCGCACTAATGAAAAAGATTTGGTCAACTCAACGGTTGACATAATCAACTTAAAGACATATTTATATGGCACTTCCTCTTCAACTACTGTTGAAAAGGGAGAATATTCTAAAGCTGCAACTCCATCCCATAAAGATGTCGTTACACAAAAACATGTTTACTTCTCAAAAGAAGGAAAACAAAATATTATTGAAATTAATCTCTCTGATTATTCAATAAATAATATGTGAGTCTTATTTGAAAGATATTTGGGAAATAATTCTTTCCCATTTGAATCTAACCTCTCAAGAGATAATTATGAAAAAATCTTAACACAATTAAAGTGTATTGAGATTAATCATGTTCGTGATCAGACGAACCATACAATTTTGTATAGCAAATACGTTATACAAAAAATCTTTCATCAAAGTGAATGGAGTCTAACTCCAATTCTAAGAGAAAAATATATTTTTATCCTCCACTAATTTACAATACAAAATTGACATAAATTATTGGTGTTATGTACAAGCTATGATGAAAGTTTTCTTCCTTCTCAATGAAAAGCGAAGGCATTCATGGATGTTCATAATGAACAAAGAATTTATCAACAAAGAACTTCCAGCATGGTTCTTCAGATGGTGGAACTACTTTGGAGCAGAATTAAATATTCTTCCAGATCCAATTAAAGAAGTCTTCAATGAATGGATGGAAAACACGGTAGAATGGATGCGAAACGACGCGAACGTAATCGGCGTGGCATGTGAGCATCTTGCTCATGGTCGGTTTCACGCTAACTCAGAATCGCTTTTGGGCCGTGGAGAATCCGAGCAGACCTAGATTGGGTCGTCGACGCGGGGCCTTGAACCTGGCGGATGAAAGGTGGAGCGAGGAGCGGGATACGCCGCGAAGTCTAAGCGCAGCGTCGCATGGCTCAGCGTGCCTGGGCAAAACATCCATTTTCGCCCTTTTGTCCGTTCAGCTCGTTTGAGCGATTTTGACTTTGGGCGATTTTAGTGATTTTGACCTTTTGCCCCATGGGGTCTATAAAACCAAGGCCAAGGAGAAGGCACCTTCTCTTCTTTGAGAGAAGGTCATTTGGAGCGATCAAGGCGTAGTTCATCTGACTCTTTTCGAAGAGGCGTCCCCCTCACCCGATCGGGTTGGGGATCAAGGCCCATAGTTCATATGGCGAGGCTCTGATTTTCCCTCGAAAGAAGCATCAACTTTTCTTGTCGGACCAACCGGATTTGGTGGCGATTAAGGCCCGTAGTTCATACGACAAGGCTCCGATTTTCCCTCGAAAGAGGTCTTAACGCCTTGTTGGACGGCCGGTTTAGCATCAAGGCGTAGTTCATATGGTGAGGTTCAGTTTTCTCGAAGCGTTCTCTTCTTGTCGGACCGGCCGGTTGAGGTGATGATCGGCCATAACCCAAGATGATGGCGGCCGTCGGCATATCAATAGTGGTCGATTGGTGACCAGATGGCCGGCGATGATGTAGTGACCAGCGGAGATTCAGCGATAATTCAGCAGCGTGATAGTGGTTGGCAACGATGGTCTGCAGCAATCGGCGATATGACGGTGAAGAATCGGTATCAGATAACGCAACGATGTGGTAACCGTAGATTACCCGGTGATGGTTACGGAGTGACCGGCAGTGGTTAGCGGTGATATTCAGCGGCAGCTAGCAATTGCGTCGGCAGCATCAGTCGAGATGACCGCGACGATGGTGGTGACCAGCTTCTGATGGTCGGCGAGTAACCAACAACTATCGGCGTCAGTGACCGGATGGTTAGCCACGAATGTCAAAGCAAAGCAGATATAGTCGACTGCGGCAATAGATAAAGAATGACCGGCAATAATGGTGGTAACGGAAATTACCCGATAGTTAGCGGAATGAACGATGATTTATAGCCGGCAAGGTAGCAAAGCGTATTAGCGGCAGCATCATGAATCAGCGAATGATAGCGACAATGGTAGTGACCAGCATATGATGGTCTGGAATAACCGCAATGTATACGTCGGTACCGACGCGTGGTTCCGATGAGTGGTCAGCAGCAGCGCTGGTAGTCAATTGCATCGGATAGTCAGCGAGATGATAGTGCGATGGTGATGATTTTGACCTATCGAGGTTGTTTATGAAGTGTTACCCGATGGCGTTAACACGTGGAAGAGGTTGAATTTGAATCGGCGAGATTTTGACCCATCCGAATTGTTTGTATCGATATTACGCGAATGAAGAGGCGTGAAGTCCACCAACCTTCGACTATCTAGGTTGTTTGAGTCTTTGTTGATGGCGTTAACATTAAATTGAATCGGCGAGGATTTTGACCTATCGAGGTTGTTGTCAAACTCTTTGCTCAATGGCGTTAACTGTGGAAGGTTGAATTGAATCCAGGATTTTTGTCTATCCAGGTTGTTTGTCGGTGTTACCGATAATGTTAACGTATGGAAGAGGTCGAATTGAATCGCTAAGGATTTTGACTATCGGTTGTTTGTCAGTGTTACAGATGATGTTAACTATATGGAAAACGTCAATTGAATGAGGATTTTGACCTCGAGATTGTTTGTCGAGTGTTACGATGGCGTTAACTATGTGGAAGAGGTCAAATTGAATCGGAGGATTTTTTGCCTATCCGAGGTTGTTTGTCGATGTTACAGATGTTAACATATGGAAGATATTGAAATGAATCCGCTAAGGATTTTTACCTATCGAGGTTGTTTGTCGAGTGTTGCGATGATTAACTGTATGGAAGATCAAATTGAATGATTTTGACCTATCCGAGATTGTTTGTGAGGGTGTTATATAATATTTTAAACTATTAATTTTTATGTTTTTATGAATAAAATCATTTAATTATTTTTTCTTTTTTTGCTAAATTTTATAATTATTAAACTATTATTTTGTTAAATTCCCTGGTTAACCACAATCAAAAGAGATTTGAAATATCAAACTTAATAATTGAAAATTACAATTTGTTAGGCTGGACTGACAGATAAATAGTAGAAAGTGTTTCTTTCTTTCTCTATCAAATGGCATGAAACCTCTTGACTTCAAAATACAAACTCCTAAGATAAGATGTTGTCTTAGTCATCAATATATCAAGAATTGGGCATGGCTTGAAATCGATACAATTAGGCGATAATTGTTCCTAAATTTTATAATTTCTATTACATAGACACAATCAAATTAATCAACTATCTTCTGTAAAATAATTTTTATCCTCTAATTTTATACTAATATTTAAAGTTATCCCTTCAGAGCATATGGTTTTGTCGTTGCTTTAAATATGAGTTGAACAATTTACATGATTTATTAGATTCTTTTTGACACAAAAATTTTTTATTCTTTTTGAAATTCTCTTTGAAAGTTAAACATAGTTCTCTCCTATTATCCTATACATAGATCATCATTGTGTTCAGACTTACTAAATCATATGATTTTATAGTGCCTAAATCATTATTTATTTTTTGAAAGATTTCTCATTATTGGGAGTGTTATCACTATCATTTATCAAATATTTATATGATGCTATCACATCTTCATTCGATGGTATTTATTATGAGTGAAATATTATTGTCATTGAATTTTATTATACTTATTGGAGAATAATAGTGCATTTGAGACAGCGATACGTTGTGGTGGATTTTCACAATGCACCACACTTATCATTTAAGAAATTGAAGTGTGGGTGTATTTTATAGTGTGATGTGATGAAAAATTATACTTTTCAACCTAACGATAGAATGTGGTGATTTAGAAAACTTGATCGACTTTTGTAAAATTTACTATAACTTTTAGATAATAATTTCTTACACTCTATCATTATTTTTTTATAACTATGACTAACCTAAAAGCACAAAATCTTTCTCTCTCACGTAATAGATATAACTATATGAGCATAAACCATGAAATCATAGTAAATATTTTGTCATTCTAATCACAATTCTCAATATATGCATCCCAAAATTTTTTTCTTTGCATTATCTTTAAATAGAAGAATGCAATGTATGCTCTTGCATGAATTAAATTCAATACAAAGTTTTTAATAATATTACCTCATTAAATTATGGGCTTTAGTGTTTCCATTTAAGATGTTTTCATCCTTAGATAGAGATAATATCATATTAGACTTTGAAAGTGTGTGAGTCCCTTGAACTATTATTGTCCATCTCAAAATTTAATTCATATTTAAAAAAAAAAAAAAAAAAAAAAGAAATGAGTAAGGATATCCTCAAAAAAATTTGATATGAAAAAAAATTAAAATTTTTAATTTTTTTTAAAGATAAGTATAATATAATAATTAGATAATTATTTATATATTACATTTATCTAAAAATAAATCCGAGAATTTAAAAACACCTTATCAAATTTTTTATAGATTTTATCAATACCAAATAAAACATCTAAGGATATGTTTGGGATATTTATGGTTGTATGAATAATAATAATAGATTTACTCAGAAGAAACTATTATCTAAAAGTTGTGATTGATATTATATATATATTTTAATTTTGAGAATATCAATTTGTAACTTTTTGCTAGTTAAAACTCAATGAAGTAGTTAAAATATAATTTTTTCATCACAAAATTTTCAAAATAATGCCTATCGTAATTTATCAAGTTTGAAATAATGAGATTGATCACACCATCGGTGAAACACTACCCCAAATGATGCCCAACTTTTATTAAATCTTATAAATTTTGATTTATGTGAATATATATATATATATATATATATATGAAATAAATATTATATTACACATGCAACTAGCTCATCTTTTAAGTAACGAAGATACATATTTTATTGATAAATATAATCACACAAATATTGTGATCTTTAAGTATAAACAAAACAAGCAAACCACATCCACAGCTTCACCTTATCTTTTGCTCTCCTCTCATTTGGAGAAAATATTACTGAGTTGCGTAGCTTCGTGCGGACTCCAATCTAACTGGCGTGTCAGTGGTTTTTTCCCATTTTAGCTTAATGTAGCTGACGGATGACGACGCCGTTTATCCACACCCGTCCGACCCGCCTCATTCAAGCGGGGAAAAGAAAAATGAGACGGGCGTCGTTCGACATTCCTCCCGTGCATGACAGTTTAGGGCTTTCTCAGCTTCGACTCGCTCTCGATGAGCGTCCGTAGATATTTCAATGGTTTAGCAAATCTTGCGAATAACTTTCATTAAGGTATTGTAGGCGACTACATGTGGTATTTACACCTGTGTTCCCAAACTTTAATGAATTTAGGATTTTATCTGTTCTTCTCACCGTCCACTATATGAACATTTTAGAACATTTGAGTTCTTTAAATGAACGGGATGTATTTTAGTAATTTTTGGAGATGTTTTGCATGTGTACTCATCTTGTCAAGATAATCAGTATTTTCAAATTTTTGAGCGATTAGCCTTGTGAAATGTTTAGTATATCACATGGTAGGATGTTTGGTCATGTTTCAAGATGAATTTGGCGATTAGGGATGATAGTATGTTGTCGATGACATTAAAATTTTGGTATGATTTCTACATGTACTCTCTCAGTACTCTCAGATGTACTCTCATGAAGTCTTCATTTTTTCATTTCTTTTGGCTGTTGGAAATATGTTCATTCAATTCATTAGGAATAATTTGTGGTTAGTTTTTTAATGTATTTTTCATGTACTCTCTACTCTCTTGAGAGTATAGAGATTTTGCCATTTTTCTAGTTTATTTGGCTTTTGGAGGAAATATGTTCATTACATTACATTGAAATCAATTTGGAGGATATTTGGATGGTTTTAGGAGATTTTTTTTTATATCGTATTCTTTGTACTCTCATGAGTACATAGCATTTTTCATTTTTCTTATTTTTTTTGGCTTTGTTTGGAGGAAATATGTTGATTACAATCCATCAGGAATAATTTGGAGGCTATTTGGTTAGTTTTTTAGTAATATTTAGCATATGTACTCTCTGTACTCAGAATACAAATGATTTTGTGGACATTTTTTCCAGTTTTTTTGGCCTGCTTGTTCAGATTATGTTCATTACATTCCACTGAAAGCAATTTGATGGCTGTTTGGATGATTTAGGAGATTTTGCATCATACTCTTTGTACTATCATGAGAATCTGAGCATTTGTCATTTTTCCTATTTTTTCTTTATTTGGGAAATATGTTCATTACAATCCAGGAACAATTTGGAGGCAATTTTGGTTAGTTTTTTTAGTGTTATTTTATATTTGTCTCTGTTTGGATAGTTTAGATTTACTATTTGTACTCTCTATTCTCATGAGAATTACAAAATATTTTGGTCATTTATTTTTTGCTTTGTTTGGAGGAAATATGTTCATTACAATCCATCAGGAATAATTTAGAGGATATTTGGTTAGTTTTTTAGTGTTATTTTGTATTTGTACTCTCTGTACTCTCTTGAGAGTACATATGATTTTGTGAATATTTTTTTCCAGATTTTTTGGCTTTGTTTGGAAATATGTTCATTACAAATCAATGAACAATTTGGAGGCGATTGATTATTTCTTATGGGTGATTTATATGTACTTTCATTAACGACTTTTCATTTTGAAGTTTACCATGGGAAAAGGATAACTTGAGATGCACTATACCGTTAATGTTGATAATATTCGATGATTTATTGATGAAGTCATTGAAATTTTAAAGAGGCTTCATGCATCAATTCATTAGACTAATTACAAGACTCAATAGCCATTACCTCAATTACTCTTGGGAAGATAAAGCTTTCTTTTTTAGGTGTCATTCCTTTCACCGATGAAGTTGCATTGTAGGGATGCCAACAGAGGAGAAGGTCTTATGATAGAAATCCTCGTATTAGTTCGGTTGATTGGACTATAAGACTATGCTTGAGCATGATAGCTCGTTACTGTACGGTTTGTCTTGATTGTACATATGTTTTCTGTTATCAAATCTTTTTTTTTTGTATATCACAACTATAGGGTGGCATCAAAATTGATTGCCTACATCGATGACATAGATAAATTTCTTTGAATACTGGAGCCATTTGGACCTTGTTTCACAATTTGATGGTATTACATCAAAGATTCATACAGAAATACCCGGGTACATGAGTGGCTTTGTCTTATGGTATGTTTTATATCTTGATTATGTATTATTTGATGCATTAACTTATATAAATATTAATTGTTGATCTCGGAGCACATAAGCATCATGAGCCATCTCCATTTGCAAAACCACATATCTTTGTGATGGATACGTTTCTATGAAGCCTTTTGGTTTAGGACACCATGTGACATATAATAATATCACTTAGTTCATATAAGAATGTATTTATTTATGTTGCAGTCATCACATTTTCTTATAAGTTTAACACAGGTATATCTTTCATTCGAGGACATATCAGAAGAGGAGACATGGCTCCTTGAATCATTTTTCCCTGCCCAACATGCAATATTTGTTGAGCGATGTAATCCCATTCTAAGTCCATTGAGTTTCTATTGAATCTCCATATGTCTCTCTCGATATTCTTTCTCATCCGGTGTATCTAGCGCCTCTACTACTACACGAAGGCTTTGTGGAGAGGATACTTGCATGTTTTAGGGACTTGAAAGATATATTATCTTCTTTTGAAACATGATAGAGAGAATGGATGGGATTGATTTGCGGGTTACTGCTATCGAGGAGGTTCTTGTTGGCTGGGGTCTACCATCCCTCTGTGGGAAGCTCTGTGGAGGTCACCACATGAACTCTTGAGGAGGCGTCCACGGCGGACCATGGAGGCTGCAGGAGGAGCTTCCCTTGTGGCTAGCAAGTCTCTGTGGAGGCACTACTGCGCCTGTGGATACTTCCACTTAGGAAGCTGTTGCCCTTGTGGATACTTCCACTTGGGAAGCCCTTGAGGTATCCTCCACTAGGGAAGCCCCTGTTGAGTCCACCATAGGGGAAGCTATTGTGGAGGCTTCCACTGCACATGAAGATGCTCCAAAGCCTTTAATCGACAACATTGAGCGTGGTGTGAAGGCTCGACAGATAAGGAAGAGGAAAGATTTGTTCCCCTTCACACACACTTACGAAGTCGAGCAATAAGTGATGTGGTGGCCTCATCAAGATGAAGCAGAGGTATTAAGTTACTTTCTTTTAAATTTGAGATAATAAAATAGATTTCACTAAATTTTTTATAGGTTGCAGATGAGCCAATAAAGGTTGATGACCCATGATTGCTATCGTTGTAGTGGAGGAGCATCGGTCAGTATGAATCATCTCGATAGATCGATCCTTAATTTCATTCATTGCTTTAAGTCATAATTTTAGACTTACAGTAAGGTGCTCGATTCAGGACAAGTAAGTCAATCTTCAATCAACTCCTTCATACATAAAATAACCTATTTATTTAATTAAGCTCGCTTTAAATTATTCTCACTTGTGTGATACAATATTTTGGAATATCATTATTCGCGAGGTAGATGAGAGTTGCGATCATATCTCTGCACCACGTCGAACATTTGCTTTTCTTACTTGTAGTACTTTTCGTCGGATGTATGTCCCCTATTTGTACATCTCATGCTTGCACTAGGTAAGTTACCCCACAGATATGCAGTGTATTATGATTCAATCCTTGTTTATATATATGAAAACTACAATTTATAAACATTCTCTTCTTTTCTTACTATCAAATATGGCCTACACAAGGAAAGCAAATATTCATCCGACATGTCACTACAGATTGTGTCGGTGACTACTCTTACTTCCAATTATATATAATCGACCTTGGACACTCGATTGGGCATATTAAGCTAGGGGCTTGGTATTTTTATGACTCATTACCAAACCAACCCATAAGGTCATTCTTCGAGATTGTAGAGTTGTTTCAATTTGGTTTCCATAAACTTTTTTTTTGGAACCCCTTATTAACTATACTTCTTGCTTTTGAGATCAAATTACTTGTTGAAGATGTGACCGGTCTTTTGTGGCGATCCCACAAAATGGTCAAATGGTGAGTGTGCCGGTCAAGATAACGGTGTTGACTGGATGTTTGTCGCAAATACATGGAAGGCAATTAGAAATCCCCATAGCGGGTTGACCACCAAGATTGGTCGAAGAAGATGAATTACTTTAGGGCCAGTTCTTCTTATCTTTTGTTTGGGAATGAAAAGCCAAGCTAGAATTGTACATTTAAAGTTTGATAAGTAGGAAATAATTGTCAGGTATTTCTTTTATTTTTTTCAATATCCTTGGTTTGGATCTTTTATTATTAGTAGAGAACACTGCACAATTTGGTTGATAAAATGCTTTCTTGGGATGTGTTTCATCTGTACTCTTTGTACTCTCTGAGTATCTGGTATTTCATTTATTTTTCTTCAATTTTTCTTGGCAGTTTTGGATGCTCCTAGGTTGCTTTTTTATGAGTTTTTTTGAGCAGTTTTGCATGTGAACCCTATATTTTTTGTACCCTCTATACTCTCTGTACTCTCTGTACTATCTATACTCTCTGTACTCTATGTATCATCTGTACTCTCTGTACTCTCTGTACTCTTTGCACTCTCTATACTCTCTGTACTTTCTGTACCATCTATACTTCTTGTACTCTTTATACTCTCTATTCTATTATAGGTGGTTTGAAGGCTGACTATAAGAATATTTGAGGTGTTCTGTGGCTTAACTCTTTGTATTCTCCTCATAGTATATATTATTTGCTTATTTTTTTCCATTTTCCACTTTTGCTTTGCGGGGGAAGGGAATTGTATAACCTAAAAGCAAGTTGGATGCTCCTGGGTTGCTTTTTTATGAGTTTTCTGAGCAGTTTTGCATGTGAACCCTCTCTGTACTCTTTGTACCCTCTATACTCTCTATACTCTTTGTACTCTCTATACTCTCTATACTTTATGTATCCTATGTACTCTCTATACTCTCTGTATTCTCTGTAGCTCTGTACTCTCTAGACTCTCTATGTACTCTTCTCTACTCATGGGTAGTTGATATAATATTGTTTCTGATTCTATGATGATTTCTTTACTTGTTTGGAAAATAAGCTTAATTTTGATATTCAAATTATATCATATTTTAAATTTGGATCAACTGAAAAGTTAAAATTTACATTATCTAAAATTTACGTTATACTCGACATTGAATGCCTTCGAAAGTATGGGGAGAAGCAATATGAACTACTTAGCATGTGAACATAATATAAGTGGGTATGATTATTAAACTTAACTCTTTAATAAAGGAAATTATGATCTTTAAAATGTGGTAGAATTTTGTGAATGCATAAAATTACTTTATCATAAATCATGCTTCTTAAAATCTACTTTCTACTGAAACATGTGCATAAAATAGACAAATAAACTGTCGATGATGCGGCTTACCAACGTCTTATTCAGAAATTTAAATTTTGAAGTAATGTGGAGCAAATTCTATGTTTTAAGATGAGAAATTTTTTCAAATAATGTAATAACTGAAAGTATCATCTAAACTAAATTAATATTATTGATAAATTTATAAATAATTACTAAACTAATATCATCGATTACTAATATCATCTTCATCACTAATTTTTTTTTACTAAACTTGTTGATACATACAGGCTTATCAAAATTGTAATGCATGCAATAAAATCATTTCATAAAATATAGAGTACTTTATAGAGTATATATCAAACTATGTACACAATGAAAATCACTCATCCTCGTAAGCAAGGTAGACTCATCAATCAAAACTACAATTTGGTAAAATATATGAAATTTTATTGCCCGCAGTCTAAGGATTACAAAGTCCTTAAGGTTAAATTACATGCCTTGCTTTAAGAGCAACAAATAGCATAGTGAGGAAAAAAACCAAGCGAGAAAATAATTGATATTAAAGTCCATTTGGACCTTCACGGTTTCATGCAAGTTATGTACCCTCTACTCTACTCTCTGCGAAATGATTGCACGGTCGAAGAACACATAACTAAATGATATCATGCATTGAAATATTTTTTACGTAATAATATTCATCATCAACTTAGTGTACCCTTCAGGATTGTTGAGCTCGAGTTGAATTCCTGAGGTAGAACATCGTATCAGTTAATGATTTTTACAGCATCAATGTGTGCTATTCTATGCATTCTGAAAAATACTCTGGCATAATAGAGAAATGTATTTCAATGGGTGACGAAACACGTTCTGATACTATGTACCTTTGGTTTTGTAATAACAAAAATAGGATGGTTTGAAGATTAGCGCAATATTTTAAATACAAAAAAATTAAGAGGCAAATAGAGAATTACTCTTTTCTTGGATCTCTCCCAATATCCCTTAAGCCTTGCATTGGAAACACCCTTTGGACATAACTAGATCCTTTAAGATATCTTTTCCTTGTATGTTGTGGTTGACACCGCTCAATTGGAAGAGAATTCTTATTATAGAGTCAACATCATCGATTTTTAAGGATTGAAGCATATAGTTAATTAATATGCTCTCGACTATATGTATAATGTATTTCACTTTCCACATAATATGCTATATTTATCGTGCTCATTTATGAGAAGAGCATTCTAATGCGACTAAGAACTCGATATAATGGGCACAAAGTACTCCCATCATTTCAAATTTCTTACAAGCACAAGTTACATCTAGGGTAGTCCCGTTGAAATGGACATATGTTTGGATGAATTTTTTCTTTTAAGTTTCTCACCAAATACTCCATCGTCATCACACATTATGAACCTCCAACTCCATGCAAAAATTCTTCCTCAAATATCGTATAAAGCTTTCTTGTATAAAATATAGCTGCTTGTTTTAGAATTGGATTGGTCTTAACAACAGGAACAATCGATGACTGGCTACATTTGAACTCTTCGTCATATTCATTCCGTCGCCATGTCTCCATAACCTTCTCCAACCCCAAGAAATAATCTGTGAGCAAACTTGTTGGTTTAGAGATTCTGTGACATACGTTGTTCATTGAGTCACTTGCATTGACAAGATGCCATGAATGAGTCTTTTGAATGGGACCACTTGGATCTAATTTTATAAAGCTCAGACAACCAAACATGATTATGCAAATTGCCTTCTTTTAGCATGGCAGACCAAGCTTCTTCAAACTCTTCCTCTGATTTACATTTGCTCAATGCATAAAATTGTTCTTATTACTATTAAAGCAATGAACCTTGAAGGAGCTTTCTTCAAATATGTCATCGCATAACCTATGACGATATGCGGTAATACAATTGATAGTTTCGCCATACCGATCTTGATCATGAATATTATTGTAGGATGTCTATCACTCATCAACCAAAAAATGTCTAATAGCCATGAGAATGACTCAATCATCTCATCGATAAAGGCTACCCAAATAACACATTTCCGTGATGATTCACTCCAACAAGAGGGGCACAAACAAGATTATATTTATTGAGTCGAACTTTGTATCAAAATTATCACATCACCAAAATAGTCATATTCTATCCTAGACATGCCATTGCTCCAAAAAAAATTTACTATAACGACTCATCAACTTGTACATCCCATGCAAACATCGTTGCTTGTCTTTCCTTGAACAGCTGTATTAATGCATTATTGTCACCATTCACAATCCTCATTATTTTCTCTTCAATAAAATTGAAAGCATCTCTTTTGTGAATCCAATATTCTCATGCATCAACTTCCTCACTTAGATAGTGAATGCATTGCTCTAATTCCAAATATCATTGTCTTCAACACGGAACTTTTCATCGCTAACGCATCTGTGTGATCAGAGAAGATGTAGGTCAGGAGGCTTTGCCAATGAATGATTATGACTTTATATATGTTTTTTAACCATCATCTCCAAGTCACAAAGAATCTAATCATGGACAAGTCCTTGTATCCTTTAGAATTTTGCAAGCCGTTTAGGCCGGCAGATTTCTTCGACCCTTTTGCACATAAAAAATCTTTTGATTTCAATTTCTGAGTTTGGACAATAACTAGTATGGTCCTTCAAACACTAAGCTTTGATGTAGTCACAATACTATACACCTCCATTTCATTCTGAACATTGGTGCCAAGGAGTCTCCCCAAATTTGGGTCATTAGACATCACGACTTCATCATCGCACTGCTCATTGACCGCATTCACCTGCCTAGATAGCTCCACATAAATGTGACATGTAAAATAGCTCCATAAATAAACATATTCCCTCCAAATAGGCCAAAGAAAGTGAAAGAAATGAGCTAAATACTGAGAGTACAGATGCAAAAATCCCTCAGAAACTATCCAAATAGCCACCAAATTGCTTCCACTGGAATGTAATGAACATAATCTGAGCAACCAAGCCAAAGAAATTGGAAAAAAATGTTCACAAAATTATCTGTACTCTCAAGAGAGTACAGAGAGTACAGATGCAAAATAACACTAAAAAACTAACCAAACAGCCTCTAAATTATTCATGATGGATTGTAATGAACATATTTCCTCCAAATATTCTCATAGAAACTGGAAAAAAATGCCCAAAATACTTTATAATATACTCTCGTGAGAGTACGGAGAGTACACATGCAAAACTCTCCTAAAAACCAACCTAAACAGCCTTCAAGTTGCTTCTAATAGAATGTAATGAACATATTCTCTCCAGACAGGCCAGGAACTCATTAAAAATAATATGAAATTGGTCAGTACTCTCATGAGATTATAGAGAGTATATCCATGCAAAGCAGATCCTCAAAATAAACAAAGTCCTCTTACAAAGAACTCCAAACAGTGTAGAAAATATACACTAAATAAAAGATTTTAAGGAATAACACTAACAAACCATAAAAAAAAATTATATACAATTGAGAAAAATTATCATGAAACATAAATATCAAACCATGAGAAATACAGAGTACAGAGAGTGAGACATAAAGAGATAGAGAAGAGAGTTTAGTGAATAGAGAAGAGAAAAAGTCTAAAGAACCTTCAAGAGTAGGGTACTAGAAGTGCTAAAGAAAACATTATGATAAGAATTTGACAATTATCACTACAACTCATGAGAAAAGGAATGAGAGAGCCTTTCTCATGTAGATGATTGAGTAATAGCAATTGTCTTAGTGAGTCTAATGAATTGATGCAGATGAAGCCTAAATGTCAATGATTTCATTCTAAAGATAGTATAGTGACTTCTACATCTATATACACTACATTATCTATATTTATATACTACACTACAATTGAGATAGACATTTTATTTAAACTCTATTTTGACACAAAGAATATTTTGTATGCCTAAATGCATGAGAAATTGATTATCCAAATCAAGAGGGAAAAAGGTGTTCTTCCATCATAGAAAGGTTAAGATTTTATCTAGAAAAGATGAAGTCTAATAAGAGTGAAACAAGATGGTTATGCATGATATTCAAATATACAATCATGTAATGATTTTATTATCTTGAAAGCTGCTTTTATCAAACACTGTTAGAATGGTAGTAGGACTGCATCTCAAAGTTATCCTTTTCTTGGACATGGTAAACTTCAAAATGAAAAGTTAGTAAATGACAGTACAGATGCAAATCAACCATAAAAACCAACCAAGTCACCCTACAAAATTGCTACTAATGGATTGTAATGAACATATTTCCTATAAACACGCCAAATAAACTACAAAATATATAAAATCATGTACTCATGAGAATAGATAGATACAAAAATCCCTAGAACTATCCAAACAGTCCAAATTACTTCCAATGGAATGTACAACCTAATCTCAACAACGAGAAAGAAATTGGAAAAATTATGTCTCTCTCATGAGAGTACAGAGAGTACAGATGCAATAAAACACTAAGAAATCAATCAAACAGCCTCCAAATTGTGCCTAATGAACATATTTCCTCCAAACAGGCCAAAGAAACAGGAAAAAATGACCAAAATGGTATTCTCAGGAGAGTATAGAGAGTACAGAAAGTATAGAGAGTACAGAGAGTACAGAGTATAGAGAGTACAGAGAGTATAGAGAGTGCAAAGAGTACAAAGAGTACAGAGAGTAATGAAAATAATCTCAACAACCAGTCTGAAGAAATTGAAAAAAGTGTCCAAAAATGATATATACTCTCAAGAGAGTATAGATGCAAAATAACACTAAAAAAATAACCAAACAGCCTCCAAATTATTCATGATGGATTGTAATGAACATATTTTCTCCAAACATTAAAGAAAATTATTTCTGATAGAATGTAATGACCATATTCTCTCCATCCAGGCAAAATAAATTGTAAAAATATTCAGAAAATCATATGTACTTTCATGAGAGTACATAGAGTAAAGATGCAAAAATCTCTCAAAATAAGCAAAGTCCTCTTGCAAAGAACTCCAAATAGTGTAGGAAATATACACTAAATAAAAGAATTTCAAGGAATAATACTAACAAACCGAAAATTGTAATGATACAACGGTTGAGAAAAATTACGATGAATTTTTATTTAATACATCCTATATTTTCTGGCCATAACTTCCAAATTGCTTCCATCTTCATGGTTCTAAAAAGAAATGAGATTTTCTCTTTCTCTCTCGAGCTCGAAGAAAAAAAAATACACCCATAAACCCTAAATCTAGATATATATTTCTTTTAAATTCCTCATGCATTCCAACGATGCTTCTTCTCCGCATGTTTGAACCAGGTAAGCCGGATAAACGGGCGATCGTCCATCCAGCTCCGTTAGCGATAAACGGAAAAAATCGGACATCGGCCAGATTGGTGTCACTCTAGACGAGTGGAATACTGAATTTGTGAAGGTAAAATATTTGCAAGACAAGTATGAGCAAAAGATGAGTGCTAAGGAAAAAGAAGTGGCAGCTCTGGAGGATCAGCTAATCGGGTGTAGAACTGAGCTAGCGAACATGTCAACTTCTCTTTCTCTCCAATGTCAGGAGGTGGAGCGTACTCGTGATGAGCTGATTGAGGTGAGGGCAGAGACTCACCGGAAAGAGAAAATACTCAAAGCATTTGCAGCGATAAAGAAAGCTCTTGAACTAGAGAAGAAAGCATTACAGGATCGTCTTTCTGAGAAGGAGCTTATAATGTCAGAAGTGGAAGCAAATAAAATCTCTTTGAAGGTAGTAGAAGACTTTAAGAACTCCCTAGCTTATCGCGATGCTATCGAGGACCATGTCCAAGAAGCTCGTAATCATATTCTTGATATTGAAGTGAAGGACTTGGAGCGCTAATGTTTGAAGGAAGGCTTCATCCGAGGATTCCTAAAAGGAATCTACTTAGTATATCAAAAAACTGGAGCTAGCATTGAGAATCTGTCTCCCAGCCAAGTATCTGAAGACCCTTTGCGATTCAGAGATGAAGGGGTTGAGAGTGAGTTTAAAGGCATCTTCCGGTGAGGAGGACGTTGATATCATGTAGTATCACTTGAGGATGCATTTTTTTCCTTTTATCTATGTATTGTTATTTATTATTATTATTTTTTGTATCCAAAATTTTGATTCTTTCTTATATCATCATGTTGAGCTATCAATAACATTAGTAAACTAAAATTTTGGGTGATTTGCTCTTATTTTTTTGACCTATCCGAGGTGACTGGTCAGAATATTATTCGATGACATTAACCCTTATGAAAGAGGTCATGGAAAGTCCACCAAGGACTTTTTGTCCTATCCTAGGCATTAGTAAAAATATGATTTGACATCTTACTTGTATGGAAGAGGTCACAGAATGTCAACCAAGGACTTTTTGACCTATCCTAGGTATTAGCTAAAGTGTTACTTGACTTCTTACATGTATGGAAGAGGCCTTGGAATTTCCACCAAAGACTTTTTGACCTATCCTAGGCATGAGTTAAAGTGTTACTTGACTTACTTGTATGGAAGAGGTCCGATCAAATCCCTGGGATTGATCATGCTAACCTGACACAACATGAGTTGTGCTTTCCTAAAGTGAGAGGATTAAATGAAGGAGATTGTTTATATGCAACAAGCTTGAAAGAAAAGGCCATAAACTCATTACTTTGATAAGGTCAGTGATACAATCATAAGATAATTTTAACAAAGATATGAGTTGAAGAGGAAATGATAAACGAGATAAAATAAAAGTTGCAATAATTATGCAATAGGAATTACTGATAATACTTTTGGAGATTCTCCATGTTCCAAGTTCGAGGTAAAGTTTTTCCCTCTGGATCCTTGAGCTTAAATGTTCCTGGCTTGACCATAGCTATAACCACATAAGGGTTATCCCAAAGAGGTGAGAGCTTATTGCATTGAGGGCCTTTGCCCGTAGCTCCAAGACTTTGTAGGACCAAGTCACCGACAGAGATGGGATGGGATTTCACTCTTTTGTTGAAGTGATGAGCTAACCTTTGGTGATAGGAAGCAGTCCGAAGTAGGGCCATGTCACGAGTTTTGAGGAATAGGTCTAAGTTATGTTAGAGTTTTTTTTCTTTACTATTATGATTGAATGATTGAACTCTTGGGTTTGGAATCTTGATATCTACTGGTATAATAGTTTCTTTGCTGAAACATAAATTATATGGTGTCTCACCAGTCGGAGTTTGTGATATAGTGTGGTAAGCCCAAAGAACATTAGAGAGCTCCTCAACCCATTTCCCCTTTCTGAGATGCATTTTAACCTTAAGTATAGTCCTACAGCTTCAGTCATTAGTTTGAGGATGAGCTATATATGTAGCTTTGAATGTGAAGATGTTTACAAAAAGATGTAAAGATTTTTCCAGTAAATTGAGTTCCATTATCGGTGATGGTCTTTGCAGGAAGACCGAATCGACATATTATATTTTTCCAAACAAATTATTTAGCATTTGCCTCTGTGATTTTAGCGAGTGGTTCAACCTCCACCCATTTAGTGAAGTAGTCCACATCTAAAATGATAAATTTTTGTTGCCTTGATGCTATTGGAAAAGGTCCCATGATATCAATTCCCCATTGAGCAAAAGGTCACGGGCTTTGAAGGGATGAGAGTTTTGTATGTGGTGTATGAGAGAGGTTAGAGTGCAACTGACAACACATTTTTTATGAAATCCAAGGCATCTTGCTTCATCATAGGCCAATAGAACCCTTGCCTTATACTTTTAAGGGCTAGCATCCTTCCTCCTAGGTGTTCTCCACATATCCCAAAGTGAACCTCTCTTAATGCATAATCGGCCTCTGATGGTGAGAGGCATTTAAGGTATGGCCCAGAAAAAGCTCATTTGTATAGTTCACCTCCGATAATAATAAAGTTTGCAGCTTGCCTACGGAGATGAGTTGCAGTTGAGTCTTCATGAAGGGTTCATTCTTGTAGAAAGGATAGGATGGGGTCCATCCATGAAGGTTCCTTCATCTCATTAATTACTTGTATTACCCATGACCCTTGGATACTAGGAAAATATATTTTCTCAACATGCCTTCTCTTAAATAGATCTCCAATAGCAGAGGTAGCGAGCTTAGCAAGAGCATCAGCTTGAGTGTTCTTTTCTCGCAATATGTGAATGATTTGATGTGTCTTGATATGGGCAAGAAGTGACTTCACCAAGCTGAGGTATTGTGTTAGCTGGGGATTATGAGTATTAAAGTTTCCCTCAACTTGGGAGGCGACAAGCTGAGAGTCAGTGTGGATCATTAAGTTTTGAGCTTCACAATCGATGGAAAGTCTCAACCTGTGATGTGAGCCTCATATTCAGCCATATTATTAGTTGCGGAATTTTAGACGAAGTCCATACTCTAAGGTATCCTGTTAGGGAGAGATAAGTAAGATTTCTGCTCCGGCACCAGTATTTCCTAAAGCTCCATCAACATAGAGGGTCCATTGAGGAGACAAAAGAGGTGTAAAAGATAAATTTCATTTGTAGTAGCTGGCAGATCTAATCAGAAAAGTACTTGAGACTTTATGTCTGGCTTGGGTAGAAAATGGATATCAAATTCTCTCAATTCTATGGATCATTTGATTAACCTCTCAAATGCCTCTGATTTCTATAGAATGGTCTTTAATAGTAAATGGGTATAAACACCGATGGTGTGAACTTAGAAAGTATGGGCGTAATTTTTTCGTTAAGAAAACTAAAGAACCATCTTATATAGACTTTCTATATCATGAGATTTTTACATGTAAATTGGTCGTTATATTGCATTTTCTCTCATTATAAAAGAGCTTATTACGTGGGAAGAGGCTTGAGATATTAAGTATAACATCTCTCATTGGATAGGCTTGATAGTGAGGTGGAGATGCTAAATATTTCTTAGTTGCTCAAAATAGCTTGACATTCATTCATTGAAATTTATTATTTTTTTGCTCCTTTAATATTTTAAAGAATGACAAGTATTTATCTCCAAAATAGCTAATAAGCCGGATAAGGCAGCAATTCATCCATTCAAGCAATGAACTTCTTTGATATTCTTCTTTAATTTTCTGATTATCAATCATTGACCATGAATCAAGAAATTTTCCGACGTAAAAACACTTGGTGTTAAGTAGCATGTTATAACGTTGAAGAAGGTTAAAGCATGTTTCTAAATAAATATATTATGATTCTTCCAAGTTTTTTCTAACAATTCATCCACATATAACATTGTATGGCTAAGAGGTCTTTAAAATCTTATTCATAAAGGCGTTGATAGGTACAGATTTTTTTTAACCGAATGGCATAACTTGATAATATATAAACCTTTATATGTTTGAAATGATGTGGCTTCTTCATCCATTGGGTCCATTTTATTTGGTTGTAACTAGTAAGCATCAGCGGAGCATTTGATATCGATAGCATTGACCATTGATTAATTGGGAGGGAAAAATATCTTTGGGCAACTTTATTGAGATATGTAATTAATATACATTCTCCAAGTTCCATTTGCTTTCTTAACCATGACAATATTTCTAGCCATGTAGGGTACTTCTTGTGAATCCTACTTTTAAGAGCTTGTTAACTTCTTGTTCAATTAGCATTAGTGCAAAACTCGCTTCTTTTAGATGATCGGTTTGAATGTTGGATCGATCTTGAGAGTGCATGATCACATTGGTGACCCCAAGCATATATCTAGACTCAAGCGATGTCTTGATTTTTGCACAATAAATTATGTATTTTATCCTTTGTTAGAGAAGCGAGATCGACTTGCATTGCTGTAAGGTTGGTCATCGATAATGAAATAGAAGTCTTCTACGTGTCTAGAACTTCTTTTCAAAATTAAAATTCGATGTTGAAGGTCCAGAAGGGCATGTTGAGCTTTGCGAGATAATTGTTATTTATTTTCAAACCACTAAAACTATTGGAAATTTCATCTTAAGATGATGAAATAGACACAAAATTGATTGGAGGCTTTTAAAGATGGCGTTATGCTGAATCGACTTGACCACCTGAATTGAATTAAATGAGTCGCGAGAAAATTCTCGAGGACAATAGAAGGGTGATTGCCCCTCCACTCACATTATCAAACCCATATAATGGTCCTATAGTTGAATTTTTCTCTAATAATGCTAAGAAATGTAGTAAAATAAGACATAAACTCTCTTATCAATCAAAATTCTTTTAATATTATAACATGAGTCACTAATCACCGCATAAATGACAAGTGAATCTTGATGCAGAACTTGGACTCCTTTTAAGTTCGAGTCATTAAAAGTCACGGAATGATCAATACAATATTTATTTAACTCTGGCCCTTCAGAGGTGGCAAAGAAGACTTGATTAGATAGCAGTGGTCTCACTTATTTTGATTTCTCCAACTATCTCTATTTTATTATTTACGTGATGATTGTCCATTGCCCCTTTATGTTAATTGAGTCATGATTACGCACAAATGGCGTAGATATTCTTGTTGAATGGGCCTCTCAATCTCTTCTTTGAGTTGTTTACGCCTCGATAGTATATTGACCGATAAATGACAATATTGCTCGTGATTTCACGAATTTGGTTTATAGATGTTGCCATGATGGTCTCTTCATCTCAAATGGTCATCAAGCGTTAACATAAGATGTATTTATTGTGTATTTCTTTCTGGTTTGCATCTTGATGTACATGGAGGAATCACGATTTTATTGCTTATTTTAATGGGATTCGATCTATGTTTCACTCTTACATTTTCATGGATTGTTCAAATTATTCGATGGGCATTTATAGCTTCATAGAATTTGTGTTTAAATGAACCAAGTAGCATATAATATTTTATCTATAATAGAAAGGATATAAATACTCCTCTTAATTTCACTACTATTTTGGCGAGCCTAAAGAAGAACCTAAATATCTTAAGTGAATCACCCTCATTTTTTTGAATACAGAGATTAAAATCTTTTGTGATCATTTTTGCAATGAGTATTCTACAAAAATCTTGGCGACTTCATCAAAGGTATGGATGGATCTTGGAAATGAACCAATGTGAGTACCGCATATTTAAAGACACGATAAGCTCATACTTTGGATAGCATGATCTATATAATCGATGTGTTCATATAAATTATATTGATGCTCAAAAACCCTATGAATTGTTGAAGAATATTCAACCAAATATGAAAACTCCTTATAAAATTAGAAAAGGATTTATCTTTAATAAATTCTTCGTTAATTTGTAATTTTATAACATATGTGGAATCATGAGAATCTTACAATATATTAAAATTTTAAATGATATGAGTAAATAAATATAAATCAACATCATATAAAAATTATGGCGAATCATTAGCATTTGACCTCCACATAAGATCTTGGGGAAATGTGTTTGTTAGTAGTATTTGTGATTTTATAAAGTCATATTATCTCATTTTACTCTTCCATTAGATCTTAGAGATTCTATTTTCATAAGTAATGCTATCAAATAAAGCTTACATCTTCAAATTGGTTTATATTATGAGGTTCTTATATATTATTTAATAGTATATTGTGTTTACAAAATTATTAATTTGCTTTATATTAAATATTCTAAAAAATTCATAATAAAAGTTTATGCCTTAATTGTGAAATATACACACATATATTTGAAGAATGAATAAGAAATTTTATGAAAAACTCACGAATATGAAAAAATCATATTTATAAAAATCTTCCTATATATAATTTATTAAAGTTTTATAAAAATTACAATTATATATGAGAATATAAATAATAGTAAAATACTATATTATATTTATCTTTTAAGATTGTTCATTGATGATAGTAAAATCTCAAATATCTTGATATAAATATAAATAACTTTCATATTCTATATGAAACGATTCATAAAGCATTCAAATAATTAATTACTAACCAACGACAATGTCAATGATCAAATGTTAAAACAATAATGTCATATTACATTATAGTCAGCTAAATTTGTAATTACAATTTCATATTGATAAAAAATTTTCGTGACTATTATTTGCCACGGTGGTAATGATGGTATATTATCGCCAGTTATTATGCTGATTTTTCAAGCTTTCTCATCTCTTTAGCAAATTCATAAAAATGAAATATTTATAGATTAGAGATTTATTTATAAATATATAAAATTAATACTTCTGATCAAAAATATTGATTCTCAATGTATTTTAAGTATTTGATTGCTCAAATGAAGCGAATCAAAATCTTGACATTTGATACTTCAAGATCTTTGATCATAAACACTCATATTTAGAACTATTTAAGATTTAACTAATATCCCAATATTTTTAATGATATTTTAAGTATTTGATCTAGACTAATTTCGATTTAGGATCATATTATTTTTGACATCAAAATTCATGTTTTGACTACTAAAATTTTTAGTGTCATATTATATATATATATATATATATATATATATATATATATATATATATATATATATACATATATATATATCTATATATATATATATATATATATATATATATATATATATATGTTGGAATTAATTTTCGTTGTCTTTTTTTTTCTTGAAGTATCTTCGGACTCCATTTGAACCGATCTATTGCACAAATCTGAAAGTCGACAATTACAATTAAAATCGACCAAGGCTTTTTTTAATTTGTGGGCAAATATTAATTACGACGATGTGTATATATCAAATAAATATGAAATTTATATTTAAAATATTTACTGTAACTTTCAAAACTTTGTCAACTAAACTAGAAACAAACGCTATGATACTTATTTTGTTATAACATAATTATATTTATTTTACATCCCTGGATAATTCTTTATGATAAAGAAATTATAAAAATATATATCATTGATGTGTTATTTTTAAATTTTATATGTTGAATAAATTACGTGGTGAATCTCTTTAGAAGATCGTGTGTCAAGAATGGAAGAGTCTCAAAATGAGATGATCCACTTTTGTGAGGAACACCATTACTAGAAAACACATCTCCCCAAGATCGATCGTTAACGGGGAGGTCAAAATGCTAATCTCCTTGATCTTTGAAGTTCCTTGTAGAGTGATGCGTCTCCTTGACAGCTAGTTACTCATCTCACGCGTGCGGCTCAACCCGCTAATCCACCATATTGCGGTAGCTTGACATTCTCGTCTGTTATTACTCATGTTATATTAGTACATGTAATGTAGGAATTTCACCTTCAAGGCGAAATCATCTTCCCTCTGCGGTATGAGAATCCTCACCTTTATAAAGCTATTCTTCAACATCCTATTCCGTGGGTTTCAAACTTAGAACATTGATTCATGATGGGGTGAGACCCACATGAACACATCGACCATTCTGGGACTATCATGCATATCCAAGTCTTAACACCTTACTTTGTCGGTCTTTCCGGTTACCCTCGGGACAAGCTGCGCGGTTACTCCCTTCAGGGAATCCATCCATACCTTTGATAACTTCGCCAAGATTTTTGTAGAAAGTTCATTGCAACCGGAGGATCATTAAAGATTCTCTCATCTCTTATTGTCAAAATGAGGATCACTTAAGGAATACTTAGAGGTTCTCCTGGCTTCATGTCACAGTTGACCGAACTAAGAGGAGTTTTCTTGGAGGACTCCGTCAGGAGCCTTTACCTCACTATCACGAGACCCGGTCGCTCATATGCCGACTTGGTTCATTAGAAGCACAAATCTCTGAGGTTAATGCGCCCGTGAATAATTTGAACTCACAAGAAAACATAAAAGCACCCAGAATGCCGACTATCAAAAGAAGCATAAAGCGTCATGATCACTTCCCACGACCCCCATATCAGCACGTGAACCACGGAAAATGAATACCGCGCCGCGAACACATCTCGTGTTAACCTCCCTATGAGATGAAGAAAATATCAAGTGGTCACATCCACCAAATTCAAGAAATCGCAATATTGTCACTTCCATTGTGGACATACTCTTGAGGCATGCAAACAACTCGAGAAGAAGAAATTGAGAGGCTCATTCACAAAGATATCTATGTCGATTTATGAAGAATCAATCAAAACAAACATACCTCAATTGGGGGCAACGGGACAATCATCACGAATAACAAAATAATCATCAACATTGGAGAAATTGAAACAATGCAGAGGACCAATACTATCTAATCAAGTTCTCATTACCATCTCAAGAGCGAGTTAAAGAAGTCTTGATCATTCCATCACTTTTAATGACTCGGACTTAAGGAGTACATGTTTCATCAAGATCCACTTGTCATCGGTAGGGATCGGTGACTATAATGTTAAGAGAATTTTGATTGACAATGGGAGTTACATTTGATGTCTTATTTTACTCACATTTCTTAACATGGGCACGGTTAGAAAAGCTCCAACCCACAAGACCATTATGCGGGTTTGATAATCTGCAATCAGTAGAAGGGACAATCTTCCCTTCTGTTATCCTTGGTGAATTTTCTCGACAAGTGGCTCATTTAATCCAATTCATGGTGGTCAAGTCGATTGCATATAAGCTATCTTTGGAAGGCCCCTCAATCAATTTTTTTGTGCATCACTTGATATCTCATCTTAAGATGAAATTTCAACCCGTTGGGTTGGGTGGTGTGAAATCACAGATAGACAATCATGTTATCTCGGATAAGCTCAACCACTTCTGACCTTCGCATCGAAGATTTTAATTTTCGAGATGAAGAAGTACCCAGCTTCTGTAGAAGACTTGCTCTGTTGCATTATCGGATGACCAAAACGAGCATTAGTGGATCTTTGCTCTCAGAACAAAGGAAAAATACATAGACTTCTTGCACAAAATCAAGACATCTTTGCTTGGAGTCCAAGATATGCAGTCGACCAATGTAATCATGCTCTCAAGATTGATCCAACATTCAAACCAATCATCCAAAAGAAGCGAGTTTTGCACGATCGTCTCCAGTATTGAACAAGAAGTTAACAAGCTCATAAGCGGGATTCATACGAGAGGTACATTACACATGGCTAGTAAATGTTGTCATGGTTAAGAAAATAAATGGAACATGAAGAATGTGTATTGATTACACGACTTAATAAGGCTTGCACGAAGATAGTTTTCCTCTTCCTCGAATTGATCAATTGGTTGATCTACGTCAGGACATCAAATGCTCGTTTTTGGATGCTTACTCTGGTTACAACCAAATAAAAATGGACCCAATGGATGAAGAAGTTACAGCATTTCAAACATATAAAGGTTTATATTGTTACCAAGTTATGACGTTTAGGTTAAAAAATGCTGGTGCTACCTATCAATGACTTATGAATAAGATTTTTAAAGACTTATTAGGCACCTGATAGGTATATGTGGATGACATGTTAGTGAAAAGCTTGGAAGAATCACAACTTATTTCGACTTAGAAATATGCTTTAACCTTCTTGATAACATGCAACTTAACCCAACAAATGTGCTTTTGGGGTTACGTCGGAAAATTTCTTGGATTTATGGTAACCCAATGGGATAGAGGCAAGAAAATCAAAGCTCTCAAAAGATATGACTCCTCAGAAGAATATCAAAGAAGTTCACGTTTGAATGGAATGATGCGTTATCCCTTCTAGCCCGTTAGGGATAAATACTTGTCATTCTTTAAAATATTAAAGGAGCTAAAAATAATAATTTTAATGGTGATGAATGTCGGTCTTTTGAACTGAGTATTTAGCATCCACCCTACTATCAAAGCCTATTCAAGGAGATGTTATACTTATATCTCAGTCTCTTTCGATAAGCTTAGTTTTAGTGCGAGAAATGGGATACAACAACCAATTTATTATGTCAAAAATTCTCTCGATATAGAAAGTCATTATCCACTTTGCATAAGGTGGCTCGGCTTTAGTTTTCTCGGCAAAATTGCATCCATACTTCAAGCTCACACTATGTCGGCGTTTACACTCATTTACCATTAAGGGCCATCCTGAAACCGAGCATCAGAGGTTAATCAAATGGTGCAGTATAATTGAGAGAGTTTGATATAAATTTTCTACCTTGCCTGTATAAAGTCTCAAGTACTCAGACTTTATAGTGGAATCTGCTTAACTCAGAGGAGCTATCTACATGCCTTTCATCTCCTCAATGGACCCTCTATGTTGATGGAGCTTGAGAATCTTGGTCTTTGTGCGAATCTTACTTATTTCCCCCCAAGAATACCTAGAGTATGGACTTACTAAAATTTCACTAATAATATGGTGAATATGAGGCTCTCATGCGAGGTTGAGACTTGCCATTGATTTGAAGCTCAAGACTTAGTGATCCCTGACTCTCAACTTGTCACCTCCCAAGTTGAGGGAAACTTTAATACTCATAATCTCAGTGGCCTGATACCTCCACTTGGTGAAGTCTCTTCTTGCCCATTTCAAGACACATCAAATCATTCACATACTACAGAAGAATACTCAGTGACTCTCTAAGCTTGCTTCATTTGCCTAGGGATCTATTTAAGAGAGGCATGTTGAAGAAATATATTTTCTAGTATCCAAGGGTCATGGGTAATTCAAGCAATTAATGAGATAAAGGAACATTCGTGGATGGACCCCATCTGTCTTTTCTACAAGAAGGAACCCTTCACGAAGACCCAACACTTCGTCTCGAAGACAAGCTTCAAACTTTACTATTATCAGAGGTGAACTATACAAACGAGCTTTCTCTGGACCGTACCTCAAATGCCTCTCACCTTGAGGCGATTAGCATTAAGAGGTTCACTTGGGGATATGTGGAGAACACTAGGAGGAAGAGCTAGCCCTTAAAATTATAAGGCAAGGGTTATTGGCCTCTGAAATAAGATGCCTTGGAGTTCACAAAAAAATGTGCAAGTTGTCAGTTGCACTCTAACCTCTCTCACATATCGCATACAGAGCTCTCATCCCTTCAAAGCCAGCCTTTTGCTCGGTGGGGATTGATATCATGGGACCTTTTCGATAGCATCAGCAGTTTATCATTTTAGTCATTCACTACTGGGTGGAAGCAGAACCACTCGCTAAAATCAGGCAAATGCTAAACAATTTATTTGGAAAAACATAATATGTCGATTAGGTCTTCACAGATCATCACGACAATGGAACCCAATTTATTGGAAAAGTCTTTACGTCCTTTTGCAAAGATCTTCACATTCGTTCATGCAGTAGCACATCCTCAAACTAACGGGCAGACTGAAGCTACCAACAGGACTATACTCAAAGGACTAAAAACACGTCTTGAGAAGGGGGGGCAATGGGTTGATGAGCTTTCTAATGTTCTTTGGGCTTACCGCACTACATCATGCACGGTGAGACACCATATAACTTGTGTTTCACGAAGCTATTATACCGGTAGATATCGTTCCAAGTCCAAGAGTTCAATTATTCAATCATGATGGTAATGAAAAAACTCGACACACACGGACCTACTCCTCAAAACTCGTGACATGGCCCTACTTCGGACTGCTTCCTATCACCAAAGGGTAGCTCGTCACTTCAACAGAAGAGTAAAATCTCATCCCATATCTGTCGGTGACTTGGTCCTACGAAGTCTCGAAGCTGCAGGCAAAGGCCCTCAACGTAATAAACTCTCACCTCTTTGGGATGGCCCATATGTGGTTATAGTGGTAAAGCCGGGGAACATTCAAGCTCAAGGATCGGAGGAAAAACTTTACCTCGAACTTGGAACACTGAGAATCTCAAAATATTATCAGTAATTCCTACTGCATAACTGTTGCAACTTTTATTTTGTCTCGTTTGTCATTTCCTCTTCATGTAGATGAACCCACTTAATAGGATAAAGACTTGTTATTATTATCGTCATTTCTTATTCAAACTCGTATCCGTGTTAAAATCGTCTTATGATTGTATCCTTGAACTTATCAGTAATGAATTTATAGCTTTCTTACAAGCTTGTTTCTTCTTCATTTAATCCTCCCACTTGAGAAATATACAACTCACGTTGTATCTCAATCAGGCATGATCGATCCCAAGGGGACTTGATCGGACCACTTCCATACAGGTAAGGAGTCAAGTAACACTTTGGCTGATACCTATGATAGCTCAAAAGGTCCTTGGTGGACATCCTCTGACCTCTTCCATACAGGTTAACGTCATCAGTAGAGACAAACAACCTGGATAGGTCAAAATCCTGGTGGCGACCTCTTCCATACAGACGTCATCATAATGCTTTGACATAACCGGATAGTCAAAATCATGGATTCAATTGACCATCCATCGAGGTTAGCGTCATTGAATAATATTCCGACCAATTACGATAGGTAAAAACAAAAACAAAAAGCATATCATCTAAAAAAATGATAACAACATTAACATGATGATATAAGAAAGAATCAAGATTACGATACATAATAACAATACATATAAAAAAATGCATCCTCAAGTGATGCTACATCATATCAATTGGTGATATCAACGTCCTCCTCACCATTAGGAGATGCTCCCTTGGACTCACTCTCAACTCCTTCATCTCCTGAATCTGAAGAGTCTTCAGATACTTGGCTGGGAGATAGATCCTCAATACTAGCTCCGGTCTTGCGATGCACTAAGCGGATTCCTTTTAGGAACCCTCGGATGAAGCCCTCCTCTAAACATTGGTGCTCCAAGTCCTTCACTTCAACATCAAGAATAGAGCTTCACGAACATGGTCTTGATTATCGATAAGCGAGTTCTTAAAGTCTTCCACACTTCAAGGAGATTTCATTTGCTTCGACATTATATGCTCCTTCTCGAAGATGATCTTGTAATGCTTTCTTCTCAGGTTGAGCTCTCTTCTCGCAGTGCCTTGAGTCTTTTCTCTTTTCGGAGTCTCGTCCTCACCTCAATCACTCATCACAGTGTGCTCCACCTCCCTCAGGAGAAAGAGAAGTCGACATGTTGCTTCAGTTCACCGGTTGATCCTCCAAAGTCGCCACTTCTTTGGCCTTAATCATCTTTTCGCTCATACTGCCTTGCGATATTTTACCTTCACAAATTAGTATTCCACTCATCTAAAGAGACACCCAAATGAGCCATCATACAATGTTTGAGTTACCTATAAAAAAAAATCATCACAAATATTACACAAAAGAAAGAAGAAGAAAGAAGAAAAGAAGAAGAAGGGAAGACAACGTACCAATTCATCTCGTTGATGCTCATGCATATGTGATTTAACACCTCTTGAGAATGTGGCGGCGAACTCCCCATCATGAGTTGAAACAACTAAACTCTCGGATGCCAAGCGGGCGAACATCTTCTTGAGATATGGCATAGTCACTTAATGTCTTCTTTTCTTTAGGAAGAAAATATTGCCACCACCACGATTTCATGATGGGCTTCTTGAAAGAACCTATGAATGAGGAGACCTTTCATCACCTTTACTTGACCTCTTTAGTGGAAAAGAATGAGATCTCCCTGCGGATGGAAAGGCCAACCT
Organism: Cymbidium sinense; assembly: GCA_021442155.1. NCBI lineage: Eukaryota > Viridiplantae > Streptophyta > Magnoliopsida > Asparagales > Orchidaceae > Cymbidium > Cymbidium sinense. The sequence goes on from CM038228.1 coordinate 43,221,577, forward strand.
TGAACATTCTATCTTCAACTATATATTTGCCAATGTGGCGTAACTCATCTTTGTAAGCTTTCCATCGGGAATATTAAGAGTTAAGATCTCATTCTCTTCATTAGTAATGGATCGGAAGGTCATTCAATCTTCCCATCTCGGAAGGCCCACTCATTTTCACAAAAGAATCCATTAGACCAATTTTAGATGGATCCGTGCTAAAATTCTATCAATTCTTTATAGCAGATAAGACGAGCATCACTGAATCTACACATTTAACAAGTATTTGATGTTCAAAGTAACACCACTCTCGAAGAAATCAAACCCGATGACCACTAAAGCCCAAATGAAAATTGTGACAAAGCTACACCACATATTTTGAAGATCTCAATCAACTTCGGGAAGGGAATCCGATCAGAAGAATCATCTCGAAATAGTGAAAGTATCGGCGGGTGAAGAGCTCGATCGGACTTTTTGGCAATGAGCCACCAACTCATTAGGGAAGAAATTTCTTCTGAACACCATTAAACTATCGATGTGATAGGGATGATATATATAGTCGTTGCTATGGGTTTTCTTAGCCATCACCACATGAAAATACATAATAAATAAAGTAAAGAGGAGAAATGACAAAATCGAAAATCGAAATTTTGTGACTCACTCACCCAATACTTGGGCATACCCCCGACTCTCTCATGGAGCTTGGGCTGAATTTTTTACTCTGAAAGGATACATACATATGAGATCAAAAGAAAGAGAGAGAGAAACTATTCTCCCGATGATGCTTTCAAATTACACACTTTAAATTAGTTCAAATGGCGGCTCCTAATTACCGCTTCCCGCCATCTTGGCAATTATCGACCATTGAACCATCTCGAGTTTGAAGAAATCAATTTCTCACGGTCTTGAGCGCCTCCACCGGTCGTCAGGCGGTCGGTTGACACCTCTTTCGAGGAAAAGCGGAGCCTTGTGGTATGAACTCTGGTCTTGATCGCCTCAAACGTTGGTCCAAGCAGTGGTTGACACCTCTTTTGAGGAAAAGCGGAGCCTTGTCGTATGAACTATGAGTCTTGATGGCCTCAACGGTCGGTCGGCGAGGTCAGTTGACACCTCTTTCGAGGAAAAACTGGAGCCTTGCCGTATGAACTACGGGCCTTGATTGCCTCCGAACGACCCTCACTCAAGAAGAAGAGAAATTGAAGTGTTGAAAGTGTGCCTCCTCCTTGGCCCTAGGGGTTTTATAGACCCTTAGGGGCAAAAGGGTAAAAACTCAAAACCTTCAAAAACTGTCAAAAGCGTTTGGGCGGTGTGATCATGCTTCGCCGCGCATCATGTGGCTGCCAGCCTGTGCGACGTTTGGCCCGCATAACCCCATGGCGGCCAGCCGCCCGTGCGTAGCGAGTGCGACCCACCGACCCCCGTCGGTTCGCGTCCCCAGACCCACAGTGACCCGACCCAGCCACCTTTCCACATGACGCCCTTGACCCCGTGGTAGCGTCTTGTGAGGCCAGCAGCCCTTGACCTGCTGATGGGGCGGGATGACTCAAATCTCAACTTGCATACTGCATCCATGGCTACATCTATACATAGTCATAATTTGTTATCATGAAGATGTTCTCTCATGTGTGGTTAATGGACTCACAATTTCATTGAAGAATTTTATTTTCAAGTATATGACATATATATTTTTTGGATGATTGAGATAATGTCATCCAAAATAGAGGGCGATATGACGAAAATTCTTAGTGAAAGCGAATCTTGAGTTAAAAGCAAACGTCGAAGTTGGCGGTGAAATCAAGAACTTAAAATATCATTGGAAACTTTGGGATATGTTAAATCCCCAAAGCTCTCAAACATGGAGTGTTTATAGTCAAATCGAGCGTCTCGGCGGATCTAACAAGCCAAGATCTCAAATTACTTCATTTGAGCATTCAAATATTTAAAATACATCAAATGATCAAAGGGATCATTTGAGCCGTCAGATGAAGTGGAGTAGTACGGGTTTGCATGTATTCTGACATTAAATAGCTTCATTCCTCATATGAGGAGCCCAAAAGAGAGAGGAGAGCTCTAAAGATCCTCCAAGCACAATCGTGCGCCACTGACTGGCCAACCAGCGCCACCGCCAACCTCCGTTGATCGTCATCAATCTCTCTGCTCATCATGACTCTACCTGATTATTCCCCGTGATTTCGCCATTGATCTATGTTCCCATTTTCACCGGATTGCCGCCACCATCATCTGCTACACAAGAATCGCTACAAGATTGTCACATAATAGTTTTTTTTTTCTATATACTGTAATCCCGATATCGAAAATCTTGTACTCAAATAGATACATAGTGGAAGTTTTTATAATAGCGATTGTTTCCTTTTTCGATTTTTCACGTAAAATTTTGAGTTTTATTGTTCACACTTTTATACCATGTGTGTTGATTTACAAAGAAGGAAAAAACTTTACTCTAACTTTTCTAGAAATACAAATTATTATTAATTTAGAGGAAGCTAATGAATATAATTGATTCTTACCATATTGAGCTTTGAGAAAGTAAGCAATATTTCTCAAAGAGATTTTAAGCTAATATCAATATCCTTTGAGATTGGTTCTTATTTTACATAAATTTATGATGATTTAGAATAATTTTTTGTTTTAAAAAAATAAAAATTAATAATATTCATATTAATTTCTTAAAATATTATTTTTTATATATATAGTTTTACAATTATTTTTAAAAAAACCAAATAATATCTTATTCTCACTTAACTTTTATTTATTTATTTTCCTCGTCGCTTAAATTTAAAAAAATGAGATTTTCACAAATTTTGAAAATGATCTTTATTATATTATGGATTGCAATGATTATAGGATTTTTTTTTGAGATATTTGAGTGAATTTAATTATAAATTTATACCTATAATAGATATGCAATGACTTAAATTCAAGATCTATTAATTGAAAATTAAAATTTTTAATCATTAAGTGTCTCCATATATTTTTTTTTTTTTGAAAAATTTGCTTACACCCAATTCATTCTAGTAAGTAAAAGTAGATACAAAAGAGTACAAGAAGGAAGAGCAAAAAGCTAAAAAGACAAAAGTAACACATGGACATAACCATACTCAATGACTTTATATGATAAAATAAAAAAAAAACATCGATGCTAAGAACAATTCGAAAACATCCGACTGACTCACAAAAAATAATAAGCATCTCAATCAATTGATATTATTTTACACAATATGGATGAAGAGAAGTGTTCACTCTACCAAATAGAATTATCCATCAATAGTAAAAGATACTAAAAAGCAAAGCTTTGTCATCATCACATTATAACAACAAAGACAAAATGATTCTATTGTTCAAAGACAGATTCAAAGTAGCAGTCGAATTTTATGTACCCAAAAGAAACAAAATTAAACCAAAACTCGATGTAAAAGTTCATTACAACCATCCTTAATCCAAGAGTGAGAGGTAATACTCCTCATCGCCAAATAATAAAGCCATTCAAAGACATAGATTTAATGACCCACAAAAAACCTCATCCAAGGATTGTTATCGTCAACTAAGAGCAAATTCTACTGGATAGGCTAAATCATCGCCTAAAGATTGATTGAAGCTTTTCCATTGTTGTAGTACTTCCTGCACATGAGGAGGCCATGAATGTTTAATTTTGATCAAGTTTCAGCCACCCTAAGCAATCATTTATAAGAATGAAGTTCTATAAAGAAGAGCTTTTATTCCTTTCCATAAGGAGTAAACCAATATAGATGTAATCGATAATGCAAATCTATCATCTTGTATATTGACATCACTTTAATATTTGTGAAGAGAAGATTGTAAACATTTCACCATTGGGAACCAATGTGATTTCATGGCAAACGCATTCAAAGAATAATGAGTGTGTTTGGCATGAATAACAAAACGAATTGAAAATTCTATATCTTAACAAGGATATCTAATGTTTTAAGACCATTCTTGAATGCCATCCAACAATATAAAGCATAATTAATTCTACCTTTAAACCAAATTTTTGCTCCAACTTACATTATGAATCAAAAAAGCCTCTAATTCTCTTATTATAAGGAGATTTATAACTACCCATATCATGAAGTCTTCACCCCATGGATGTTATTATACATTACCTTAGAGCATAAAGGCATTTCAAGGAGGAAGAAATATTCCAGCCCTTGATTTATTAATATCTTTGCCTTTCTTAAATTCAAGCTTGTATAAATGCTATATAAAGATGTTCACCACATGGGTCATAAAGGAGGAGAAAGCTACCACACCCAATATTATAACTAAATTTATGTTTATATTTATTGGCGCTTGTTATAAGAGATTTCCACAAGGGAGAGGATCTAGTCATTGGGATTAAATAAGTATTTTTCTTGCACCACTGAGCAAATAACAATAAGGAGTCTCCGTAACATAGATTCCATAGGACCTTAAGTTTAAAATTGATTTAGAGACAGCGTATAGCAATCACCTCCCTTATTCTTAAATAGATCCGTGAAATTGTATGAAGCTTCTTATCCTCAAATGATAAAAGAATTTAGTGAGCAAATTCTTGATTATCCCATTAGAATGCCATGATAACCAATATGAAAGGTAGTTGTTAAGCTGATCTAATCAATTGAAGCCTACCTCCAAGGAAAGTAATTTGTTTTCCATCCAATAAAAAGTCTATTGAAGAGAGGATTAAAATGAGCCAATTTGATGGGACCTTTGGCAAGAGGTAAACCCAAATACTTAACGAATACCTTGTTTAATTCTTGTAATAATGTTCTACTTCCATATTTAGAGAAACAGATTGAAGACTTCGTCCTATTTACCTCCAACCCAAGGTAAGATTTGAGGGAATTTAGGGAACGTTCTAAGGAGTTAAAGGTGGAGTAAGAAGCTTCACCCAAGACCAATAAATCATCAGCATATAATAAATGAGATATATAACAACTTCCCGATGAGAACGGATTGTAACACCTGAGATTAACTTTCATATCCATCATACAAGAGAAGGTGTCCATGGCTATAAGAAATAAGAAGGAGAAAGAGGTATTAACCCATTGGTGGATATCCTTAGTTTCCATTCAAAGACAATTGAGAAAGGAACATTAACAATGCATGCCTCGACCCACTTAACAAATCTAGCTGGAAAGCCTTTACAAAGAAGTCTATGAAGAAGAGACTGCCTATTGACATTGTCAAATGCAAATCAAATTTAGCTTTGAAATTTAGTGTAGAGAAGAGAATTCATTGCAAGCCTCAAATGCCATTGCCAAATTATCCGCTATATCACGACCTTTAATAAAAGCTGATTGAGCCTTATTAACAATTTCAAGAAGATATTTCTTCAATCTAGATGCCTTAGGAATAAGAGTAATATAAACAATGGCATCTTAGATTTTAAATATAATTAAGCAAAAGGTTCTCCGGATCTCCTGTGATGTCAAAAATTTTGAATTGAATATCCGACTGAGACTTATTTTCAAATACTATGATATGAGTATTTCGATCTTTGATATCTTACCTCAAATTTCGCTTGATCCAAGGAACATGAACCTAAAGGTTTTCTTGAATAACAAGAGAATAGTAAAAGATTAGAAAAGTACTTACAATTCCTCACCAATAAGATTTTATTCACAATTTATCATCTCAAATTTCTATCATATTAGATTCTTCTTCCTTGATGTAATTATAAACTTCAAATCACATCGATTTAGTGAGCCACGCGCTAGTGCTGTTTGATCCATAAATTTTCTGACAAGAAACTCAAGATATCTATTTTAATATCCCTCATCATGTAATAAGGAAATGATTAGATCATTCTTCTTCTAGATAGACATCCTTGTGAGCTAATTAGATTCTTTAAGGAGCAATCTCCTTAGTTTTCTTGAAGTATCTTAACTTGATGTAGTTTTTTGGATAAGATATACTATGGATTTCCATGAAACATGCCCTAAGCTACTGACCTCCTTAAACCAAGTTTCAAAATCCAATATGAAAGGAATCAGCACATTAGAGACAAGGAAGTAAGAAAAAGTGATCAAGATTGAGGAAGGACTTTATAAACTAAGAAGGAATACCCAAATGAGTTACAACACCATCAAGCTTAGAAAAAATCACCATCAACTTGTTGGACCATGTATAGAACACCCCATATTTGTGAATCAAGGCTACAATCGATTGAGATTATTTGAACTCAAATTGAGATCAAATCATTTTATCGATATTTAATGAATTAAAGTCTCCCATTATGATCCATGGAAGAGTAGAAGAGAGCCCACCAAGAGAGTTCCTGATTGATTCTAAGATCATTTTCGAATAAAGAGAATCAAGTTACATGATACCACCATGTATATGTTGAGGATTCAGATATGTGCTCAAAACAAACCATCTTTGCCATTTAATCCATAACTCACTGGAGAACAAGTAAAATTTGAGATACTAGCTTCAGGATTAAACATAGAGAAATTATTTAGGAGGAGTTTTGTATAGAGCCCCATGGAGATCCTGAAGACAGAGAAGGTATGAGAATCCTCAATTCACAATGCCTCTCATAGAGAATAACATCGCATAGAGACAGCTGGAGCATTGGGATGAGAAGGTGTGGGCTCTTTGTTTTGTTTCCTTTTGATATAAAGAAATGTTGGAGGATTTGGAAGAGTCACCATTCAGATGAGCTTTATCCTGCATCTTGTTGTTCTTCTCATTATTCTTTTAAGATATTTGTGCGTCTCATAAATGTGCGGTCATTATTTTTTTTTAGTGAGATAATTATAAAATATAGGATTTGAAGTTTGACATGGGGAACAGTGCACTTGCCCAGAAATCCTTTCGCGGTCACTTTCAGGTTTTTTTTCTTCGACAGTGTCGCAGAGATTTGAATGTCCTTTTGGTCTAGCTAGCTGTTTGTTTTATCTGCATTTGGATTATTGTATTTTTGATTTATTTATTTGTTTGGGATAATACCTGAATGTCGTATTTGTATTTTATTTATTTTAATATTGATGAGATTGTTGGCTCACGTGATGCTTTGAATTCGTTTGGAAATTATTAGAAAAAAAAGTTAGAATTTAAATATATACACACTTTATTATTACTAAAAATTTATTATTATAATAATATTCAGTAAATAACTTTTCAAATTAATATAATATAAGTATAAGATTTGAATTGAAAATCTCAATAGCATGAGTTATCCATTACTAAATTAATGTCTTATCTGCAGAGCACTTCTATAATTAAAAAGACTTTAAAGACTTTCATGAGAACACATCTTTGACTCATTTAACAATTTAAACTTCTAAAAAAATAATAAATAAAATATGAACTTATAATAGAATTTATACAAAATCAAAACACTTTGATATATTTTTTATTCTCAATGTTCGATTCACATTACATAGTAACAATTGGTTAAAATCTTAATTATTTACATTAAGAAAATATAAATTATTAGCAAAATTCAAGTGGTATTTGAAAGAGTAACAAGAATCTCATTATCATATGGGATAAAATCAATGTAATTTGCATGTTCTAGACTAAATATACTCAAATAAATTTGATAATTTTGAAAAATAATTCTGAGAGGATATTGGTAGTGGTGTAAATAAAAGCCTTTTGAACAAGCTAAAATTATTATCTGTTACCCAAGACTTTTTGAAATCGCTCTGTGTTCAATTAAGCTCATATTATTTTGCTTAAATAAATAAATTGTATATATATGTACCTTTTATTTTGAACTAAAATGAGCAAATTATCTAACATAAGTTATTTGTGTCTTCTTATTTATTAGTAAACTTCAAACACAAGTCAATAATAAACTTTATAGATAACCCTAGATATTAGAATCAAGAATAATGGATACTTTGTAAAGACTTTTTTATTAATTTTTTTTTATCTTCAAGATATAAAAAAGTTCAGAATATTTTGATATTTGAATAATCAATTAATTTAAAAACATACACATAATTTTATATATTTTTATATCTAATACTTAAAAATAGATATTTATTTATCTAATACTTTATATCTAAAATGTTTACTTATCTAACACTTTTTTATACCTAAAAAAGTGTTATTCTTTGAAATTGATATTTTGATGTAATATTGAAGATTTGAGGTTAAATAATATTTATTTAGATATCACAAAACAACCTGCCCGAACCAAAATCTTTAATCTGATTCAATTCAATTCTTCCATATGTTAACGCCATCGTAACGCCATCTGCAACACCGACTAAACCCTGATAAATCAAAACTTAATCTGATTCAATTGACCTTCCATAAAAGCAACGCCATCGTAACACTCGATAAACAACCTCGGCAGGTAAAGATCTTCACGACTGCCGACTATGCGACCACGTTTCATTATATTGCCGCTAATCGCGCCACCATCATCAGATGCCATCGCTGCTGACTACTGAGCCGGACCGCCAGCTGACTATCGCAGAATTTTCGCCGGTTTACCAATTATCTCTTATCCCCACTGACTATATGCTGCTGCCACTATCGCTGATTATATGCCGAGCAATTTTGTCAATCGTTTAATATCTCATGCTGACGCCTACCACAAGCCGCTGACACCAGCCGCTAAGTTACCGAATAACCCTGTTGCCGCTAACCAATGGCCGGCCACCGCATCGACTATCAATGCTGGCCGCCACTATCGCCGACTATGGTCGCCACAATTTTCGCCGGCCACTATCGCTGCCGGCAATCTTCGCCGGCCACCACCATAGCCGGCTACTCAATCATGTCCTGACGTCCGTCTTTTGCCGCCGCCACCCTTCAGGCGCCAACCATAATCGACGGCCACATTCACCGACGATCACGCCTATCAAGTGAGGGCAGGGTTGGCATCTTCAAATTGGTTTCAGAGTGACGGAGTTGGAGTGATGTTAAGAGGCCGCAATCATGCGCTTTTCTTGCTTGTGATTGAAGGGTTTTCATCCCAGACGCCAAACATGCAAGAAAACCGCAAGAGAGTGAAAGTTTACCCTTGTTAGTCCAAAGACACACAAGTAATTAAAGAGCAGGAGACACCCAAAATTCTTAACGGAAAACCCTGAAAAGAGGGAAAAATCACTGGCCCACAAGAAAAGCTTCCACTATGTATCCGTTTGAATACAAAGTCATAATGGATTACGAATGCATATGAGAGAGGAATAACTGCAGTAATAATGATCAGTTGTAATTATTAATGGATGGTGGAGATGCTGGGATAACTTGGAATGCAGAAGCAATTTCATATGACGGCGGGTGATGATGGTTGATGTATGGCCGAGCTTTTGAGGATCTGAGGATCTTGACTTGAGCTCTCTCTTCCTCTCAGCTTTTCCCCTCTTCTTCCTGCCGTGGATTCTTCCTTTCTTCTTTGGGCACCTCCTCTTCTTTACTTGTTTCACCCTTCTTCTTCCCCTCCTTCTTCTCTCTTTTCGCAGATCACGGCTAAGGATCAAGAATTCGGTTCCGCTGGAGTCAAACGACCGTCAATGGTTCTCCTCTTCTTCCTCTTTCCTCTTCTTCTCACTTCACTCACTTCACTTGGCTCTCTCTTCTTCTTGTTCTAGATTGATCATGGATCACACGCTGGGCGGCGGTTGATCAATCACCGAAGCTTTCCTCCTCTTCTTCCTTTTCTTCTCTTCTTCTTCTTACTCACTTCACTTCCTCTTTCCTCTCCCTTCATGTGAGGAATGAAGGTCTATTTATAGATGGAGGAGGGGCACTCTTGTAAATTCATGTAAAGCCCTACCACTCCTCGATCGGACGGCTCAGTGATGATTCCTTCATCATTTGATGATTTTGAGCATTGATGCCCAAATGAAGTCGATATGAGATCTTAGGCTCTCTTCAAAACGCTGATTACTATAAACACTCTATATTTGAGAGTCGTTTCATGATTTAATTGATGTCCCAAAGATTCCAATGATATTTTAAGTGCTTGATCTCGACTTTGACTCAAAATCATTTCGCTGACGTCAAGGTTTGCTTTAACTAGTGGATTTTGAGAGACATATCAAATTCACCCTATTTTGATGACATTAGTCATCCAAAAGTATATGTCAAATGTCAAAATAACGAATTGAAAGTTTTCAAGGATCATGGGTCATGGCGCCATAAAAGAAGGCGCCATGAGCAGCTGGGATCAGGCAATGCGATGATGGCCCATCAAGTCAAGTCTCACCGAGGCTGGCCGGATTTAACGGCGAATGGCTGCGGATCGGTGGCATTTCACGGCCATAGCCAACCGGCGATGAAACCACTTACGCCATGAATAAACGACGGTGATCTCGCCTGGCCGCAGTCAGTTCATTCTTCTGTCGTCGTCCCAGATATTCGTCACGCTGACGCCATGAATGACTAATGCTGGCAATGCTCAGGTAAAGTAAAGAATAGTAAAAACAGACCATGTGTCATACCATGGCCATTCATCTACCGAATCTGAAGGGTTTTTATTTGAGGGTTTTACCCTTTGTTCTGGGCTATAAATGCCCTGTGGTGAGAGGGAGAGCATGTTCCCTTTCTTCATGGTCAAAGGCAATCAAGCATCAAGAGGCGTCGGAGAGCATCAAGGAGGAGGCGATCAGGCTTTTGACATACAAGGCTAATCTCCATGGATTATCCGTTAGAGGCGGAAGGCCCATTTCTAGATTCTGTTCCGGCGACTGCCCGCCGACCGTCCGGTTAGAGGATCAAGGCCCATTCATACTTGGCCACTGCTATACTGACCATCCGGGTTAGAGGATCAAGGCTCACCTTATGTCGGATTCCGGTCTGCCTGCTTGGATCATCCGGTTAGAGAATCGCCAGATATGTCGGGTTCCGCCTCGCCTGGACCGTCTGTTAGAGGCGACTTATCAGATACGCCGGTTCCGCCCGCTCGTCGACCGTCCGTTTAGGGATCCACAGGATCAGTACTCGTTAAGCTCTCCGGCTTGGGATCGACTGCGCCCACGATATATACGCCGGTTCCGATCGTTCGCTTGACTGGTCGTTAGAGGCGGCCTACATATACGTCAGGAAACTACTCGGACCGGGTTAGAGGCGAGGCCCACGCATACGCCGTGGTTCCGCTTATTCGGACCGTCCGGGTTAGAGGATCAACCCACCAGATACTTCCTTCACATCATGTCATCCGTTAGGAGAGGCATCAGGACGGGTCATCTAAGATGCTCGATGATGGTGACGAGGATAACCAAATAATGATGAATCTGGGATCACGATGGTCGGAGGCGGATCCTAGGAGGCAGTGACCGACGATAGTCAATGGACCTATGGTAATTTGGCACCGACGGGTGTGGTATTGCAAACACTAAATCTAAGGTGTCATACGGGATGACCTATTAAGATGATGACGGACCATGGTGCTGATAAAAAGCGTTCCATGACGACAATAACCATGTGAGGCCATATGGTTGGCGGTCGACGGGGTGGTCCAGTGAACAGAGAGGGCGACCAGGCCTTAATGTAGTGGGTGACCGACAAGATGGTGGTGACCGCAGATCACCGCTGATGGTTATGGCGGATCTTACCTGAATGAGGCTGATCTATGGTTGGCCGAAGGGGTGGTCGGCAGAACCGCACGCGAGACGGCTGACATAATCAGACGGCGGACCTATAAGACGGTGGTGACAAATGGAGATTGCCGGCGATTTCGCCAGCGACCGGCATTATTTTAGATAGCGACCGCCAAATTTCGACTGGCTGCATAACCGCACGTGAATGACTATTGGATGGAAATACCCACGACGAATGCCAAAGAAGTTGCGGAATGGGATCTACCGGGCGCCGACGGATAACCAGAACGATGGCGAGATTGCCCGATGGTCTATGACCGCATTATGATTGCCATGGGGTGTGGTGGCAGAATCGGTGAATTTGATTTACCTGGCGATCGGCTGTGAATACAATCACCATGGTCCGTAGTCCCTACTTCTCAGAAAATAGATTTCTGAAACTATGATGGTTCAACATTGATAATCGATGTGTCAATTTGCATGTTAGAGATATAATTGAATCATTTACCCATCCAAGTTTGTTTGTCGAGTTTTATCCGACATTAATTCTCAGTGGTACAAAGTTTTGACCTTTCCAGTTATTGGTTAATATTGACGCTAACTATGCTGAAGTCCACCATGACTTTGACCTTTTTTGTTTGTCGAAGTTTTGCTCTGACATTAACTAATGGAAGATTAAGTTAAAGACCTTTTGACCTTTCTTTGTTTCGAGCTTTGCTCATGACATTAACCTGTGAAGGAAGAGATCGCATAAAGTGATCTTGACCTTTCTCTTTGTTAGTAAGATATGACATTAATAATATGGAAGAGATCGCAGAAGTCCACCAAGGACGCTTTGACCTTTCCGTGTTCGCTTGTACATTATTATAAGAGGTCGCAAGTCCACCAAGACGCTTTGACCTTTCATGGGTTGTTTGTCGAAGTTTTGCTGATTGGCATTAACCGTATGGAAGAGGTCGCTGAAGTCTACCAAGATTTTTTATTTATTTGTCGAGTGTTTACTGATGACGTTAACCCGTATAAAGGTTGAAGTCCAAGGAAATTTTGATATTTGTTTAGAGTGTTTATGATGACGTAATTATGGAAGAGGTCTATACATATAGCCGTATGACCATTGATCTTTGCCTTTGACTTTTTTATCCTTTGAGATTAAGAAATTGCCTATTGGGGTATGTATGAGTCTAATATTCTTTCAAATAATATCCTTGTTGAATGGGCCTGATTTCTTATTGAATACCCATTGGGTGCTAGATTATCCAAATTGTTCAATGAATAGTCACCAAGATTTGTGCTTCCACATGATTTAAAATTGACATAAAAATTTGCATGAGTGATGAGTAAAATAATCCAAGAAAAACTCCTCTTATTTTAGAGTTTACTATAAAGCTTCTAAGGAGAATCTTAAGTATTTTTAAGTGATTCACCCTCACATGTTGAATGCCTAAAAGATGGGAGAATCTTAATGATCTTAATGAACTGCTACAAACCTTGGCGAAGTTCGAAAAGCTGATGGATCCCCTATGGAGTAAAACCAATGAAGCTCAAAAAAATCACAAAGTAATCGAGCTTTGGATATTATATCAGAATGATCGATGTGCATAAATTCAGATATTGAATCAATTTTGAAGCTTGAAAACTGAATTGAGTGTTGAAGAATAACTCTAAAGGTGAATTCTCATGTATGAGGAGGATATTTCATGCAAATTCATCTGATTAAGCCGATTAAATGTATTTAAATGATTAGATAAAGATGAGCAGCGAAGCTATCAACAATATTATATGACTAATATATGAATGGAATACAATGTCATGGAGATCAATCACGGCCTCTACGCCAAGAACCCGCCGAAGATTATTTTGACCTCCGCCAAACCGATCTTGGGGACATGTTTGCCGCTATTTGAGTATTCCTAAAATTCGGATCATTTATTTGAGATTCCATGAATAAATCTTCCAAAGAGATTCATACCTTCACACATAATCATATTGATATCATCCTTAAGATTATTTCTAAGTAATATATTTATTTACATCATATAAATTTTATATATTTTTTGTAAATTGTGATAGTTTTTTATCCCAGAAATATGAAACCAGCTAGATGAAAAGTTTTATTTATCTATTGTAATACACACACAAGATGTTAAATTTATATATAAGAATTATTTATTGCCTATGTAAATTCCTCTTAATTTAAACATTTTTTTCTTTTTAAAGTTGAAATCAATAATAAGTTCTCGTTTATAACGCGATAAATGTGCGGTCACTGCCACCTACTTTTCTATCAGTGGGCGTCGCATGCGGATTACAATTAGATTGTTTTTTTCTTCGTCGTCGGCGAATTAAAACAAAAAGAGTTCATCAGAAAATAATAATAAACATAATATATCGTTATTCATAAATAACTTATGAGATATTTATTTATAATTTTAAGATAATTAACACAGATCGTAAAAATTATAAAATACATGAATATAATTGTAAGATAAATTTTTTATATATTTTGAATTGTAATAAAATCTGTGGTTATGAACTACTTAGTTAATGAAAATTTTAAAATTCAGGATAAGAATTTGAATTCATATTTTATTTACATCATAATAATAAATCAAATTTTAAGATCTTTACACAAGTATTAAAAAAAATCTATAATAAAAAAATCAAGCAATATAATAGTGAAGACACGTGATGATAAATTTAAATTATTTATGATATCGTATAATATAAAATAATTAATGTGGTCAACGTACCCTGATTTAATTTTGGTGAATGTTTAAAAATGTTACAAGTAACATTTAATTAACATATAAGATAAAATTATGTGATTTTAATTTATGAAAGAAATTTAAAAATAATTGATGTGTGATAAATATTCATTGTGAATTAGAACATAAAATAATTTTTTCAACTATTTAAATGATTAATAAATAAATATCATAAAGAAATTTTTTTTTTTTGATGGGTATCCACCCAACACTTTACCATCTTACGCGTGAGATTAATTAATCCCACGTGAATCATGGCACATTCATCAGATCGATCTATCACTGAAATAATTATGAAATTATTATCGATGAAGTTATAATAAATATATTTTTTTTTTTTATTTTGTAACAATTTTTTATCGTTAACACAATCGAGTAAGTTGAAAAATAACTTTCATTATTATTGCTCAAAATATAATCAAATAGAGCTAAATATACTCAAATGACACATGATATATTTTAGATCGCAGCTCCTAAAATATAACTTATATAAGTTTAGCTGCAAAATTTAGTGCAAAGTTGTAATAATTTTATGAGTCACTTAATTAAGCATATTTTAGAAATTTTATTATATTTTTAGCTGCCATAATTATTTTATTTAAGTCCTTATATTTAGGTTATATTGGATATATTGCACCGGTAAAAATACCCACAATTAAAATAATAAAATCTAGTGACAGCAACAACATGTGCTTGTCAATTGAAAAATGCATATAAATTTATTTTATGCATTAATCTTCTTTTCTTCCAAGAATTTAAATTAAATCTCATTTAATTTCTAACACAATAATTTTAAAATTTTCATCAATCATATAAGCTTTACTTATTTTATTTATAGACTGATGAGTTAAACTCTATCACATGAGAAAATTTCCTTAGCACTTAAACAGTGAAGCAAAGCAACGTTCCCCATCTTCTGCTAAATAAATATTTAGAGTACTAATTTTGTATTATTTATAACTTTATTTTAGAAGAATTTATATATATATATATATATATATATATATATATATATATATATATATATATATATAAATTCTTCTAAAATAAAGTTTATATAAAACTATTAATTTTTATGCTTTTATGAATAAAATTATTTAATTATTTTTTCTTTTTTTGCTAAATTTTATAATTATTAAACTATTATTTCGTTAAATTCCCTGGTCAACCACAATCAAAACAGATATTTGAAATATCAAACTTAATAATTGAAAATTACAGTTTGTTAGGCTGGAGTGACCTGGACTGACAGATAATTGAGAAATTATCTTTCTTTTTCTATCAAATAGCATGAAACCTCGTGACTTCAAAATACAAACTCCTAAGGTAAAGATGCTGTCTTAGTCATCAATATATCAAGAATTGGCATGTGGCTTGAAATCTGATACAATTAGGCCAGATAATTGCTCATCTAAATTTTATAATTTCTCTTATAAGACAGTCAAATTAATCACTATCTTCTCGTAAAAATAATTTTTATCCTCTAATTTTATATTAATATTTAAAGTTATCCCTTCTCAGAGCATAGGCTGGTTTTGTCGTTGCTTTAAATATGAGTTGAACAATTTACATGATTTATTATATTCTTTTTGACACAAAAAATTTTTATTCTTTTTGAAAATCTCTTTGAAGGTTTAAACATAGTTCTCTCCTATTATCCTATACATAGATCATCATTGTGTTCAGACTTACTAAATCATATGATTTTATAGTGCCTAAATCATTATTTATTTTTTGAAAGATTTCTCATTATTGGGAGTGTTATCACTATCATTTATCAAATATTTATATGATGATATCACATCTTCATTCGATGGTATTTATTATGAGTGAAATATTATTTTCATTGAATTTTTTATACTTATTGGAGATAATAGTGCATTTGAGACAAATATGCTGGTGGATTTTCACAATACATCCGCTTATCATTTAAGAAATTGAAGTGTGGGTGCATTTTACAATGCGATGTGATGAAAAATTATGCTTTTCAATTTAACCTGATAGAATATGGTGGTTTACAGAAAGCTTCGGTCTGATTTTTGTAAAATTTATTATAACTTTTTAGATAATAATTTCTTCTGCAACTACTCTACCATTATTTTTTCAACTAACTATGACTAACCTAAAAGCACCTAAAATCTTTCTCTCTCACGTAATAGATATAACTATATGAGCATAAATCATGAAATCATAGTAAATATTTTGTCTATCTAATCACAATTCTCAATATATGCATCCCAAATTTTTTTCTTTGCATTATCTTTAAATAGAAGAATGCAATGTATGCTCTTGCATGAATTAAATTCAATAATTTACAGAGTTTTTAATAAGATTACCTCATTAAATTATGGGCTTTAGTGTTTCCATTTAAGATGTTTTCATCCTTAGATGGAGATAATATCATATTAGACTTTGAAAGTGTGTGAGTCCCTTGAACTATTATTGTCCATCTCAAAATTTAATTCATATTTAAAATAAAAAAAAAAAGAAGAAGAAATGAGTAAGGATATCCTCAAAAAAATTTGATATGCAAAAAATTAAAAGTTTTAATTTTTTTTAAAGATAAGTATAATATAATAATTAGATAATTATTTATATATTACATTTATCTAAAAATAAATCCGAGAATTTAAAAACACCTTATCAAATTTTTTATAGATTTTATCAATACCAAATAAAACATCTAAGGATATGTTTGGGATATTTATGGTTGTATGAATAATAATAATAGATTTGCTCTAAAGAAACTATTATCTAAAAAAGTTGTGATAGATATTATATATATATTTTTAATTTTTAGAATATCAATTTTTTGGCTGCACTAGTTAAAACTCAATGAAGTCAAGTTAAAATATAATTTTTCATCACAAAATTTTCAAAATAATGCCCTATCGTAATTTATCATCAGTTTGAAATAATGAGATTCAATCACACCATCATGAAACACGCCCAAATGATGCCCAACTTTTATTAAATCTTATAAATTTTGATTTATGTGAATATATATATATATATATATATATATATATATATATAGAGATACCAAGATCGGTACGTCTCCACCGCCATAGAACCCTATTTCCAAATAGGTAAACTCGCTTTCTCCCGTCCATCTCCTACTTCAAACCGCCACCTCCTCCTTGCTTTCCTCAGTAACTCCATTCTCTCGTCTCAAGTCCGGCTTCTCTCTAACCTCTTCATCAACCGCTTCTTAATGCCCTATCTACGCCATTGCCTTTTCTCTGACTCACGGAGTTTTCTCTCGCCTCAACACGGCCTGATACTCCTGCTTCACCTCGCCGAGATTCTCAAAGCCATTTTTCTGCAGGCAACACCAGCTTCTTCCCCCACTTCTCCTTCCCTCAAACCACAGTCCGCAAGTAGTTGGAAGAAGACGAGTTATGGCTATGATGATTCCCATCTGAGGAGTCGCATAAGAACGAAAGCATGTGGATACAAGGATCCACCGTCTAATCAAGAAGATGGATAGATTGGAACCAAGAAATCGACTTCCCAAACCGATAAAGCAGAAGAAGGCTCCTCTGTGGGTAGATTCACGATCTTATCAACCCGCACTACTTATGGGTTTCTCCCTACTTTCTATCCGCCTTTGGGGTTTATTAGGTTTGTTTGCATCATCTCCATTTCAATCCAATGTTGCGAAAACCATACATTTTCCCTTTGTTTTCAATATCTTCTTGAAATCAAAATCAAAACACCTCGCCATTTCTAGCATCCTCAAAAGAGGAAGGCCTGACTTTTGTGTTACTTATTGTCATCTGCCCTTGAAAATTCAAGAATTATTTTCTATAGGAAAATAAAAAAGGTATTATAGAAATTACAGATTATTGAGTCCGATTCAACCCATTCTAAACAGATAGTCACCAGCATGACTTAAGCCGCATAATCTGTTTATTGATTAAGCTCCACAAACAGCATTAAACAATTTGTGCTAATAAAATGATGAGAAACAAGTTTTGTGCCTGCATCTGCTCGTGCATTAGCTCGGATTATTTGGTTTGCACCCGGTACACAGTGTAATAGGAAACCTTCCGAACTTCCTGGGCTTTGCCGATGGTTCAAAGAGTAAGAATTTAAAATAATTCATAGGTTGCATATTGTGATTTGGATAAATATAAAATTTTAGGTCTTTGTCTTTCATAAGCATGCATTGAAATCTTCCTACATAATTTTACTTGGGTCCTCTTATATTTAAAATATTACATAAAATTTGGTTGAAAATTTATACATTTTATTGGTGAGAAAAATGTATTCTGCAATTATATCATGCTTAGCACTAGGACTGATGATATTTCAATAGAAATGTAAAAATACTTAGAGATTAAGGAGTTTCTTGATTTACTAATCTTTTCAATATTATTTTAAAGACTAATAAGATGCCGGAATATAGAAATAGTTTGTTGGTTCCTATTTTTAAAAATAAAATGATGCACAAGAGTGTAAATTATAAAGGAATTAAATTAATGTGTCATATATTAAAATTATGAGAGTAATTGAGCTTAAGTTTATGCACTAACACAAAAGTTTCTCAAAAGCTTTGAATTTATGTAGGTTCTATTATGGATGCTATACATTTGTTGAGAGGTTTGATGGAGAAGTATTGAGAGAGTAAGGTTGATTTATATATGATGACATTTGTCAATTTAGAAAAAGCATATGATAAAGTTCCAAGAGAAATGCTTTGAAGAGTTCTAGAAAAGAAATGAGTTAATATTGTTTATATTGAAGTTATTAAGGATATGTATATTGGAGCTATTATTTGTATTTAAACATAAGGAAGATTGACCAAGTATTTTTTGTATTTTAGTTGAATTATATCAAGGATTGACTTTAAGCACATATCTTTTTTCTTTTGTTATGAATATTCTTACTAGACATTTATAAGAGGATGTACTTTGATATATTCTTTTTGTTGATGGTATTCTTCTTGTTGATAAGACAAGAGAGGGAGTTTATGAAATGTTCAATTATGGAGGTCAACCTTAGAGTATAAAGTTGATCGATGTTGAGTCTTGCTTTCATCTATATCAAGGTTGATATCTTTTGGTTTTGTGAGTCTATTATCGATTTTTCTCTAATTGCAGGAATTGTATATTTCAGATCGATGTGGTTTGAATGGAATTGGTTTCACGATCAAATTTGAACCGATTGAAATGGTCGGTTAGGCAGCTTTAGAACAATGTTAAATCTTGAACATGAATATCAACTTTTAAGTTGAACTCTAATATGAGATGTAACTTCAATCTTTGTTCTGATATTTTGGCCACCAATGGGTGGTAAGAAAAGCTTCTTTAATGATCTATTGTCATGTGATAGTCTACAGATAAGTTTCATCATGTATCACTTTATTATTCTTGTCCTTTTGACAATTCACTTAATTGCTTTACTAATAGTGGGTCTCTTTATATGCCCTTTTGTCCAAAATTCATATAACACCTTATTGTTGTTAGTATAGTTGAGGATCTTCAATGAATAGGGTGTAAATGAGCTGAGCTTTAGTTGAACCCTTGTTCGTGAAAATTATTTTATTCTTTCCTTTGAATGTAATTCTATTTTAATCATTACTTATATGCTTTATGTTTTATAATTTTAGAACGAACATTCAAATATTTCTCATGGAACGGTCACACAATTTATGTGAATGTGAATATTTTTTTAATAAAGTAAAGTGTGCCTTTTTTTGAAAATTTATTGATTTATTATTTCTTAATAAAGGCCGACGGTGTGTCTTTATTAAAAAAATACTATTGATTTATTTTTTAAGTACAGGCCGACTGTGTGCCTTTATTTTGAGAAATTATTTTTTTAGAAAAGGCCAAAAGTGTGCCTTTATTTTGTTTTTTGAAATATGTTCAAAAGCATGTCTTCTCATTTTTTATGCATATTAATCTTTAAGACTTTACATCAGCATTTTAATCTGTTCTTTTAATTAGATATGTTCAAAAATTTATGTTATTGCAAAGTTTGATTTCTTTATTTTGTTATATGAGATGCTTTGATTTTTAATTTTATATAAAAGTAAATTATTCATTATTTTATTGTGCCCCTCAAAAAAAAATTCTCTGATCTCTATATATATATATATATATATATATATATATATATATATAGATATATATATATATATATATATATATATATATATATATATATATATATATATATCTATATATATATAGATATAGATATATATATTAAAATAAATATTATATTACACATGCAACTAGCTCATCTTTTAAGTAACGAAGATACATATTTTATTGATAAATATAATCACACAAATATTGTAATCTTTAAGTATAAACAAAATGAGCAAACCACATCCACGAAAGCCGCTTCACCTTATCTAATTATGTTCCCCTCTCCCTCTCTATTTAAGGAGAAAATATTACGTCCGGAGTCCGCACGTAGCTTTACATGCGGACTCCAATCCTAGCTTGACGCGTGTCCAATAGTTTTTCCCGCTTTAGCTTAACGTAACTCTGACGGCCGACGCCGCTTATCCGGCCCGCCCACCGCTCAAACAAATAGAGAAGAAAAACGACGGCGCTTGTTCGACATTCCTCCTGCATGATAGGGTTTTCTCCTACTCGCCTTCTCGATTGAACAACCCGCCGCCGCTGGTTTAGCAAATCTTTAATAACTTCCATTGAGGTATATCAGAAGGACCACAGGTATTTTACACTGTTCCCAAACTTTAATGAATTTAAGATTTTCTCGTTTTCTCACCATCCAAGATGTGAACATTTTAGAACATTTGAGTTCTTTAAATGAACGATGTGTATTTTAGTAGTTTTGGAGATGTTTGCATGTTCCTCAGATCCAAGATGGTACATGCCATTATTTTCAAATTTTGAACCGATTAGCCTTGTGAAATATTTAGTATATCACATGGTAGGATGTTGATCATGTTTCAAGATGAATTCAGATCCGATTGGGATGATAGTATGAGATGGCATTAAAATTTTGTGATTTCGCAGATTCTCACTGTGATTCTCATGAGAGTCAGTATTTTGGTCATTTTTTCCGCTTTCTGTCGTTGAGGAAATATGTTCATTACAATTCATTAGGAATAATTTGGAGGCTGATTGGTTGGTTTTTTAATATTATTTTTCATCTGTACTCTCTCTACTCTCCTGAGAGTACAAATGATTTTGGTCATTTTTCTAGTTTATTTGGCCTGTTTGGAGGAAATATGTTCATTACATTACATTGGAAGCAGTTTGGAGGGATGTTTGGATGATTTCTGGGAGATTTCTGCATCTGTACTCTTTATACTCTCATAAGAGTACATAGCATTTTGGTCATTTTTTTCTGTTTCTTTGGCCTGTTTGGAGGAAATATGTTGATTATAATTCATCAGGAATAATTTGGAGGCTACTTGGTTGGTTTTAGTATTTTGCATCTTTCCTTTGTACGAGTACGATGATTTTGTGGATATTTTTTTCGCTTCTTGCTTATTCGATTATGTTCATTACAAGTGGAAGCAATTTGGTTTTGGATGATTTGGAGATTTTCAGATCAGACTCTAGAGTGAGCATTTTGGTCATTTTTTTCCCTGTTTATTTGGCTGGAGAAAATATGTTTATTACAATCCACTGTGAACAATTTGGAGGTCGCTTGGTTAGTTTTTTAGTGTTATTTTGCATTTGTACTCTCGCATCTCTCGAGAGTACATATAATTTTGACATTTTTTCGAGTTTCTTCGCCCGGTTGTTTAGATTATATTCATTACATTCTAGCAAGCAATTTGGTCGCTTTGGATGATTTCCTGAGATTTTCAGATCAGACGCATGTACCTCATGAGAGTATGCATTTTGGTCATTTTTTCTCTGCTTTCTGGCCTCTTTGGAGGAAATATATTACAATCAACTAGGAATAATTTGGAGGTTGATTGATTTTTAGTGTTATTTTATATCCTGCATTCTCGAGAGGATGATTTTAATGCTTTTTTAAATTTTTTGGCCTCTTGTTCAGATTATGTTCATTACATTCTACAAGCAATTTAGTCGTTTGGATGGTTTCGGGAGATTTTATCAGACTCAGACTCTTATAAGAGTGAGCATTTTGCTATTTTTTCGCTTTTGGCTTATTTGGAGAAAATATCTTGATTACAATCCACTAGAAACAAGTTGGAGGCTATTTGGTTGTTTTTTTAGTATTATTTTGTATTTATACTCTTTGTACTCTCTTCAGAGTACAGATGATTTTGTGGATATTTTTTTCCAATTTTTTTTGGCCTGGTTATTCAGATTATGTTCATTACATTCTAGTGGAAAAAATTTGGTGGCTGTTTGGATGGTTTCGATTTCTCAGATTGCATCTCATGAGAGACGAGCATTTTGCTTTTTTCGCTCGCTTTGGAGAAAATATGTTTATTACATTCCATCAGGAATAATTTAGAGACTGATTGGTTGGTTTTTTAGTGTTATTTTACATCTATACTCTATATACTCTCTTGAGAGTACAAATAATTTTGTGGACTTTTTTTCCAGTTTCTTTGGCCTGGTTGTTCAGATTATGTTCATTACATTCCATTGAAAGCAATTTGGTGGCTGTTTGGATAATTTCTAGAAAATTTCTACATCTGTACTCTTTGTACTCTCATGAGAGTACAGAGCATTTTGGTCATTTTTCTCTATTTCTTTGGCCTGTTTGGAGGAAATATGTTCATTACAATCCATCAAGAATAATTTGGAGGTAGATTGGTTGGTTTTTTAGTATTATTTTGTATTCAGACTCTACTCTCGAGAGTACAAACAATTTTGTGGATATTTTTTTCCAATTTTTTTGGCCTACTTCGTGATTATTACATTACATTTCATTTTAATTTGGTGGCTATTTGGATGATTTCGGGAGATTTTGCATCCCTTCTCGTCTATCATGAGAGTTTAGCATTGATCATTTTTTTTCCTATTTTTTGGCCTGTTTGGAGGAAATATGTTGATTGCAATCCACTAGGAATAATTTGGAGGGTGTTTGGTTGGTTTTTTAGTGTTATTTTACATTTGTACTCTCTATTTGGATAGTTTCTGGGAGATTTCTACATTTGTACTCTCTGTACTCTCATGAGAGTACAGAGCATTTTGGTTATTTTTTTCCTATTTCTTTAGCCTGTTTGGAGGAAATATGTTCATTACAATCCATCAGGAATAATTTAGAGGTCGCTTAGTTTTAGTGTTATTTTGCATCATTCTCTACTTTCTCGAGAGCATGATAATTTTGTGGACATTTTTTTCCGCATTCTTTGGCTGCTTTGGAGAAAATATGTTCATTACAAATCAATTGTAAACAATTTGGAGGCTGATTGGTTGTTTCTTATTGGTGATTTACATCTGTACTTTCATTAACTGAATTTTTATTTTAAAGTTTATCATGTATGGGAAAAGGATAACTTCGAGATGCAGGCCTACCACCATTAGAAGTGATAATATTAAAGACGATTTATTGATGAAGTCATTGACATTTTAAAGAGGCTTCATCTGCATCAATTCATTAGACTCCATGAAATTCAGCAAGACTCAAAAGCCATTACCTCAATCCTGTCTTGCTGGGAGATAGAAAAGCAAGCTTTCTTTTTAGGTGGGCAGTGCATTCCTTTCACCCCCGATGAAGTTGCAGTAATTATAGGGATGCCAAACAGCGGGGAGAAGGTCTTATGGCAAAAATAACCACTATCGTAGTTCAGTTCAATGGACTATAAGACTATGCTTGAGCATGCGGATAGCTCGTTGCCTATGGCACAGTTTGTCCAGTTGTACATATATTTTCTACTATCAAATCTTTTTTTTTGTATATCACAACTATACGGTGGCATCGGAATTGATTTTCTACGCTGATGACATAGATAAATTTGTTGAATATAACTGGGCAGAGGCCATTTGGACCTTCATAGTTTCAGAATTTGATGGTATTACATCAAAGATTCATACCCGTAAGACACCGGGTACATGAGTGGTTTGTCACCTTCTTATGGTATGTTTAAATCTTCTGCTTATGTATTATTTGATGCATTGAAGTTAACTTATATAAATATTAATTGTTGATCCACCGAGCAAGCATCATCATGAGTCGCCATCTCCATTTGTAAAAGCCATGTATGTCGTGGATGGTCGAAAATAAAGTTTCTGATGAAGCCTTCACCGGTTTAGGAGGACACCATGTGACATATAATAATATCACTTAGTTCATAAGAATGTAGAGAATGGATGGATTGATTTGGGTTACCGCTATCGAGGAGGTTCTTCTGGCAGTAGGTCCTACCATCCCTCTGGGGAAGCTCCTATGGAGGTCACCAAGGGGAACTCGAGGAGGCACATGTGTAAGTAGACCTATGGAGGCTAGCTTCCCCTGGGAGGCTAGGGGAGTCTCGTGGAGGCAACTGATGTGGATACTTCCACTTGGGAAGTCACGCCTGTGGATACTTCCACTTGGGAAGCCCCACGGTAGCCTCCACTGAAGCCCGCTGAGTCCACCATGGGGAAGCTATTGTGGAGGCCTCCACCGCATGCACATGAAGATGCTCAAGCCTTTAATCGGCAACATTGAGCTGAAAGCTCACGATAAGGAAGAGAAAAGCTATTTGTTCCCCTTCTCTCACACACACTTACAGAAGTCACGAGCAACAATAAGTGATGTGGTGGCCTCCACTCAAGATGAATGATAAGAGGTATTAAGTTACTTTCTTTTAAACTTGAGATAATAAAATAGATTTCACTAAATTTTTTTTTATAGGTTGCAAAGATGAGCCAATAAAGGTCGATGACATGCTATCATTGTGGTGGAGGAGTGTATATCATCTCGAGATCGATCCTTAATTCATCATTAACTTTCACTAAATCATAATTTTGTTTGCGATGAGAGGCACATCATTTTGTTGACTTCTCATCGTATTACTGCTCCATCTTATTGACACGTGCTCGATTCAAGACAAGTAAGTCAATCTTCAATCAACTCTTCATACATAAAATAACTATTCATTTAATTAAGCTGCTTTAAAATATTTTCTCACTTAGGGGTGATACAATATTGGGAATATCATTATTGCCGCGAGGCTCGATGAGTTCTTGACAAATCGATCTCTCGATGCACCGCGTCAATGCCTTCTCCTTCTTACTTTTAGAGTACTTTCGAGGTATGTCCCTATTTGTACATCTCTCTTGGGTAGGTAAGTTACCCCAGATATGCGTTATTACGATTCAATCCTTATTTGTATATATGGAAACTACAATTTATAAACATTCTCTTCTTCTTTTCTTACAACTATGAAATATATGGCCTACAAGGAAAGCAAAATGTTCATCCGGATGTCTTTAGATGTGTCAATGAGCTACTCTTACTTCAATTATATATGTCACCTTTGGACACTCACGGTTGGGCATATTAAGCTAGGGGCTTGTATTTTTATGACTCATTACCAAAACCAACCCATAAGGCCATTCTTCCGAGATTGTAGATTGTTTCAATTTGGTTTCCGTAAACTATTTATTTTTTGGACCCTTTTATTGACTATACTTCTTACTTTTCAGATCAAATTACTTGTTAAAGATGATGTCCAGTCTTTTGTGAGAGATCCCACAAAATGGCCAATCGAAATGGTGAGTGGGTCAGTCAAGATATGATATTATTGCGGGATGTTTGTGCAAATACATGGAAGCGACAATTAAATCCCCATAGCGGTGACCAAGATTGGCTCGAAGAAGATGAATTGCTTTAGGGCCAAGTTCTCTTATGCTATCTTTTGTTTGGGAATGAAAAAGCCAAGCTAAGAACTGTACATTTAAAGTTTGATAAGTAGGAAATAATTGTACAGGGTATTTCTTTTATTTTTTTTTTCAATATCCTTCGGCAGTTTGGATCTTTTATTATTAGCAGAGAACACACTGCAATTTGGTTGATCAATGCTTTATTGGGATGTGTTTCATCTACTCTTTGTACTCTCTGGGAGTATCTGAGTATTTCATCTATTTTTCAATTTTTCTTGGCATTTTGGATGCTCAAATTGCTTTTTTATGAGTTTTAGAGAAGTTTTGCATGTGAATCTATACTCTTTGTACCTCTGTTTCTCTGTGTCTCATACTCTCTATACTCTCTATGTACCCTCATACTCTATGTACTCTCTGTACATCTCATCTATCTATCTCTGTACTTTTCTATACCTCTCTTTGTACTCTTTATACTCTTTCCATTGTAGGTAGTTTGAAGGCTAATTATAAGAATATTTGAGGTGTTATGTGGCTTAACTCTTTGTATTCTCCTCATAGTATATATTATTTGCTTATTTTTTCCCATTTCACTTTTGCTTTGCGGAGGAATTGTTCACTATAACCTTAAAGCAAGTTGGATGCTCTGGGTTACTTTTTTGAGTTTTGCAATTTTGCATGTGAACTCTCTATATACTCTTTATACCCTCTGTACTCTCTGTACTCTCTGTCCTCTCTGTGCTATTCTTTATACCCTATTCTCTCTGTACTCTCTGTGCTCTCTAGACTCTTTATGTACTCTTCTCTTCATGGTAGTTGATATATTATTAATTCTATGATGATTTCTTTACTTGTTTGGAGAAAATAACTTAATTTTGATATTCAAATTATATCATATTTTAAATCAACTGAAAAGAAGTTAAAATTTACATTATCTAAAATTTACGTTATACTTTACATTGAATGCTCAATGAAAGTATGCAGAGAAGCAATATGAACTACTTAGCATGTGAATGTATTATAAGTGATTATTAAACTTAACTCTTTAATAAAGGAAATTATGATCTTTAAAATGTGGTAGAATTTTGTGAATGCATAAAATTACTTTCTATCAAATCATGCTTCTTAAAACTACTTTCTCTTTGAAACATGTGCATAAAATAGACAAATAAACTGTCGATGATACCAACGTCTTTTAAAATTTAAATTTTGCGATATGGAGTAAATTATATTTTAAGATGAGGAATTTTTTCAAATAATGTAATAAATGAAAGTATCATCTGAATTAAATTAATATTATTGATAAATTTATAAATAATTACTAAACTAATATCATCGGTACTAATATCATCTTCATCACATAATTTTTCTTCTTCTAAACTTGTTGATAGGAACATACAGCTTATCAAAAATTGTAATGCAAATAAAAATCATTTCATAAAATATAGAGTACTTTATAGAGTATATATCAAAATTATGTAATAGCAATGAAAATCACTCATCCTCGTAAGCAAGGTAGACTCAATCAAAACGCGGTAAAATATGAGAAATTTTATTGCCCATTTAAGGATTACAAAGTCCTTAATAGGGGTTAAACTTCATGCTACTTTAAGAGCAACAAATAGCGTAGTGAGGAAAAAAAACCAAGCAGAAAATAATTGACCCATATTAAAGTCCATTTGGACCTTCGGTTTCAAGCAAGTTATGTACCTCTCTCTACTCTCGAAATGATTGCACATAAGAACACATAACTAAATGATATCATGCATTGAAATATTTTCGTAATAATATCCATCATCAACTTAGTGTACCAAAACTTCGAGTTGAATTCGAGGTAGAACATCATTATCAGTTAATGATTTTTTTTCGATCGATGTGTGCTATTACGTACCTCTAAAAATACTCGGCATAATAAAGGTGTTGCAATGGGTGATGAAACACGTTCTGCGACACTATCAGTTTGTACTTTGGTTTATGTAATAACAAAAATAGGATGGTTTGAAGATTAGCAGCAATATTTTAAATACTAAAAATTAAGAGGCAAATAGAGAATTACTCTTGGCTTTCTTGGATCTCTCCTAATATCCTTAAGCCTTGCATTGGAAACACCCTTTGGACGTTGCTTAACTAGATCCTTTAAGATATCTTTTCCCTTGTATGTTGTGGTTGACTTCTTCTTCTTAATTGCTCTGTCAACTGGAAGAGAATTCCACTTATTATAGAGTCGACATCATCGTATAGTTTTTTTAAGGATTGAAGCATATAGTCCTCAGCTCTATTATTACCCTGTGCCCTGACGCTTATTTGATATGCATATTGACTAATGTGATTCTAAAAATAATGCCAGTAGCATTTCCATCTGTGCCTTCCACATCTCTTAATTTTCTATATGCACTATCAATGTAAATATCCCTCTATGCTCTAATCATCGCATGAGAAGATACTTATCCGAATGCGACTACATCCCTCGACTAAGAACTCGATACAATGGGCACAAAGTACTCCCATCATTTCAAATTTCTTACAAGCACAAGTTACATCGAGGGTAGTGTCGTTGAAATGGACAGTCCATGTTTTGGATGACTTTTATTCTTTAAGTTTCTCACCAAATACTTGGGTCATTATCCGACACGCATCGATAGGCCTCCAACTCCATGCAAATATTCTTTCTCAAACATCGTATAAAGCTTTCTTGTATAAAATATAGTTGCTTGTTTTAGAATTGCACTGATCTTAACAACAGGAACAATCGATGACTAGCTACACTTGAAGTTTCGCCATGTTCATTCCGCCTTCTCCATAACCTTCTCAACCCTAAGAAATAATCTGTGAGCAACTTATTGGTTTAGAGATTCCGACATACATTGTTCATTGACTCACTACGCTATGTTGACAAGATGCGTAATGAGTCTTTGAATGCGTGGACCACTTGGATCTAATTATATAAAAGCTCGACCAAGCATGATCATGCAAATTGCCTTCTTCTAGCATGGACCAAGCTTCTTCAAACTCTTCCTCCGAGTCACATTTGCTCATGCATGCAAAATAGCCCTTGTACTTATTACTATTAAAGCAATGAACCTTGAAGGAGCTTTAAATATGTCATGGCATATGACTATACAGAATGTAATCAAAATCATATATACTCAAGAGAGTGATGCAAAATAACACTAAAAAAATAACCAAACAATCTCCAAATTATTCGTGATGGATTGTAATGAATATATTTCCTCCAAACAGGCCAAAGAAAATTATTTCTAATGGAATGTAATGACCATATTCTCTCCATCCAAAAAAAATAACCTGTAAAAATATTCAGAAAATCATCTGTACTTTCATGAGAGTACAGAGAGTACAGATGTAAAAATCTCTCAAAATAAGCAAAGTCCTCTTGCAAAGAACTCCAAACAAGCAGTGTGAAATATACACTAAATAAAAGAATTTCAATACTAACAAATTAAAAAATATATGTATACAACGGTTGAGAAAAATTACCGATGAATTTTTATTTAATACATCCTCAACTATTTCCTCAAGGTCATAACTTCCAAATTCATTCTCCATCTTCATGGTTCTTTCATAAAAAAGAAATAAGATTTTATCTTTCTCGCTCTGAGCTCAGTTTGCAAGAAAAAAATACACCCCTAAACCTAAATCTAGATATATATTTCTTTTAAATTCCTCTCAGATTCCAACGATGCTTCTTCTCCATTTGAATGAGGCGGGTCGCAGAATGGCGGGTCCATCCAACATCGCGTGATAAAATAGGAAAAACACACGCGTCCACGATTGGTGTCACTAGATGAAAATCAATTTATGAAGGTAAAATATTTGCAAGACAAGTATGAGCAAAAGATGAGTGCTAAGGAAAAAGAAGTGGCAGCTCTGGAGGATCACCTAATCGGGTGTAGAACGAGCTAGCGTACATATCAACTTCTCATTTCTCTCTCGAGGTGGAGTACTCGATGAGCGATTGAGGTGAGAGACTCACGAAAGAGAAAATACTCAAAGCATTTGCGGAAAAGAAAGCTCTTGAACTAGAGAAGAAAGCATTACAGATCGTCTTTCCGAGAAGGAGCTTATATCGGTGGAAGCAAATAAAATCTCTTTGAAGGTAGTAGAAGACTTTAAGAACTCTAGCTTATCATTATCGAGGACCATGTCCAAGAATCGTAATCATATTCTTGATATTGAAGTGAAGGACTTGGAGCGCTAATGTTTGAAGGGGCATCCAAGGATTCCTAAAAGGAATCTACTTAGTATATCACAAACCGAGCATTGAGAATTGCCTCCCCAAGTATCTCAAGACCCTTTTGATTCAGAGAAGGTTAGAGTGAGTTTAAAGGCACATCTTCCAGTGGTGAGGAGGACGTTGATATCATGTAGTATCGCTTGAGGATGCATTTCTTTTCCTTTTATCTATGTATTGTTATTTAGTATTATTATGTTTTGTATCCGTAATTTTGATTCTTTCTTATATCATCATGTTAGAGCTATCAATGACATTAGTAAACTAAACTAAAATTTTGGGTGATTTTTTTTTTTTTACCTATCCAGGTGATTGGTCGAATATTATTCAATAATGCTAACGTATGAAAGAGGTCATGGAAAGTCCACCAAGGACTTTTTGTCCTATCCTAGGCATTAGTAAAAATATGATTTGACATCTTACTTGTATGGAAGAGGCCGCGGAATGTCAACCAAGGACTTTTTGACCTATCCTAAGTATTAACTAAAGTGTTACTTGACTTCTTACCTGTATGGAAGAGGCCTTGGAATTTCCACCAAGGACTTTTTGACCTATCCTAGGCATTAGTTAAAGTGTTACTTGACTTCTTACTTGTATGGAAGAGGTCCATCAAATCCTTGGATTGATCATGCCCACAAACATAACACATGAGTTGTGCTTTCCGAAGTGGGAGGATTAAATGAAGAAGATTGTTTATATGCAACAAGCTTGAAAGAAGATGTCATAAACTCATTACATTGATAAGGTCAGTGATACAATCATAAGATAATTTTAACAAAGATATGGGTTGAAGAGGAAATGATAAACTAGATAAAATAAAAGTTATAATAATTATGCAATAGGAATTACTGATAATACTTTTGGAGATTCTCCATATTCCAAGTTCGAGGTAAAGTTTTTCCAGATCCTTGAGCTTAAATGTTCCGGCTTGACCATAGCTATAACCATAAGGGTTATCCCAAAGAGGTGAGAGCTTATTGTTGAGGGCCTTGCCCGAGCACTCCAAGACCAAGTCACAAAGATGGGATGGGATTTCACTCTTTTGAGGAAGCAACGAGCTAACCTTTGGTGATAGGAAGCATCCAAGTAGGGCCAGTTTTGAGGAATAGGTCTAAGTTATGTCGAAGTTTTTCTTCTTTACTATGATTGAATGATTGAACTCTTGGAATCTGACATTCTAGGGTATAATAGTACTTTCACAAAACAAATTATATGGTGTCTCACCAGTCGGAGTTTGTGATATAGTGTGGTAAGCCCAAAGAACATTAGAGAGCTCCTCAACCCATTTCCCCCCAGCCTTCTGGAGACGTATTTTTAACCCATTAAGTATAGTCCTATTGGTAGCTTCAGTCTGTCGATTAGTTTGAGGATAAATATACTGAATGTGAAGATGTTTACAAAAAAGTAAAGATTTTTCCAAAATTGAGTTCCATTATCGGTGATGGTCTTTGGGGAAGACCGAATTGACATATATTTTTTCAAACAAATTATTTAGTATTTGCCTCTGTGATTTTAGCGAGTGGTTCAACCTCCACCCATTTAGTGAAGTAGTCCACATCTAAAATGATAAACTTTCATTGCCTTGACGCTACTGGAAAAGGTCTCATGATATCAATTCCCCATTGAGAAAAAGGTCACGGGCTTTGAAGGGATGAGAGTTTTGTATGTGGTGTATGAGAGAGGTTAGAGTGCAACTTACAACGCTCACATTTTTTATGAAATCGAAGGCGTCTTGCTTCATCGTAGGCCAATAGAACCCTTGCCTTATACTTTTAAAGCCCTTCCTAGGTGTTCTCCACATATCCCAAAGCGAACCTCTCTTAATGCATAATCGGCCTCTGATGGTGAGAGGCATTTAAGGTATGGCCTAGAAAAAAGCTCATTTGTATAGTTCACCTCATAATAATAAATTTTCTGCCTACGGATGAGTTGCAAAGTCTTCATGAAGGGTTCATTCTTGTAGAAAGGATAGGGGTCCATCCATGAAGGTTCCTTCGTCTCATTAATTACTTGGATACTAGAAAATATATTTCCTCAACATGCCTTCTCTTAAATAGATCTAGTAACAGGTAGAGCTTAGCATCAGTGTTCTTTCTCTGATGTAAATGATTTGATGTATTGATATGGGCAAGAAGTGACTTCACCAAGCTAAGGTATTATGTTAATTATGAGTATTAAAGTTTTCCTCAACTTGGGAGGAGACAAGTTGAGAGTCGGTGTGGATCATTAAGTTTTGAGCTTCACAATCAATGGAAAGTCTCAACCTGTGATGTGAGCCTCATATTTAGCCATATTATTGGTGGAATTAGAAGTCCATACTCTAAGGTATCCGTTAGGGAGAGATAAGATTCTTCAAGATTTCAAGCTCCATCAACATAGAGGGTCCATTGAGGACGAAAGAGGTGTAAAAGATATTTGTAGTAGGTGCATTCCACTATAAATCATTGAGACTTTGCTGGGAAAATGGATATCAAATTCTCTTTCTACCATCATTTGATTAACCTCTCGATGCCTCGGTTTCTATAGAATGGTCTTTAATAGAATGGGTATAAACACCGATGGTGTGAGCTTAGAAGTATGGACGTAATTTTCGTTAAGAAAAAAAGCCAAAGCCATCTTATCTGCTGGGAATGAATTTCTATATCATAGAATTTTGACATAGTAAATTGGTCGTATATTGCATTTTTCTCGCATTAAACCGAGCTTATTACGTGGGAAGAGACTGCGAGATATAAGTATAACATCTCTCCTTGGATAGGCTTGGATAGTGAGGGTGGAGATGCTAAATATTTCCTTAGTTGCTCAAAAATAGCTTGACATTCATACCATCAAATTTATTATTTTAGCTAATTTTAAAGAATGACAAGTATTTATTTCCAAAACAAAGCTAATAAGCGGATAAGGCGAATTCATCCATTCAAGCATTGAACTTCTTTGATATTCTTCTTTAATTTTCGTGATTAGCTTCAATCTCCTGGTGACCATGAATCTAAGAAATTTTCCGACGTAATGCCAAAGCACACTTGGTCGTTAAGTCGCGTTATAACATTAGGTTAAAGCATGTTTCTAAATCAAATATATTATGATTCTTCCAAGTTTTTACTAATAATTCATCCACATATACCTCCATTGTATGGCCTAAGAGGTCTTTAAAAATCTTATTCATAAGGGCTGAATAGTAGCACCGATTTTTAACCCAACGGCATAACTTGATAATAATATAAACCTTTATATGTTTAAAATGATGTGGCTTCTTCATCCGTTGGGTCCATTTTATTTGGTTGTAATTGAAAAGCATCCAAAAGCGAGCATTTGATATCAGACGTAGATCATCGATTAATTCGGGGGAGGAAAAAACTATCTTTCGAGCAAGCTTTGTTGAGGTCAGTGTAATCAATATACATTGTCTAAGTTCCATTTGCTTTCTTAACCATGACAACATTTGCTAGCCATGTAAGGTAATGTACTTCTCGTATGAATCTCACTTTTAAGAGCTTGTTAACTTTTTGTTCAATAACTTTGAGGCGATCAGGTACAAAACTCTTCTTCTTTTCGATGATCGGTTTGAATGTTGGATTGATCTTGAGAGAGTGCATGATCACATTGGGGTAAACCCCAAGCATATCTGCCAGACTCCAAGCAAAGATGTCTTGATTTTGCACAATAAGTCTATGTATTTTATCCTCTGCTCGTCGAGAAGAACCCACTATTGCTCGAAGTTGGTCATCCGATAATGAAATAGAGCAAGTCTTCTACGTGCAAGCCCTCTAGGGTATTTCTTCATCTCGAAAATTAAAATTCGATGTTGAAGGTCACCAAGGGCATGGTTGAGCTTGGGTAGTAAATATTATTTGTTATTTTCTAAACCACTCCAACCCCAAGTTGGAAAATTTCATCTTAAGATGAGATGTCAACAAAGACCAAAATTGATTGGAGGGCCTTCCAAAGATACAACAATCGACTTGACCACCGTGAATTGAATTGAATGAGTCACTTGTTGAGGAAATTCTCTGAGGACAACAGGAAGGGTGATTGCCCCCTCCACTCACACAGGGCAATTATCAAACCCATATAATGGTCCTCTAGCAGATTAGAACTTTTCTCTAACCAGGCTCATGCTAAGAAATGTGGAGTAAAATAAGACATCAACATAACTCCTGTTATCAATCAAAATTCTCTTAATATTATAACATGAGTCACCGATCACCGCACAAATGACAAGTGGATCTTGATGCAGAACTTGGACTCCTTTTAAGTCCGAGTCATTAAAAGTGATGGAATGATCAATACAATATTTCTTTAACTCTAGCCCTTCGGAGGTGACAATGAAGACTTGATTAGATAGCAGTGGTCCTCCTGCAATTATTTTAATTTCTCCAACTATCTAGCGACTATTTTATTATTTTTGTGATGATTGTCCTGGTTGCCCCCTAGTTGGAGTTATGTTTGCTTGAGTCGATTGATTATGCACAAATTGACGTAGATATTCTTGTTGAATGGGCCTCTCAATCTCTTCTTCGAGTTGTTTACACGCCTCAGTATGTCCACTTATGATGGAAATGACAATATTTTCACGAATTTGGTTTCAATGTTGCCACTTGATGGCCTCTTCATCTCGAATGATCATCAAGACGCACACAAGATGTTCGGTGTGTATTCCTTCTATGGTGACGTTTACGGTCAATGGCGGTGACAACGATTGATAATGACGGCGACGGTGCCGACATGCCGGTCGGCGCGGTTGGTGGTCGACGACGGGTGGTCGGCCGTAATCGGTGGTCAGCGACCGCCGAGTGGTGGCACGATTATGCTTGGAGAATTTTCAAGCTTTAGAGCTCTCTCTTCTCTTTAGCTTGAGCTCCCCTCATGTGAAAAGTGAGGAACTATTTATAGATTAGAGGGATGCATTTCTATAAATATATGCAAAATTCAAACCACTTCATCGGATGGCAAAAAATGATTATCTTGATCATCTAATGTATTTTAAGTATTTGATTGCTCAAATGAAGGCAAAATCAAAAAATCATGGGCTTATTTGATCCGGCTCATCAAGACGCTCGATTTGATCATAAACACTCCATACTTAAGAACTATTTAAAGATTTAACTCATATCCTAATATTTTTAATGATATTTTGATCTAGACATTTGATTTAGATCATTATTTTTGACATCAAAATTCATGTTTCAACTATAATATATATATATATATATATATATATATATATATATAATGTTTGAATTGAATTTTCGTTGTTTTTTTTTTTTCTTGAAGTATCTGACTCCATTTGAACCGATCTATTGCACAAATCTTAAAGTCGACAATTAAACAATTAAAATCGACCAAGGCTTTTTTTGTGGGCAAATGAGATTAATTACACGATGTGTATATATCAAGAAATAAATATGAAATTTATATTTAAAATATTTACTGTAACTTTCAAAAACTTTGTGAACTAAACTAAGAAACAAACGCTATGATACTTATTTTGTTATAACATAATTATATTTATTTTACATCCCCTGGATTTTTTTTTTATTCTTTATGATAAAGAAATTATAAAAAATATATATCATTGATGTGTTATTTTTTAAATTTTTATTTTATATGTTGTTTTAAATATTATTTTTCAATGTACTTTGGAGAAGAATTTTTTGTAACTGTACTTTTAATTCTACATATTATAACTAAATTAACGATTGTCATAAATTCATTTATCATAATCTGATATGAACTAAATTACGTAATTCTGATACAAAGGATTTAATTAATTTGATCCATACTGAGGCTTGAGTGATTGATCCTCGTTAATGCCTCGATGAAGGCTTAATTTGGGTTTCACCCGCTTGACTGAATAATCGAGTTAACTCTCCCTTGATTCAACCCTACGAGTCAAGAGGTTTTACTTGCCTTCGTCCTAGGATCTCGCGTCTTTTATCTCTCGCCGTTGGATGGAATCACGGATGTGTTTCTTTTAGAATTGTTGCTAACCGTCGGATGGAGTGGGATATCTAATAACCCTGGATGTGTTATTCTATCTGCGCTTCGAATGCTATTATTCAGTGTTCACTTCACGCTTGATCTGCCTTTTGGTCGAGGATCGTGGGATGAGCTTTGGTAGTACACGCTGAGCATCCGTCGGGGAATTGAATGGAAGGATAGAATCGAACTAAGTTCAACTCATTTGCTTCCTTCGCTTTAGGCCGAGGTTCTGAGGGAAAACCGAGGGAGATGGAGGAGAGCTTTGATTGCCAAGATTCTTACCGATGGTCGATCCAAGGAAGATCCACCCAGAAAGGATCTCGTGATGTCTGACCTCAGGAGAAGGGAAGTGATCATTGGAGTTGCTCCTTCGATGGTGTTTTCCTGGTGCTTCCACCGCGAGAGATAAGGAAGGAGAGATCACTGAGAGGAAAGAGAGGAAGTTAGAGATGAGAAGGAAAAGAAGAAGAAGACAGAGGAGGAGTTCTTGAGATAATTTCTTCAACCCTTTCTTTGATTTCCTCATCTCTATTTATAGTTTTGCTCTTCTAGAATCTTCCTTTTTGGTCTCAACTAACTGCTATTTTCGAGCTGTATTGCCAGTTCCTTGATCTCATGCTATTAGTTCTTTTAGATCAGCGTCAAGATATGTTTCTTGATCTCATGTTATTAGTCTTCTTGTTTTAGATGCTGTGCTGGCAGTTGTGTTTCTTGATTTCATGCTATTTAGTCTTCTGTTTATTTACTGGTGTATTGAGCATCTAGTCTGGAAATCCTCTGTTGTAAAAGTTGATTATTTTATTTATTTACCTATTGATTTATTCTCTGTTTATTCTGGATCTTCTTCTGGATAGTTATAATATTTTGGGAGTTAGAAGTCTTTTAGCCGCTTTTTCTCCGATTTTTTTGTCTGATGGCTTGGGATATGTGTTCATATCATTACTCTCCCCCACCTTGACCTTGTCCTCAAGGTCAAAATCGGGAAAATTTTCCTGTATTTCTTTCTCTGTCACCCAAGATATATCTGTTTCTAATAGTCCTTCCCACTGGATTAGTACTTCTTTGATCTGTTGATCTCCCTTTAGTATAACTCTGTGATCCAGGACTTTGACAGGTGTGATAAACATTTGTCCATCTCTGAATTGATTTGATAGCTGTGCTGGATGGATAGTAGAGTCCTGTCTGTAGGGTTTTAATCTAGATATGTAAAATACATTATGTATTGTAGGTAATTCAATTTTATAAGCCTATACCTATTTTCAGAAGATTTAAAAGGCCCATAATATCTCCTTTGTAACTTGGAATATTGAGTCCCACCACCAAGTCTGCTATAGGTTGTATCTTGAACCATTAACTTGTAATTGTAGCTCTCTCTATGTTTATCGTTTGTTTCATTCTATTTTTGTGCTTGTAGATTAGTTTTATTTGTTGTAGCTTCCCTGTTGTAACATCTTGTCCACTCTGTTTGATGATGTTGTCATTTCATTGTGAGGTATTATAGGTTGGAAGTTTGCCATTTGAAAAGGTGTCTTTTTTGATGTGTTGATTGAAGTATTATATGAGAGTTCTCATGTAGAAAATTGTAACCAGGTGTATCCAAACAAAGCTCCTTAGATATTCTAGATTCTATTGGTTACACGCTTGTCCATCTGTGAGGATGGTAAGCACCGGTTTTAAAGTTGTTCACTTAATCAATAATTCTTGCCAAAAATTGCTCATAAACAATGGGGTCTCTCGATACTATTCCTTGTGGTATCCCATGGAGTTTCACAATGTTTGTGATAAAGATTTGAGAATGTCAGAAATTTTGTTTGAAAAAATGAGCATACTTGATAGTCTCACCACTACTAAGTATAGTTGTTTTTTTATGAGACTAAGAATGAAATCCATAGATACCTCCTCCCATATTGCAAATGGTATGGGTTGTAGTAATCCTCAGCTGATCATATTTGACTTGTTGACAAATGGGCATGTTGATACAAATGCTTAATATCCTTTTCTGTTTCCAAGAATTGTTGAGTAATGTCATAGTTTTCAATGCCTCCATGTCCTCCAGGTGTTGAATGGAACTCTCTATGATCTTGTTTTAAGTTCAGTCTGCTATTACAATTTTTGAATTAGCCCTTTTACTATTTTGAATGAAATAATTGATTGTCAATTTTTTATATAATTTTGTAGTTCCTTATTAGCTTTGGTTTTCCGTAATTTGTGCATAAGACCATTGAATTGTTGGGTATACCGAGAGTTTAATGACATTGAGTCCTTGATCCTTAATCAAGTGTCTGTTAAACATTTTTCGATAGCATCGCCGCTTTGTTGGTAATGCCGGTTTATATTCAATACTATAATCATATCCCAATAGTTTAACTAAGAACCTTGCCGGTGTTTGGATAGTTTGTTGTAATAACTCTAATGCTTTTCGATCGCTCTGTAAATTTGGCAAAGAATATTGTCTCCATCTTGCAACGCTCAGATAGCATAGTTCTCTAGCATAAGTTGAGGATTTTTGCATTGTAGGGTTTAACTTTTTACTAAAATAAGCTAAAGGGTAATTATCTTGAGCTAATACAGCTCCTATTGCTGTCCTAGAGGCATCTATTTCTAGTATAAATGGCATAAAAAAATTCGAAAATGCTAGTACTGGTAGTGTTACCATAGCCTCTTTTAATTTTGTGAATGCTGTTGTTGATTCTTCTGTCCAGTGGAATTATTGTTTGGCCAGCATAGATGTAAGAGGGGAAGCAATTGCATAGCCGACAAACTTCCTATAATATCCTGTTAATCCCAAAAATCCTCTTAACTGTTTTACTGATTTTGGCATAGTCCATGCTTGTAATGCTTCTATTTTGGGATCCACCTCTATCCCTCGATGAAAATATGTCCCAAATATTCTATTCGCTTTGAATAAAAGAACATTTGGATGGTTTGACATATAAGTGTGTTGCTCGCTTGTTCCAAGATGCTTTGTAGATGTCCTTGATGTAATTCTCAGATATGAGTATATCATCAAAGAAAACTAGAACAAATTTCCTTAAGAATGGCTTACAATCAATTCATTAGTGCTTGAAAGGTAGATGGTGCATTAACCCAAAAATTGCTATGAATTCATAATGGCCTTCATGTGTTCTCAAAGCGCTTTTATGAATATCCTTTTCGCCATTCATCATGGGGATCCCCATGGTATGGGTGTTTAAAATCTACAGGCACCATCTTTTTTTTTTATAAGCAAGTGGGATGAGAAAGGACGGTACTTTCTCTTATAATGCCCAGATCCATCATGTCTTTAATCAGTTTTTCTATTTATATTTTTTGAAAGTAAGGATATCTGTAGTTTTAACCACGTTGAGTTCCGTGTGTCAGATTTGGTGATCAATATCCCTTTGGGGAGGCAAGGTACCGATCAAAACAAGTCTTGGTATTGTGCTAATACAAGTTGTATACTTGTAAATGGTTGAATTCGATTAGAACTGCTCCTCGAATTCTCTCGACCGTAAGTAACCGATATTTTTCTGATTGTGTAGCTTGGTAAACTGATGGAATGTAATATTGTCTATTTTGGTTGAAGTATCTCCTTGTAATTTGATTACTTTGTCATTTTGATAGAACTTCATGGTGAGCTTTTTGTAGTCCATTGTGCATTCACCTAATTGTTCCAACCATTGCACTCTAACACCACATCCGCCTTGCATTTGAAGAAGGTAGCAATCTATAGTGAAAGTGTGTCCTTGTAGGTGAATAGAATATTAGAGCAAAGTCCAGAGCATCATTGTAGAGTCTCTCCATTACCTACTAACACTTTAAAAACTGATATGGGTGTTACTGTATGGTTTAGGAACTTGGCAAGTTTATATTGAATAAAGTTGTGGGTTGACCCACTATCAATAAGCAACTTGCAACTTGTTGTTGCCAATGTCCTCAGCCTTAGAGTTCTAGGATTTGACCGTCTGTAAAGGCATTAAGGCGATTTCGGATATCTTCCCAATTAAATCAGCGCCATGAGTTAGTTTGGATAGGGTTGTCTTGCTCATCATTGATTACTACAAGGGTAAAGAGTTTAGATTTGCATGACCCGTAAAACTTCTCATCACTTGAAACAGAGACCTCTTCTTTTCGTCTTCCACCAGCTAATCTCGAATGGGTATTTGAGGTCTTTGTTGGGTATTTTGGATAGTTGTTGCTGGTGTGGGCAGCAGTTGTTCATTAGTGTGGGGCAAATATCCGGTAGATATATCATCTTGTAATCTTCCTTCCATTAACGCTAATTGGAAGGCTTGTTGTAATGAGGTTATGTAGTGCCCTCACTTCTTTTTAATGTCGTGTTTTAATGATTCAAAGCAACTCAGAAAAAATCGGGGAATTCTCAAATCGGTTGTAGCTCTTCAAACTCATTGTAAAAATCCTGACGTGGATTTCTGTTGTAGTTTAGCCAATTCACCCCTTAAATCTCTATAAAGAGAGGGTCCAAACCTCTGAATTACCTGTTCTTTGAACTGATTCCATGTATTTAATTATTTATTGCCATGCATCCACTGATACCAGCTAAGTGCAGGGCCATCCATGTACACAGAAGCAATTAAGAATTTCTGATCTTCAGATAGGTTATAATATTGGAAAATGACCTTTTAAATAGCCAACCCTTGGGTTGTCACCATTGAATCTTGGCATATCCACTTTAACTGGTCTTGCTGTTTGAAATTGAGGTCTACTATTATTAGAAATTTCAGGTGGGTATGAGTTACATACCTGTGATTGTTGCTGATCGTGAGAGGATTTATCAAGTTTCTCCTCTATTGCTGATAATCTTCTGGATACTTCATTAAGTATCATGGTAATGGATTGCATTTGCTCATCATTTTGTTTAGTCTGTTTACACATTCTTCCATAGTTTTTGCTTGTATGCTGCCATTGTTTGAGATGTGGGAACTCAACGAGCACCAATGATATGAACTACCAATTACGACAGGATTTAATTTAATTTGATGGGAGGCTTGAGATTGATCTGCTGTTAATGCAGACAGTTCCCCTGCTTGGCTTCACCCGCTTAATTTTGACTTGCCATCGAAGTTCCTGATTCAACCCCGAGAGTTTAAGAGGTCGGTTTTGGTGCCTTCTGGTCCGTAGGATCTCGCGTCTTTTTTATCTCTGCCGTTGGATGGAATCACGCGGATGTGTTTCTTTAGAATTGTTGCTTAACCGTCGGATGGAGTGGGATATCTAATAACCCTTGGATGTGTTATTCTATCTTGCGGCTTCTGATTAATGCTATTCTGAGTGGATTACAGGTGTTCACTTCCTGTCGGCTTGATCTGTCTTTTGGTTGAGGATCGTGGGATGAGCTTTAGTGGAGTACACGCGTTGAGCATCCGTCGGTGGGAATTCGAATGGAAGGATAGAATCGAACGAAGCCTAACTCATTTGCTTCCTTTCGCTAAGGCCAGTTCCCAGGGAGAAACGAGGGAGATGGAGGAGAGCTTTGATTGCCACCGAAGATTCTTACCAGCGATGGTCGATCCAAGGAAGATCCACCGTAGAAAGGATCTCGTGATGTCTCAGAAGGGAAGTGATCTGTTGGAGTTGCTCCTTTCTGATGGTGTTTTCCGGTCGGTTTCCACTGTGAGAGATACCTTGGCGATGAAGGAGAGATCGATACAGAGAGGGAAAGAGAGGAAGCTAGAGACAGAGAAGGAAAAGAAGAAGAAGACACAGAGGAGGAGTTCTTGAGATAATTTCTTCAACCCTTTCTTTGATTTCCTCATCTCTATTTATAGTGTTTGGTTTGCTCTTCTTTGGTCTCTCTGTAACTATTTATTTTCCTAGCCTCTGTGTATTCAGTTCCTTGATCTCATGCTATTAGTTCTTCTTAGATTGTCGTGATATGTTTCTTGATCTCATGTTATTAGTCTTCTTGTTTTAGATGTGCATTGTGTTTCTTGATTTCATGCTATTTAGTCTTCTGTTTATTTACTGGTGTATTGAGCATCTAGTCTGGAAATCCTCTGTTGTAAAAGTTGATTATTTTATTTATTTACCTATTGATTTATTCTCTGTTTATTCTGGATCTTCTTCTGGATAGTTGTTATAATATTTTGGGAGTGTTAGTTAAAGTCTTTTAGCCAGTTTGGCCTTCTCCTGATTCTTTTGTCTCTGTTGATGGCTTGGGGATATGTGTTCATATCATAATCCATAGCTAACCTATGATAAACCATTTTAATTAAATGAGTAATTGATCTATAATTGATTAGACAAACTATATGATAAAAACATTGATTGATCATTAATTAACCAAATTAATATATAATTATACAAATCATTATTAATTAAGAGGAAACTAATATAATTGATTCTTACTAATATTTGAGCTCTTCGAAAGTAAGCTTTGAATATTTCTCAAAGAGATTTTAAGCTAATATCATCATATCCTTTTTGAGATTGGTTCTTATTTTACATAAATTTATGATACATTTAGAATAATTTTTTGGCTGTTTTAAAAAATAAAATTAATAATATTCGTATTAATTTCTCAAAATATTATTTTTTATATATTTGTTTTACAATTATTTAAAAAAAACTTCAGCTGCTATCTTATTCTCACCTAACTTTTATTTATTTATTTTTGACTCATTTAACAATTTAAACTTCTAAATAAATAATAAATAAAATATGAACTTATAATAAAATTTATACAAAATCAAAACACTTTGATCTATATTTTTACTCTGTGTGTTCGATTCACATTACATAGTAACAATTGGTTAAAATCTTAACTATTTACCTTAAGAAAATATAAATTATTAGCAAAATTCAAGTGATATTTGAAAGAGTAACAAGAATCTCATTATCATATGGGATAAAATCAATGCAATTTGCATGTTCT
Organism: Cymbidium sinense; assembly: GCA_021442155.1. Taxonomy (NCBI): domain Eukaryota; kingdom Viridiplantae; phylum Streptophyta; class Magnoliopsida; order Asparagales; family Orchidaceae; genus Cymbidium; species Cymbidium sinense. The sequence goes on from CM038228.1 coordinate 43,264,674, forward strand.
AGACTAAATATACTCAAATATCAGCTATAAAAAAATGTATAAAGACAGAAAATTTGATAATTTTGAAAAATAATTCTTGAGAGGATATTGGTAGACAAGAAAGCTTGAAGCTAAAAAAATTATGATCGTGTTCGGCTCATCTATAGCACTTTTTTGAAATTGGCTCGTGTTCAAATTAAGCTCATATTATTTTTGCTTAAATAAATAAATTGTATATATATGTACATTTTTATTTTGAACTAAAATGAGCAAATATTATCTAATATAAGTTATTTTGGTCTGACCTATTTATTAATAAACGATTCTAACACGAGTTGTTCGTGAATAATAAATTTTATAAATAACTCTAGATATTAGAGGCAAGAATAATGGATACTTTGTAAAGACTTTTTTATTAATTTTTTTTTATCTTCAAGATATAAAAGAGTTCAAAATATTTTGATATTTGAATAATCAATTAATTTAAAAACATATCACATAAATTTTATATATTTCTATATCTAATACTTAAAAATAGATATTTATTTATCTAATACTTTTATATCTAAAAAGATTACTTATCTAATATTTTTTTATACCTAAAAAAGGTGTATTTATTCTTAAAAATTAAATGATTGTGATATTTTTGATGTGATATTAAAATTTTGAGGCTAAATATATAATAATATTTATTTAGATGTTAAATTTGTAAATATATAAGAATTATTTGTTACCTATGTAAATTCCTCTTAATTTAAACATTTTTTGCTTTTTAAAGTTGAAATCAATAATAAGTTCTCGTTGTCATTTTCCCATCCCTCATTAATTATGCCAATTTTGTTCTCCGCATTTTTATAACGCGATAACTGTGCGGTCACTGCCACCTATGTTTCTATCAGTGGGCGTCGCATGCGGATTACAATTAGATTGTTTTTTTCTTCGTCGTCGGCGAATTAAAACAAAAAAGAGTTCATCAGAAAATAATAATAAACATAATATATCCTTATTCATAAATAACTTACGAGATATTATTTATAATTTTAAGATAATTAACACAGATCGTAAAATTTATAAAATATATGAATATAATTGTAAGATAAATTTTTTTATATTTTTTGAATTGTAATAAAATCTGTGGTTATGAACTAATTTAGTTAATGAAAATTTTAAAATTCATGATAAGAATTTGAATTCATATTTTATTTACATCATAATAATAAATCAAATCTTAAGATCTTTACACAAGTATTAAGAAAAAATCTATAATAAAAAATCAAGCAATATAATAGTGAAGACACGTGATTAAATTTAAATTATTTATGATATCGTATAATATAAAATAATTAATGTGGTCAACGTACCCTGATTTAATTTTGGTGAATGTTTAAAAATGTTCAAGTGACATTTAATTAACATATAAGATAAAATTATGTGATTTTAATTTATGAAAGAAATTTAAAAATAATTGATGTGTGATAAATATTCATTGTGAATTAGAGCATAAAATAATTTTTTTCAACTATTTAAATGATTAATAAATAAATATCATAAAGAAATATTTTTTTTTATAATACTAAACCAACATTTATCTGTGGGTGGAGATGTCGTTAATTAATCATGAATTAAATCATACAATTCATCATCCATTTCGTCACTCAAATAATTATGAAATTGTTATCGATGAAGTTATGATAAATATACAAAAAAAAAAATTTATTTTGTACAAATTTTTTTGTCGTTAACACAGTTAAGTCTGAGTAAGTTGAAAAATATAACTTTCACATTAATGATTGCTCAAAATATAATCAAATAGAGCTAAAATATAGTTCTCAAATGGCATAGTGATATATTTTCGCATTGCACCGTTCCCTGAAACATAACTTACATAAGTTTAGCTGCAAAATTTAGTGATAAAGTTGTAATAAGTTTTATGAGTCACTTAATTAAGCAAATTTTAGAAATTTTATTATATTTTTAGCTGCCATAATTATTTTTATTTAAGTGGGCCTTATATTTAGGTTATATTGGATAGATTGCACCGGTAAAAATACCCACAATTAAAATAATAAAATCTATAGTGACAGCAACATGTGCTTGTCAATTGAAAAAATGCATATAAATTTATTTTATGCATTAATCTTCTTTTCTTCCAAGAATTTAAATTAAATCTCATTTAATTTCTAACACAATAATTTTTAAAATTTTCAAAAATCATTAAGCTTTACTTATTTTATTTATAGACTGATGACCGTTAAACTCCTATCACATGAGAAAATTTCCTTAGCACTTAAACAGTGAAGCAAAGCAACGTTCCCCCATCTTATGCTAAATAAATATTTAGTACTAATTTTTGTATTATTAAAATATATAAACTTTATTTTAGAATATATATATATATATATATATATATATATATATATATAATATTATAAACTATTAATTTTTATGTTTTTATGAATAAAATTATTTAATTATTTTTTCTTTTTTTGCTAAATTTTATAATTATTAAACTATTATTTCGTTAAATTCCCTGGTCAACCACAATCAAAAGATATTTGAAATATCAAACTTAATAATTGAAAATTACAGTTTGTTAGGCTGGAGTGACCTGGACTAACAGATAAACAGGAGAAAGTGTATCTTTCTTTTTCTATCAAATGGCATGAAACCTCGTTACTTCAAAATACAAACTCCTAAGATAAGATGCTGTCTTAGTCATCAATATATTAAGAATTGGCATGTGGCTTGAAATCTGATACAATTAGGCCAATAATTGCTCATCTAAATTTTATAATTTCTCTTACATAAAACATAATCAAATTAATCACTATCTTCTCGTAAAAATAATTTTTATCCTCTAATTTTATACTAATATTTAAAGTTATCCCTTCTCACAGCATAGGCTGGTTTTGTCATTGCTTTAAATATGAGTTGAACAATTTACATAATTTATTAGATTCTTTTTGACACAAAAAATTTTTATTCTTTTTGAAAATCTCTTTGAAGGTTTAAACATAGTTCTCTCCTATTATCCTATACATAGATCATCATTGTGTTCAGACTTACTAAATCATATGATTTTATAGTGCCTAAATCATTATTTATTTTTTGAAAGATTTCTCATTATTGGGAGTGTTATCACTATCATTTATCAAATATTTATATGATGCTATCACATCTTCATTCGATGGTATTTATTATGAGTGAAATATTATTGTCATTGAATTTTATTATACTTATTGGAGAATAATAGTGCATTTGAGACAGCGATGCGTTGTGGTGGATTTTCACAATGCACCGCAGTTATCATTTAAGAAATTGAAGTGTGGGTGCATTTTACAGTGTAATGTGATAAAAAATTATGCTTTTCAACCTAACCTAATAGAATGTGGTGGTTTACAGAAAGTTTCGATCTGACTTTTGTAAAATTTACTATAACTTTTTAGATAATAATTTATTCTGCAAATACCATTATTTTTCAACTACTATGACTAACCTAAAAGCACCTAAAATCTTTCTCTCTCCGTAATAGATATAACTATAGAGCTTAAATCATGAAATCATAGTAAATATTTTGTCTATCTAATCATAATTCTCAATATATGCATCCCAAATTTTTTCTTTGCATTATCTTTAAATAGAAGAATGCAATGTATGCTCTTGCATGAATTAAATTCAATAATTTACAGAGTTTTTAATAAGATTACCTCATTAAATTATGGGCTTTAGTGTTTCCATTTAAGATGTTTTCATCCTTAGATGGAGATAATATCATATTAGACTTTGAAAGTCTGTGAGTCCCTTGAACTATTATTGTCCATCTCAAAATTTAATTCATATTTAAAATAAAAATGAGTAAGGATATCCTCAAAAAAATTTGATATGAAAAAAATTAAAATTTTTAATTTTTTTTAAAGATAAGTATAATATAATAATTGGATAATTATTTATATATTACATTTATCTAAAAATAAATCCGAGAATTTAAAAACACCTTATCAAATTTTTTATAGATTTCATCAATACCAAATAAAACATCCTAGGATATGTTTGGGATATTTATGATTGTATGAATAATAATAATAATAGAATTGTTCCAGTAGAAACTATTATTTAAAAAGTTGTGATAGATATTATAAATATATATTTTTAAATTTTTAGAATATCAAAACTGTAATAAGACAATCCCATTCTAAACAGGCTTGTCATCGTATGTATTGTTTTTTTCAATGAAATTAATTAGCAAACAGAAAACTAAGAAATCAAACAACTAAAGCTACATGATCGTACATAATAATGAAGTGGCACATGTTTGAAGAGTATAGATTTTCAAATTTGCATCAGATAGGTGCTTTAAAATGCACGTCGTTTTATAGTGATATGCGGAAAGAGAATCATGGAGGCTAAAAAGTCAATTTCAATAGTTTGGGATATTTATGGTTGTATGAATAATAATAATAGATTTTCTCCAGAAGAAATTATTATCTAAAAAATTGTGATAGATATTATATATATATATATTTTTAATTTTTAGAATATCAATTTGTAACTTTTTGGTTGCACTAGTTAAAACTCAATGAAGTCAAGTTAAAATTTAAATTTTTCATCACAAAATTTTCAAAATAATATCGTAATTCATCAAGTTTGAAATAATGAGATTTGAATCACCATCTGAAACATAAATGATGCCAAATTTTATTAAATCTTATAAATTTTGATTTATGTGAATATATATATATATATATATATATATATATATATATATTATATTATACATGCAACTATCTAATCTTTGAAAATATATTGTCGTCCGCGTAATCGTTCAATCTAACCCGACGTGTCGGTGGTTTTTTTCCGTTTTGCTTAACGGATCGATACGGTTTATCCAGCCCGACCCATCGTTCAAACAAAGAAGAAAACGAGAGTCGTTCATTCCTCGCATTATATGATTTAGGCTTTCTCTAGCTCAAACTCTCTCAACGTCATTTTCATGGTTTAGCAAATCTTTGAATAACTTCCATTGAGGTAGCATTAAATGAGGTATTTACACCTGTGTTCCCGAACTTTAATGAATTTATGGTTTTCTCTATTCTTCTCACCATCCAGTATGTGAATATTTTAGAACATTTGAGTTCTTTAAATGAACGGGATGTATTTTAGTAGTTTTTGGAGATATTTTACATGTGTACTCTCATCTCAAGATGTCATGATTTTAAATTTTTTAGCGGCTTGTGAAATATTTAGTATATTATATGGTAAAATGTTTGGTCATGTTTCAAGATGAATTATGTAGCCTGATTAGGGATGATAGTATGTTCAGTCGATGGAATTAAAATTTTGTGGTCGATTTACATCTCTGTACTCATGAGAGTACAGTATTTTTCATTTTTCTGTTTCTTTGGCCTATTGAGGAAATATGTTCATTACAATCCATTAGAATAATTTGGAGGTGTTTGGTTTTAGTGTTATTTTGTATATGTACTCTTTGTACTCTCTTGAGAGTATAGATGATTTTGTTGATATTTTTTTCTAATTTCTTTAGCCTTGTTGTTCAGATTATGTTCATTACATTCTAGTGGAAGCAATTTGGTGGCTGTTTGGATGGTTTTTGTGAGATTTTTGCATCTGTACTCTCTATACTCTCATGAGAGTGCAGAGCATTTTGGTCATTTTTTTCTATTTCTTTGGCCTGTTTGTAGGAAATATGATCATTGCAATCCATCAGAAACAATTTTGAGACTGTTTTGTTGGTTTTTTAGTATTATTTTGCATCTATACTCTGTGTACTTTCTTGAGAGTACAGATGATTTTGTGGACATTTTTTCAGTTTCTTTGGCACAGTTGTTGATTATGTTCATTATATTACATTGGAAGCAATTTGGAGAGATGTTTGGAAGGTTTTTTTGATTTTTGCATACTCTGTACTCTCATGAGTGAGATTTTTCCTTTTTTTTCCTATTCTTTGGCTGTTTGGAGAAATATGTTCATTACAATCATCGAGGGATAATTTGAGGATGTTTGGTTGGTTTTAGTATTATTTTCATCTACTCTTTATACTCTCTTGAGCAGATTTGTGGACATTTTTTCTAGTTTCTTTGGCCTTTGATTATGTTCATTACAAATCAATTGGGAATAATTTGGGATGTTTGGATGGTTTAGGAGATTTTTTGCATCAGCCTCTGTACTCTCATGAGAGTACATAGCATTTTAGTCATTTTTTTCCTATTTCTTTGGCATGTTTAGAGGAAATATGTTTATTACAATCCATCGTTTGGAATTTGGTTAGTTTTTTAGTGTTATTTTGCATATGTACTCTTTATACTCTCTTGAGAGTACAAACAATTTTGTGGACATTTTTTTTTAGTTTCTTTGGCTTGGTTGTTCAGATTATGTTCATTACATTACATTAGAAGCAATTTTAAGGGATATTTGGATGGTTTATGGGATATTTTTTGCATCTGTACTCTGTACTCTCATGAGAATAGAGCATTTGTCATTTTTTTTATTTCTTTGGCATGTTTAGAGGAAATATGTTCATTACAATCCATCGGATAATTTGGAGGTGTTTGGTTTTTTTAGTATTATTTTGCATCTACTCTCTATATCTCTTGAGAGTCTGAGATTTAATATTTTTTTTCCAATTTGGTGGTTGGAGGATTATGTTCATTACAAATCAATTGGAAATAATTTGGAGGGTTGTTTGGATGGTTTTTGGAGAATTTTTGCATCTGTACTCTACGTACTCTCATGAGAGTACAGAACATTTTGGTCATTTTTTCCTGTTTCTTTGGCATGTTTGGAGAAATATGTTCATTACAATCCATCGGGACAATTTGGCTTTTGGTTGGTTTTTTAGGTTATTTTTATATGTACTCTCTACTCTCTTGAGAGTGCAGGATTGTGACATTTTTTAGTTTCTTTGGCTGGTTGGAGGATTATGTTCATTACAATTGGGAATAATTTGGAGGATGTTTGGATAGTTTGAGGATTTTTTCATGACTCTGTACTCTCATGAGAGTACAGAGCATTTTTGTCATTTTTTTCCTGTTTCTTTGGCCTATTTGGAGGAAATATATTCATTACAATCCATGAGGGACAATTTGGAGGTTGTTTGGTTAGTTTTTTAGTGTTATTTTTACTACTCTCATTCTCTTGAGAGTACACATTTTGGACATTTTTTTTCAGTTTCTTTGGCCTGGTTGGAGGATTATGTTCATTACAAATCAATTGGGAACAATTTGGAGGCTGATTGGTTGTTTTTCATGGTTGATTTGCATCTGTACTTTCATTAACTGACTTTTCATTTTGAAGTTTACCATGTCTTGGAAAAGGATAACTTATCGAGCTACCATTAGAATGGTGTTGATAATATTGCCGATTCGATGAAGTCATTGACATTTTAAAGAGGCTTCATCATCAATTCATTAGACTCCACGAATTCAAGACTCAATAGCCATTACCTCAATCTTTCTTGGGAGATAGAAAGCAAGCTTTCTTTGGGTGGCGCATTCCTTTCACCCCAGAAGTTGCATATTAATTGTAGGATGCCAAACGAGGAGAAGGTCTTATGGCGAAATCTCCACAGATTCAGTTGGGACTATAAGACTATGCTTGAGCATGCGGATAGCTCGTTGTCGCATTTTATGATTGTACACATTTTCTCAAATCTTTTTTTTTTATCACAACTATAGGGTGGCATCGAATTGATTACCTATGACATAGATAAATTCTTGAATACAACAGAGAGCCATGTGGGTTCTAGTTTCATAATTTGATGGTATTACATCAAAGATTCATACCAGGGTACATGAGTGGATTTGTCACTCTTCATGGTATGTTTCATATCTTCGTTATGTATTATTTGATGCATTGAAGTTAACTTACATAAATATTAATTGTAGATCCGAGCACATAAGCACCATGGTATCTCCATTTCAAGCATGTCTTTGCGATGGAAAATAAAGTTCTAGATGAAGCCTTCACGGTTTAGAGGACAGTGACATATAATAATATCACTTAGTTCATATAATTATGTATTTATTTATGTTGTAGTTATCACATTTTCTTATCGATTTAACAGTATGCCTTCATTGAGGACATATCAGAAGAGGAGCACCTCTTGAATCATTTTCCCACTTGATATGCAATACATGTTGAGCAGATAGCAATCTAATTCTAAGTCCAGTTCAGCCCATTGAATGTTCATATGTCTCTCTCGATATTCTCCCCCATCTAGTGTATCTAGCCTGTCCTCTGCTACTACCCCCACAGAAGACTTTGTGTTGGAGAGGATACTTGCATGTTTTAGGGACTTGAAAGATATAGTATATTCTTTTCAAGCAACAATGAGAGAATGGATGGGATTGATTTAGTTCTTCTATCGAGGAGGTTCTTCTTCTGGGCGGGTCCTACCATCCCTGGGAAGCTCTGGAAGTCAGGGAGAACTCTTGAGAAGGCATGGGGGAACTCTTGGGGAGGCACAGAGGCCACATGGAGGAGGATCTTCCCCATGGAGGCCCCAGGAGTCTCTCTGTGGAGGCAACTACACTGCCCACATGGATACTTCCACTTGGGAAGCCCCAGGTAGCCTCACTGGGAAGCCCCATTGAGTCCACCATGGGAAGCTATTTTGGAGGCCAATGCACATGAAGATCCAAGCCTTTAATCGAATTGAGCATGGTGTGAAAGCTTGGATAAGGAAGAGGAAAGGTAGTTCCCCTTCACACACACACTTATAGGAAGTCACGAGCAAGAATAAGTGATGTGGTGGCCTCCACTCAAGATGAGAGAGAGGTATTAAGTTACTTTCTTTTAAATTTGAGATAATAAATAGATTTCACTAAATTTTTTTATAGGTTCACAAAGATGAGCCAATAAAGGTCGATGACCCACTACTATCGTTGTGGTGGAGGAGCATCAGTCGAGGTATGAATCATCTCAGTAGATCGATCCTTAATTCATAGTGAATCTAGCTCTTCATCACTAACTTTCATCGTCAGTAATTTTATTAGCAGAGAGGCACATCATTTTGTTGAGTTCTCATCCAGGCTTTCAAATGATGCTCCATCTTGACGAAGCATCCATTCGAGGACAAGTAAGTCAATCTTCAATCACTCCTTCATACATAAAATAACATATTCGCTTTAATAAGCTCACTTTAAAATATTTATCACTTGCGGGGTGATAGTATTTCGGGGAATATCATTATTATACGAGGGCAGATCGATGAGTTGCTAATAGATCAATATCTCTCAGATGCACACGTTGATGCATTCGCCTTCTTATTGGTAGAGTCGTATGGGTTGTATGTCCCTATTTGTACATCTCATGCTTGCACCGGGTAAGTTACCCCAGATATGTATAATTCAATCATTATTTGTATAGATGGAAACTATAATTTATAAATGTTCTCTTCTTTTCTTACAGAGCTATGCAAAATATGGCCTACACAAGGAAAGCAAAATGTTCATCCAGCATGTCACTGCAGACAGTGTGTCAAGGATTGAGCTACTCTTACTTCCAATTATAGATAAGACCTGGACACTCTAGTTGGGCATATTAAGCTAGGGCTATTTTTATGACTCATTACCAAAACTAACCCATAAGGCCATTCTTCAGAGATTGTAAGAGTTATTTTCAATTTGGTTTTACTTTTTTTAACCCCCCTTATTGACTATACTTTTTGCTATTCAGATCAAATTACTTGTTGAAGATGCTGACCAATCTTTTGTGAGCGATCCCATAAAATGGCTAATCGAAATGGTGAGTGGGGCATTCCAAGATAACAATATTGTGCGGATGTTTGTTATCCAAGTACATGGAGAATTGAAATCCCCACTTAACTGACCACCAAGATTGGCCTAAGAAGATGAATTGCTTTAGGGAGTTCACACTATCTTTTGTTTGGGAATGAAAAAGCCAAGCTAGAAGCACATTTAAAGTTTGATAAGTAGGAAATAATTGTACAGGGTATTTCATTTATTTTTTTCAATATTATTTGGCGGTTTGGATCTTTTATTATTAGAGAACAACAATTTGGTTGACCTTTGGAATGCTTTCTTGGTTGTTTCATCGTGCTCATGTACTCTCGAGTACATTCATCTATTTTTCTTCAATTTTTCTTGTCAGTTTTGGATAAATTATGATTAGTAAAGAACATCTACATCAATCTATTTGAAGCTCTAAGATGTGTTTCATCTGTATTGTCTTTGTTTATCTTCTCTGTGCTCTATACTCTATCTCTTTCTCTACCCTCTGTACTTTTGTACTCTCTATACTCTATTCTCAGTAGTTTGAAGGTGACTATAAGAATATTTGAGGTGTTATGTAGCTTAACTCTTTGTATTCTCCCTGGTAGTACATTATTTGCTTATTTTTCCCATTTCCACTTTTTTTCGAAGAGAAATTGTTCACTATAACCTTAAAGCAAGTTGGATGCTCCTGTGTTGCCTTTTTATGAGTTTTCTGAGCAGTTTTGCATGTGTATACTCTTTATACTCTATGTACTCTCTATAATCTCTGTACTCTCTATACTCTCTATATTTTATGTACTCTCTGTACTCTCTGTATTCTCTTACTCTCTATACTCTCTGTACTCTCTGTTCTCTCTGTACTCTCTGTACTCTCTGTACTCTCTGAATTTATATCATATTTTAAATTGATCAACTAAAAAGCTAAAATTTACATTATCTAAAATTTATGTTATACTCAACCACATTAATACCTCAATGAAAATGCAGAAGCAATATGAACTACTTAGCATGTGAACGTAATATATAAGTGTGCGATTACTTTCTGTCAATCATGCTTCTTAAAACCTACTTTCTACTAAAACATGTGCATAAAATGACAAATATAATGTCTTGTTGATACACCATCTTATTAAAATATAAATTTTGAAGTGTGGAGCAAATTATATATTAAGATGATGAATTTTCAAATAATGTAATAACGAAAGTATCATCTTAAATTAATATCATTGATAAATTTATAAATAATTACTAAACTAATATAGTACTAATCTAATTACTCACATTTTTTTCTTTTCATAAAATGTAGAGTACTTTATAGTACATATATCAAATTATATAATGTTTGCAATGGAAATCACTCATTCTCGTAAGCAAGGTAGACTCATCAATCATCGCAATTTGGTAAATATAGATTTAGTTGTCACAGTCTAAGGATTACAAAGTTATGTACCATCTATACTCTATGTACTATTTGTATTCTATACTCTCCTACTGATCTGAGCTTTCGAATTTTATAATAATAGATGTTTGAATAAAGCGCTCAAAAGAAGAAAGTCATCCGATAAAGAAATGATTGCATCGGAGCATGAGAAGGTCATCTAATGCCGAGGCGGTCTTCCTAACCGAATCGTAGGTAAAATTATGGTATTAAGTAAAGAAAGTCATCTTGGAGACTCTAAAGCTTTGCAAAAAATGATTGCACAGAACACATCAAATGATAATATTTTCCTAAATAATATCCATCATCAACTTAGTGTACACCCCGACTTGTTGAGCTCAAGTTGAATTCACGAGGTAGAACATCGTATCGTTAATGATTTTTAACCATCGATGTGTTATTCTATGCGCATCAAAAAAACACTCTGGCATAACAGAGAAAGGTGTTGCAAGGGGTGACGAAACACATTCTGCGACACTATCAGTTTGAACTTTGGTTTCTGTAACAACAAAAATATGATGGTTTGAAGATTAGCAATAATATTTTAAATACTACAAATTAAGAGGCAAATAGAGAATTACTCTTGGCTTTCTTGGATCTCTCCCAATATCCCTTAAGCTTGCGTTGGAAACACCCTTTGGACGTTGCTTAACTGGATCCTTCAAGATGTCTTTTCCTTGTCTATGGTTGACTTCTTCTTCTTCTTCTCACGGAAGAGAATTCTCACTTATTATAGTCGATCGTATAGTTTTTTAAGGATTGAAGCATATAGTCCTCAGCTATATTATTACACTGTGCTCTGACACTTATTTGATATGCATATCGACTAACATTGTTCAAAATAATGTAGCATTTCCATTTGCCTTCCATCTCTTAATTTTTTATATGCACTATCGATGTAAATATCCCTCTTTGCGTAGATTCATGAGCGGATACTTATCCAATACTACATCTTCGACTAAGAACTCGATATAATGGGCACAAAGTAATCCCATCATTTCAAATTTCTTATAAGTACAAGTTACATCCAGGGTAGTCCCATCAAAATGGATAGTCCATGTTTTGGATGAATTTTTATTCTCTAAGTTTCTCACCAAATACTCCATAGGGCTGTCATCTGACATAGTTACTGATAGGCCTCCAACTCCATGCAAAAATTCTTCCTCAAACATAGTATACAGCTTTCTTGTATAAATATAGACTTATTTTAGAATTGGACTAGTCTTAACAGAACAATCGATGGTACACTTGAAGTCTTCGTCATGTTCATTCGGCCCTCTCCATAACCTTTTCCAACCCAAGAAATAATCATGAGCGAACTTGTTGGTTTAGAGATTCCGTGACATACATTGTTCATTGACTCTCACGTTCGTTGACAAGATGCCCATGCGAATGAGTCTTTCTTGAATGTGGACCACTTGGATCTAATTTTATAAAGCTCAGCACGAGGATGATCATGCAAATTGCCTTCTTCTAGCATGGCAGAAACTTCTTCAAACTCTTCCTCTGAGTCACATTTGCTCATGCTTGCATAAAATATCCCTTGTACCCTCTTATTACTATTAAAGTAGTGAACCTTGGAAGGAGCTTTCTTCAAAATATGCCATTGGCACAACCTTTGACGAGTATGCGGTAATACAATTTGATAGCTCGATATGATCTTGATCAATATTGTTGTAGGATGTCATCACTCATCATAGAAATATGGAATAGCCATGAGAATGACTCAATCGTCTCTTCTGATAAAAAGGCTACTCCAAATAACATATTTTGTTAGTGATGATTCACTCCAACAAGAGGGGCACAAATAAGATTATATTTATTGAGTCGATAATTTGTATCAAAAATTATCACATCAAGTCATATTCTATCCTAGACATGCCATTGCTCCAAAAAAACTTACTAAACAATCGACTCATCAACTTATACATCTCATACAAACATCCCGTCGGCTATTTGCCTTTCCTTGAATAGCTGTATTAATGCATTATTGTCACCATTCCATCCTCGATCTTTTCTCTTTAATAAAATTGAAAGCATCTCTTTTGTGAATCAATATTCTCTACACCATAACCTCCTCACTTAGATAGGCATATCGGTTGCTCTAATTCGACCTATCATTTGTCTTCAACGGAAGCCTTTTCATAATGCATCGCATTGATGAGAAAGATGTAGGTCGGGGCTTTACCAACGAATGATTATGACTTTCTATATATTTTTAACCATCCGCCTTCAAGTCAGAGAATATAATCATGGCCGGACAAGCCATCCTTGTATCAGTTTTCGGGAATTTTTCTAAGCCATTTAGACTGGCAGATTTTTTCCGACCTGCTTTTGCACATAAAATTTTTTTTTATTTTAATTTCTTAGAGTTTGGCCAATAACTAGTATGGTCCTTCCAACACCGAAGCCGCTTTGATATGCGTACAAAGATGCATATGCTCCGCTTTCATTCAACAAATGTGGAGTTTTCCCAAATTTGATTCATTAGACATCACGACTTCATCATCGCGACCGCCATTGACCGCATTCACCGCCTGCATACATCCACATAAATGTGACATGTAAAATAGCTCCACAAATAAACATATTTCCTCCAAACAGGCCAAAGAAAGTGAAAAAATGAGCTAAATACAGAGAGTACAGATGCAAAAATCATCCAAACATCCCTCCAAATTGCTTCCAATGTAATGTAATTAAAAAATTTTCCAAACTGCCAAAGAAACTAGAAAAATGGAAAGTCGTTGTACTCTCAAGAGAGTAGAGTAAATGTAAAATAACACTAAAAAACCAACCAAAACCCAAACAAGTAAAGAAATCATCATAAAACATAAATATATATCAAGTTACCCATGAGTTGAGAAGAGTAGAGAGTATAGAGAGTACAGAGAGTACATGAGAGTAGAGAGTGAGAGTAGAGTAGATCTTCTTGCTCAAGAAGGCTTCTTTGCTTTGTATTTTTACCTTCAAGATGCTCTTTAAGGGCTTCCTCAGAAGTCTTGACCTCAGATAGCACATTCCCTCATGCCATAAGATCTCCTCCTTTGGCATCCCTATTATCACACTTCATCTGGGTGATGCTCTTTAAGGCTTCTTTTGCTTTCTGAAGGCTTCTTTGCTTGTGTTTTTACCTTCAAGATGCTCTTTAAGGCTTCCTCACCGAAGTGTCGACCACAAAAGACATTACATCTATTCCATAAGACCTTCTCTGTTGGCATCCCTACAATTCTGAACTTCATCGGGGTGAAAGGAATACACCCACCAAGAAAAAACTTGCTTCTATGTCCCAACAAGACATGATTGAGGTAATGACTATCGAGTCTTCATAATTCAGTCTAATGAATTGAGTGAAAATCTATAAAATGTCAATGACTTCATTACTAAAGAGTGCGCAAGAATGTACAGAGAGTAATGTGATGCAAAATCCTCTAAACCATCCAAACAAATGCCAAATTGCTTCCAACTAATGTACTCAACAACCTAAAAGAAACGCAACATGACAAAAAATCATATGTAATTTCATGATAGTACTGAGTAGATGCAAGAAAACACTAACAAATCAACCAAACAACCTCCAAATTGTGCCAATGAACATATTTCTAAACAAAGCAGAAATGACAAAAAATGACAAATGCTCACTCGAGAGAATACAGAGTAGAGAGTACAAATATAATGAAAATAATCTTAACAACCACCAAAAAATTGAAAATGACTAAAAAATCATCTCAGACTCTACAGATGGAAAATAACACTAAAATAACCAAATAGCCTCCAAATTATTCCTCATATATTGTAATGAAATATATTTTCTCCAAACCGCCACAGTGAAAAAATAACCAAAATGCTATGTACTCTTAGAGAGCAGAGAGTACATATGAAAAATCCTCCGTAAAACCATCCAAACATCCTCAAAATTGCTAATGTATGTAATAAACATAATCTGAACAACTAGGCCAAAGAAACTGGAAAAAAAATGACAAAAATCGTATGTGCTCTCAAGAGAGTACATATGCAAAATAACACTAAAAAAATCACCAAACAGCCTCCAAATTGTTCGTGATGGATTGTAATAAACATATTTCCTCCAAAGTAAAAATCGCTTAAAATGCTCTATATACTCTCGAGAGTATAGAGAGTATAAGAGTACAAATGAAATCTCCATAAAGATTAACCAAACAACCACAAAATTGCTTAATAATAATGACCATATTCTCCATCCGCAAAATAAACTGAAATATGAAATCATGTACTCTCAGAGAGTACAGAGATACGATGTAAAATCCTCAAATAAGCAAGTCCTGCAAAGAACTCAAATAATGGGAAATATACACTAAATAAAATAATTTCAAGAATAAGACTAACAAATCGTAAAAAATTGTAATGATATAATGATTGAGAAAAATTAACAATAATTTTATTTAATACATCTCGCCTATTTCCTCAGCCGTTCTCCATCTTCATCTTTCAGAAAGGAAAATCCCTTTCTCTCTGAGCTTGCAGAAAAAATACACCCCTAAATTAAATCTATATATATTTCTTTAAATTTCTCCCGCATTCTAACATTTCTCCATTGTTTGAACGAGTAATGTGATAAGCGTCATCCGTCAAAATAAAGCTAACTAAAAAAAAAAATCATGACATTTTGACTAGAGTCGACGAAAGCTACGTCACTCACCAATATTTTCCATCTTTAAGTAACGAACATACATATTTCATTGATAAATATAATCACACAAATGATGATCTTTAAGTAAAAAACAAAACGAGCAAACCACATCCACGAAAGCCGCTTCACCTTATATTTATGTTCTCTCCTCTCTATTTAAGAGACAATGCAGAGAAGCAAAATCAACTGAGAAGAGAAATGGAAGCCATGCTTCTTCTCACAACAGCCTTACTTCTTTCCTCTCATGTCTCTTCGTCTCCTCATCATCGTCGGAGCCGGATTCTCCGGTGAGCCGTCGAACTAACTTAACATACAGACTCGTGCTTTCTGTTTTTTTTTTTTTTTTTGGCTGTTATCCGCCCAAAATTTTTCACATTTGGAACTAAAAGTTAACAATTTAATTTGAAGGGATAAGTGCGGCGAAGACGCTCAGACGCCGGAATAACTAACATCGTCATACTGGAGGCGACGAACCGCATCGGAGGCCGGATTTGTAAGGTGCCGTTCGCCGGAATCAATGTGGAGAAAGGAGCAAACTGGGTGGAGGGAGTCAACGGCGACCAGGTCAACCCCATTTGGACCATCTCGAACCAGCTAGGCTTGAGAAAATCCTTCTCTGATTACGGCAACCTCTCGTCCAACACTTACAGGGAAGCGTGAGTTTTCATCTTCAGTCTTTAGCTCACTCAAATTCGATTTTAGAGCTCCGGCAACCTAATTCAAATTTTAATTTTACACATCATAATAAAATTTCATCTTAAGGACTTAATTGAAAATTTTTTTCAAAATTTATTCATTTTGGACTTCCTAAGATTTAATTTGGCATTTTAATGAAAATTTAAGTAAGATTTAGCAAATGCTCCTGATAGAGTTTTTTCAGATCTTAAATTATATTGTTGTCCATTATTTTATTTAAGATTTATTTATAAATCATTGATCCTATGACAGATAGTCATATAAATTTGTTAATTTTAAAATAACATTAACAACTGTCATCTGAAAATTTTTCAAAATTTATTTCTCTTGAGATGTATGTGTATATATAAATATATATTCTTTCATCATGCAAGCGAGAACCAAGACTGGCCATCGTTCCATTTGACTTAAAAAATAGATTTTATTTATTATACTGTTTTAAGAACGATTTTGAAAATTTTCTATTTTTTTCCGAAAATAATTTTTTTTATAAATTTTAAATAGCACGGTTTTTTTAAACTTATTTTAATGATAGAAGAAACAGAAAGTGATGGACTTACCTCGGCTGATGTTTTGGAGGCTGTACGGGCGGCGGGAGGTTCAGTCGGTGATCGACACCGCCGACGAAGTTTATGACGCCGGCGAGAAATACAAGACTCTGCCGAACAGCGGGCGGGGAGACATATCCTCGCCTCTCAGCGCCTTCAAAATCAGTTAATCTACCTTATTTAAGAGATTTTTTAAAAAAATTTTATATGCGATTAATATTTTGCACGATATTTTTTTTTAACAAAAAAGATTAATCAAGATATTATGATTAAGGTAAGATAAAATATTTAAAAGTTATAAAATAATAATTCAATTTAAAAAAAATAAATGCATGGCTTAATATTATCTTAAAAAATATAAATAGTTTTAAATTTTACATATTTATTTAATAATTATAATTATTTTGTCTTATTTGATTTTGAAGAGATCAAAAGAAAAAGTTTATCAATCCAAATGGTTAAGTAATGATTATTAGATAAAACAAGCGTTAACTTGATATTAGTTAATAACTTCTTATTGCTTATTTTATTCATTAATTTAGAAATATTAATTTAATTAATATTTTCATGATAATTACTACTACCTCTTATTTATCGCGATAAAAAATAATAAATAAACAGCTAAAAAGAATTATTAAGTAAGCCCATATCACTGTTATTTCCCACCAAACAACTGCTTTAATGAACTGTTAAATTATCTTTACATTATGATGAAAGAATAATTAGCAATTAGTGATAAAGTCTTCATCCATTTTAATTTGAAAACAATGTGGCGATCATATAGAGTGATCGGATATTTTGGAATTACTTTCATTTAAAATAAAATTATAATATATTATTTGATAAAAAAAGCCTACTATTTATAAGATTAGACAAACACAAATATAATTTATATCCTTTACATCATATTTGATTGGGATATATATATATATATCTATTGAAGCTTTTATGTCACTATCTTCAATTTTGGAGGATTTATATGAATACTATATAATTTTTATCTATTCATATATTTCATATTTAAAAAATTCAAATTTTAAGTATTATCTAAAATTTTAATATCATATAAAAATATTAATGTCATAAATTTTATTAAATTAAATATTTATTTAAATATATAAATAAATTTGTAATATATATATATGTATAAATATTTTTATTTTAAATATCATAATTTTAAAAACATCTTTATAGAAAATGTGATAGATATCTAGCAAAAATTTTAATTTTCTAATATTTTATTTTAGTTATAAGCACTTTGATTTTATTTTATTTATTTAATATAAAATTTAAAAGAAATATTACAATCTTAATGAATATTTCTGACATGTTCTCCAAAATAAGATTTGTCCTTTTTATTTCTTTAAAAAGAAAAAAAAAACCAAAAAAGAATTCTTTTTTTAAAAGAAAGTACATTTGTATTTTACTTTCAAACAAATTTGCATTATTTTATGTTGTGTGAACCATGTAAATACTATCTTTTAAAATATATATATGAAAAATTTATAAAAACTTTATTGAAAAATTCATGAGTCACTATTCTTGCTAATATTATTAATGTTTGGTAACATATTTAAATTTATTTTAAATTAATAAATTAAAGATATCTAAATTTAGTAAATTATGAGTTGTTAAATTCTGAAAATTATTTGGTAATAGATTAATTAAATATTATTAAATCTATAGAGATATTTGATAAGTTATTTGAGAATTTAAGTATGTTAGGATTTAAAAAAAAATTTTGAAAAAATAATGAAAAATAATTTTCTATCATATTTTATTTTAATTTGAGATATATTAAAATACTATTTATACTAAATCTTAACTTATTCATCAAACTTAATTCATAATAATATATCAATTAATTATTAATACTATAAAATTAAAATAGTTAAAATTAACTTAAACTATATTAAAATAATATTAATATTATATTAGTTAAAATCAATTAACTATCAAATTATAATTATATTTAATAAATTATAATTAAATTTAATGATATATTAATAAATTATTAGTACTACTCAATTAAAATTAGCTTAAATATATAATTAAAGTAATATGTATTAATAATAATTATTAATTAATTAAAATTAATAACTATAAAAATTCTATTAGTAGATTAATATCCTAGGAATTAAACTACAGCATATGAATGAGTAAAATTATAGAACATACAAATTTTAAATTAGTTAACTATCAAATTTATAAAATTATAATTATATTTATTAAATTATAATTTAATTTTAATAACTTATAAGTTAATAATCATTCAATAATATTTTATTAAATTAGTTTAAATTAAGTTAAATTAAATTAAAATTATCAACTATTATATTTGCTAAAACTACTTAAAACTAATTATCTATCTAATGATAATTACATTTAATAAATAGTTAATAATATTAAATTAAAATTAATTTAATCATAATATTTTAACTAAGCCAAAATTAGTAATTAAATGAATTATTTAAAATTAATTTTTTAAAAAAAGATTAAAAAAATGACGGTAACTGAAATATCTATTAAGTAAAAAAATATTATTCTGAAAAATAAGCATGAGAAAGTCCCAAATGAATGAAGCTTAAATTTCTTATCACAAAAATTTTATTTAAAAAAGATGATCATATGACAGTTTATGTAAATCCCGTAAATCCATGCTTTCCAATAGGATTTACCAAATCCGAAATTTAAGAAGATTTAACGAATTTATTGGATTTATAAAATTTATAGGATTTACTAAATCAGTAATTTAATAAATCTATATTTTTAAGTTTGTCAGAATTTACTGAATTTAATATTTAGCAGTATAAATCTTAAATAAATTATCAAATATCTTATTATTCATTATATATTAAAATATTCAATAATTAACTATTATTTTTTTAATATATTATAGAAATTATTAAGTCATAATATATTAAAAAATTTAAAATTATGTTAAAAATTTAAATTATTTTTAATAATTTGTTTGAATAGATATTAGAATTTTGTACTTTTTATATCACTTAAATTAGAGGTTGAATTAGATTATTAAATCAACTATGTAAATAGTTTGAGCCTATTATTAATTGTTATTTGATTTCTTTATTTAATTATTTATATTAATTAATAAAATGATGTAATAATAAAACAATACATTAGAATATACATTTAATAACTATTTTAAAACATTTCCTTATAGTTATCTCAAAAAGATGGCCTTATCAAGTAAATTAATATTGTCTGCAAATATTTTTAAAATCTTGAAATATATATTCTTATCCAAATCAAATAATAAATAGTATCAAAAATTTGAGCCAAATTAATAAATTGATTTTGTATTTAAAAGGCCAGTATTTAAAAATAAAATAAAAATTATTATGAGCTTTTACATCTATACTTAAATAACAAAATTTCATCTATATTATAAGACTGTCTTATAAGTATTATTGTGTATTAATTGTAAAATATTATATATTATTTAATATAAAAATATTATATATTATTATTATATTAATGTATAAAATTTTATAATTAATATATAATAATCATCTATTGATTGAACATCTAAAATGTAAAATTATATTCAAATTCTAGACATAATAATTTCTTTTAATTTTTTATTCTGATATAAAATACGATGAACTATCATTTAAAATGCCACTATTAGAAAACTATAGATCGATATAATTATAATTTTATAAATATTTTTATATAACTTATTTTATATAAGATAATAATTAATTGAACGATTTTTTTTTACCGACAAAAACTAAATGCCCTTATTTTTTTTTTAGAAGAATTTACTTCAATGCCATTTTGTGCGCCGTGCGATATTATCTCATAAAGAAATCGCCTAAAAAATAATATATAAAATAAAAAAAATGGTATCAGAATATACATCATTTCTATTCGAATTTTGAACTGATTTGGGCTGATGTTTTTATATTTTTAAAATTTTTAAAATCTAATTTCAGATCTATATGCACATATTTTACATCAATATTTTTAATATTTAATACATATAAAATTATTATTTTTTATGTCAGACCATTTTGATCAAAATTGGTCTAGATGAATATTAAAATTCTCGTATTTAATTATAATTATTTATATCTTGAAATTTATTCTAAAATTTTAATCAGAATATTCTGTTGAAAATGCTCTAATCAATTTTTTTATTTAAAAATAAAAATATGAAATATTGAGTTAAATCAAATTAATCACAAGCTAACTAGTCATAACTAGTCATAATTTACTGCAGTGCTCCGTCGTCTCCGGTAGAGATGGCGGTGGACTATTATAACTACGATTACGAGTTTGCGGAGCCGCCACGTGTCACGAGCTTACAGAACACCGTGCCTTTGCCCACATTCGCTAATTTCGGCGAAGACGTATACTTTGTGGCGGACCAGAGAGGTTACGAGACTGTGGTACACTATGTGGCTAATCAGTTCTCAGGACCACCAAAGATGGAACAATAGTGGACCCCAGGCTCATTCTCAACAAGGTAAATTTATTATTATAAAATTTAATTATCTTATTTTAAAAGAATATATAGCAAGATTATAATTATTCATTTTGAAGTGATTATTTTATCATATGTGAGTGAATAAAAGAAAAGATTTGATTTTAGGATGAGTTTAATATTTAAATAATTGATTTATCTAAAATAAATTTAATAAATTTGAACCTCAATCTGATTGAAATTTTGATAAAGATATTTGGAAAAAAATGAGAAATTCAATTATATATAATTTAAAAAAAATTAGATGGCATATTATTTATCTTGAACCATTCAATTAAGAATGAACGTTAATCTTTATATTTTAAAATATGATTTTGATGAACCGTAGTTTTTTTTTAAAAAAGGAATATTTTAATAAAACTTATAAAAATTAATTTAAAAATCATTATATTTAATTTAAATAAATAAAATATATGAATAATTAATTATAAAATTTTATATTACATTTATCGTACAATAATTTTAATAAGTTTGAAATATATTTAGTAATTTTCTAAAAAAACTTACCAAATAATATTACTTGCCTACCATTTTTAAAAATAATATATTTTTAATGTATATTATCTTTAATTTTAGGTGGTCAGAGTAATCGAACATTCACCGAGAGGCGTTACTGTCAAAACAGAAGACGGTTCGACCTATAAAGCAGATTACGTGATAGTTTCAGTTAGCCTCGGTGTGCTTCAGTCCCAGCTCTTACAATTTGTGCCAAAACTCCCTGTAAGTAAACAAAATTAAATATTTATTTTTACTATATATATATATATATATATATATATATATATATGTAATTTTTATATTGTTGGAAGTTTTAATTGTCAACTTGCAACCGCAGGAATGGAAGATCCTTGCAATATATGAATTTGATATGGCTATATACACAAAAATTTTCCTGAAGTTTTCCTGTTCGTTTTGGCCCACCGGCAATGGAACACAGTTCTTTTTATACGCAAGTGAAAGGCGTGGATATTATCCTATTTGGCAGGTAATTTAAACTTTCTCGCCAAATCTACATACAACTATGTGAGGTCCCCTAGGTGAATCATTTTTCTCGGTTATGTCTTATTAAGTATCAAATTTTTATTTAATTCTAATAAATTAAATCATTTTTATAAATCATAATCAAATCTTTTAGTCTATTTTATCTTTCTTAAGAAAAAGATAAATCTAATATATCTACACAATCGATATTTTATGTGACCTAAATCATCTACAACGACTCTCTCTCTAATCTTATTTGTCACCGGAGAGCCTAACCTATTCACATATATATTCATTTCGCATTTTATCCATAAGAGTAAAGTCACTGAATCACCTGAGCATCCTCATCTCTGCAGCACCTAATTTAATTTTATGCTTTCTTTACTAGCCAATATTTTGTGTCATAAATCATGCAAGTCTTACGACAATCTTATAAAATTTTCACCAAATCTACATCTACAAAAAAAAAAAATTGTTAGAAGAAAAATACAAATTTAAAAATTACTCTGATAAAAAGATTTAATTAGAATATTGAGATTTTTTTTTTTGTCATGCAGCATTTTGAGAGAGAATATACAGGAGCACATGTCCTCATGGTGACCGTCACCGACGAGGAGTCGAGGCGGATCGAACAGCAACCGGACTCGGAGACGAAGGCAGAAGCCATGGAAGTGTTGAGGTCAATATTTGGGAAGAACATACCAGAGGCAACTGACATTCTTGTGCCAAGGTGGTGGTCAGATAGGTTCTATAAGGGCACATTCTCAAATTGGCCAATTGGTGTTAATAGATATGAATATGATCAAATTAGGGTAATGGATACGTTTCCAACCCTTTTGTCTTCAATTAAAATAAAGTGAAATTTACATATACATACATAGCACATGATTCTTATGCCATTACATATCTAACCCTTAACAGCTTGCTATTTATAAAAATAGTATTTTACTATACATGAAAAGATGTATTTTACTTTAAAAATTAATAATAATGCTATTTTTACATAATATGAAAGATTTGAATGATAGATGTTAGATATGTAAATATATAAGAATTGTGTGCTTTACATACCCATAAAATAAATTGTATCATGCTTGGCTTGAGGTGAATAACATAATTATTTTGTTGTGACATAAACCATTTTGAATTAATTTTTTATGATTTTTTCTGTACAATTAGGCGCCCGTCGGGAGGATTTACTTTACCGGAGAGCATACGAGCGAGCACTATAATGGTTATGTTCATGGCGCGTATCTTGCAGGTAAATATAGATATGTTCACATGTGTACACTCGTGCGCTACTATACACACACACACAAAGTTTAATCTGACGAATATTTATTGATTCTTCGACTCATAGGGATCGATTCGGCCAACATATTGATCAAGTGCATTAAGACTGGAGATTGCAAGTACATTGTGAAGAAAGATGCTCATGATTAATTTAGCAAGGTTTGCATGATTGTGATGATAAGCTTACTATACATGCAATTTGTGTTAAATAAAAGTGATTTTGATAAAATTTCTAATGAAATATTTAAAAGGTTCTTCCCATTTAAGAGATAAAATTATTACAATTTGATTAGGATTCTCCTTATAATAAGTGCTCTTTGGTTGCAATAGAAGATAGTTTCAAAAAATGATAAAATAAATATTAGTCTATGAGAAAAGCTAATTAATTAAGCTCAACTTTTAATCTCTCATCAACTGATATGATTATAGAAGATAGATTAAAATATACTGATTGGGAGTAGTTGATTAATATGTCTTACATTTTATTTATATTTTTGCAGGCTGAAATTAAGCTTAGTAGGAGGGGACATTGAGAACAATAAGGTAAGGAGCAGAAGTTTTTTGCCCAGGAGTTGATTAGTTGAGAGTTTCTGTACTGTTATTATTATTATTATTATTTTAGAAACAAGCTTTTCATTTTGTTTGTTCATGGATCAATAAATAGAATGTCAAGTTTCATTAAGCTAGTTTAGTTAGCTTTGTACTAGAATTATTAACCTGCATTTCATTAAGTTATAATCATGGTGTGAACTGTCACTTGTTTGAAGTGCATATTCCGATCGTAATTAATTCAAAAAATTTCATTAAATTTCTATTTAAAATCCATTATGCTGAGACACCAAGTTTTAAAAATATATAAAATAAAAACAGTGCAGCATATATCAACGGTCCTATCACAGTAAAGTGGATTCTTCAACCATAGTTTACAGATACAGAGACAAGTAAATACCTCTAAAAAATAATGTTGTTTATTCTGACATTATTTAGTGGCATAATAATGTTTAGAAAACAATTAAGATTTTGCATAAAATGTTGACAGTATTGAGGGAAGGTATTTACATACCTCATTTCTCCTTGGGAAGACTGTGAAAAGGATGATGATTGAAATGAGATCGACATTCCAAAATGACCCTTTTGTCTTTCCCCAAGTGTCTATTATAGATGTTATCGTAGAACATGCAAATATCCAAGCTCAAGCCCTTCTGGTGGAGACAAAAGATGGGTGACACTGATAGTCATCTAATTCAAAGCACTTGTGGGTAAATCATCTTTTATAAATTATAGGATGTTGCATCTTTTTTGTATTTTGTTAGTCTCTTGTTTGATTCCTTGATCACAAGGAGAGATGACTTAGATAAAAAGTTGGATCACCAAGATGATGAGTTGACTCAAGAATGAAGTTCAGTATTGAGTAATGAAACTAGTAACAAGGAGCATTATGCAATTAACAGTAAAATGTATGAACTATAGATACTTAAATGATCAATGTAATAGGCTTTATCAAAATAAACTCTTTCAATGATTTCTTGATTTACATAGTCTGATTCTGTAAGATAAAGATTGGGTTTGTTGAGATGGGTATCATATTGTGGCATGCCTCAAATACTTTTCTTTTGAAACTCCCAGGATTCCAATATTTTGGCTTTGTATAAGAAGACTTGAAGATATCAAAGATGACATCCATGCGATATGTCTATTAAGACTAGAGTGTGTATGAAGATCTTACCATATATCACCTATTGAAAGTGAAAAAAAAACCTAATCATATATATATATATATATATATATATATATATATATATATATATATATATATATATATATATATATTTTATATTCCATGAATATAACAAGGTATAATGATCCTTGAGAGAGAAGATGTTAAGTTTTCTTCCTTTTTTTATCATTATTGTATCATTTAAACTTGAATTTTGTAATCTTAAGTAGTTTAGAAATACCTCTTTCATCGTCTTACTCTCTCCTCCCCTCTCTAAGCATCTTCGTCTTCTTCCAGCTTTAAGATTAAAAGAATAATAATTTAATCAACTGAAAAGACTCCTCTGAAAAAGAAAGAAAAATCTCTCAAAATCTATCATTTATCAAGAACTTAAAAAAAGTCTTGATAAAACATAGATAGAAACCCATTACAATAGATCAATGATAATCATTTATCTAACACGAAGATCTGAAATTTATGCAAGACTTCAAATATATCCATATTATGATCGAGATAGCATTTAAGCCTTAACTCAAAAGATTAAATGCTTCTATATTGATCTTAGAGATGAGATGCCTTCATTGGGCTATCTCATGAGTGTTGTTGAGGAGCCTCTGTCTGGATTCTTTCCCTTTCTCAGTTTATCTCTTTCGATATAAACCTTTTGAAGCTTTAAAATTACATTTACGCTTTTATGGTTATGATTTTCTCATTACATTGAAGAATTTTTTAATTCATTTTCAGTTTTAAATACTTTAAATCCAGAGTTGAGTTGAAAAGTAGACGAGCTATCATCAACAAATCTGTTAGCATCTCATATTGCTCTTAACGAGTAATTAAATGGAATGAGATGATATTTAAATCATGGACCATACCATCTGTCCAAACCAAACCATCAATCAGATATTGATCGGATAATTAAAACGGTGATGGCGATGTTGAAATCGATTCAACTGCTCATTACACTTCTGGTTTCTCTCCTTACAAACCTCAAGTCCAGATAAATATGGTTCTCAAACTCAAAATCATGAGCCCTTTAAAATCATATTTATCATTCGGTGAGAGAAAATCAATCTCTCCTCAAATGAACTTTAATCTTAATGAAACTAAATAGGTTAGACGGAAGTTGTTCGAAGAATACTTCTAATAAATATGATAACTTTACTTGGTATAGAAGTTTTACGAAAACTCGTCAAATCTCGATTTATATTTGAAAATGAGAGAAAAATAAGTGCCAAAACAACTATTCCTTTCATCACTTGGTTTTTGATTCTATGCTCAATCCGCTCAGTTGCTACTACCAAAAAAATGGCAAAACAAGAAATTAAAAATTTATTTTCCATCGGTTGCAAAATGGTGGATGATAAACCTCTAGAAAGTTATTTTGGAAAAATAAGTTATGATCCACAAATTTAAAGAATTCTTTATTATAATTAACAACTTAATTATAGTAATAGTATAATTCAAATAATTGTTGATCATATTTTAGCTGAAGTCTAAAATTGATAAGATGCTCATGCAAAGGTAAGCCCAGCAAACTTGAGAAAAGCTTCTTAGTTCAAATCCTTTGTAAAACCTTTTATTCAACCACCTAAATTATCTAAGTTAGGACCCTCTTAGACATTGATTGATTCTAAATTTAAGAGAAAATATGTTAGCTCGAAGACATCATGGGATGAAGATTCAAACTAATCCTCAAACAAGAAAATCGGAAAAGTAATGTTGAAAAAAGTTCAAGCTTTTCAAGAATTACAAGATTCACATCCTCTGATATCCAAAACTTTCTTATCCCAAAAAAATTTAGAAAAATTATTATAAAAATACCTCGGATTTATTATTTGAAGAAGATACATATTTCGTAGGAAATTTATGATTGAGATTCTCTATGAATGGAATGTCGATTTTCGAACATCAAATCATTCATACCCTTCGAATGCTTATGTTATAACTGCATTGTCTAGACGCAGCGGCAGAAACCTCATATTGTCGAGCCATCATTTTGATTCTCGGAACTCAAGGATGGTGGGATAATTCTCACTCAAAGGAAGACCTCCTTTGAAATTGACTTAAGTCTTGGGATCTTTCAAAAGAACATCAAAACCTAATGAAAATTCTATAATCTTCTTCAAACAATTATAGATCATTTCTTTGGATCCATTGGAGATCAAGGAGAAAAACTCGCCTTACTCCAAAAATTAAGATGTTCATCCTTAACCCATTTTTTGATTACGATATTTTTCTAGCAGCATTATGGCGCTTTTATGAAATAGCCCATTGGAAACAAAATTAATTGAAGGTCTTCCCAACCTTTTTTGTTGAAAAGGTCAAAGCTATCTTTACGGAAAACATCCCATATGAAACACTTACATATGGAAACCTTATTTCGATTAAAACATTGGTTATTTGTTCGATCTTAAATTAAAAGATCAAATGAAAAGGAACAAAAGGGTGAATTCGTGATCGGTTATTGTGATCCCGTGCGTTACCTTCCAAACATAAGGGAAAAAAAAAAGATTGTTTTTCTAGCGTGAAAACTCTCATAAACATAAAGCGTGAAATTCATGCATAAAAGCACTCTTCCCCGGTTCCAAAACTAAAGAGACAAGAGAAATAAAATGTTATAGATGTGGTGTCCGTCTACTATGCTAGATGTGCGGTCGAAGAAGTTAAGTGAACTTGATTGGCGAAGTTAAAACAAACCCAATGAAGATTCTTCGATATTTTAGATTCGAAAAGCATCGAGGATGAAAAGGATTCATCCTCATCTTCATCGATTGATAAATCTAACTTACAAATCATATCATGATTATTATAAAAATATTATTAATATCGTCTTTTAACGCTCATGAGCAAAAGATCAATTAATTAAACTTTAGCACAAGTTGATAAAATTATAAATCTTCTTAACGATAAGAAGAAAGATAAAATTTGAAAAAATTTGAGTTAAAGCCTCCATATACTCCATGGGAGTATTTAGTAGGAGAGGCGGTTCTTCTTCTTCTTTAAAATTAAAATCGAGTTAAGCGGTAAAATGGAAGTTCAACAATTAAAAGTTTGAATCGGATGAATGGACGTCTTATGGATCTAGAAATAAATCAAAAGGCGTCAATTCATTTGAAAACATAAAGCGATTCTTCAAGAACGTTTCTTAAAAATATTTAAAAAAATATACCGAAATGATATATTTTCATTAAATTAATTATAAATAAAAAATTTATTTTACCAAATTTTTCTAATTGATAGCGGGTAGATTTAAATTGTATACAGGGATAATTCTTCTAAATATTTTGAAAAAAAGCCGTTAAAGGCGGTGACGGTGAGTCTTACGATTCGTATAAATTATCATTTGTGGTCATATGTCAAGATGATATTTGTATTCAAATGTCTTTTATTTTAGTCAAAATTTAACACACATTATTTTGACTCCATTTCTTCTCAAAATAATGCATAAAGAATTGATGATCTTTGGAATTGATATTTTTTTTGAATAAAGAAATCACATTCCGCTTTATCAAATCACAAAGAAATTATCATAAATGAAATGAATAGACTTAATAATAAGTACATGTATATCAATTATTTAGAAGAAATTACTACTTTAACAATTAAGCGAATTTCTTCCCTCAAGTTAGAGAAAATTAATCATTGTCTCCAAGATTTCCATAAATAAGTTTGTGGGGACAACCCAATTGCTTTCTGGGAAAGAAAGGTTCATTTAGTGGAACTCTCATACATTGATAATTTTAATGAAAGAGACATCCCCACTAAAGCTCGTCCTTGCCAGATGAACGAGCATTATCTTACTTTATGTAAAGCTGAAATTGCCGACTTATTAAAGAAGAAAATAATTCGATAATCTTACTCCGCATGGAGCTGTACCGCATTCTATGTAATGGGATCAGCTGAAAAGGAAAGAGGGAGACCAAGACTTGTAATAAATTACAAGCCTCTAAATAAAGTATTAAAATGGATTAGATATTCTATTCCTAATAAAAGGGATTTATTAAATCGTTTGCATAATGCAAAAATATTTTCAAATTTGATTTAAAATTTGGTTGTTCCAAATTAAAGATTTGGATCATTATAAAACTACTTTTGTTTCTTTGGATATTACGTGGAATGTAATGTTGGTCAAAATGCAGTCAGAATGTGACATATTATGAATAATATATTTAAATACTATTTTAAATATATTATTGTTTATATTGATAATGTTCTTATCTTTTCAAATACTATTGAAGAACATTTTAATCATTTAAAAACGTTTAAATGGTTAATTCTGAAAAATAGTTTAGTTATTTCTGAACCCAAAATTAAATTATTTTAAACTGAAGTAAGGTTTTTGGGACATATAATTTTCAATGCTTCTATTATTCTAATTAATATAAGTATTGAGTTTGCAATAAATTTCACGATATTATTACAGATAAAAATCGATTCTGAGAGGTTCTTAGAAGCCTTATGATATAGCGATTTTATCTGTCACGCGCGAATGCGGCCATTTGTTGTGATTGAAAAGCGACTCCACCATGGTTTGATATTCATACCATGGCGATGCGTAAAATTAAAGAAAGGGTTAAAATCTTATCTTAGCATGCCCGATCAGACAGTTTCAAAATTGTTGAAAGTGCGCCTGATCAAACGTGGTATTCTGAAATAACGAAAAAATTCTAAAGAAGAATTAGTTCGCTTTGTTTCGGGACAATGGAATCCCACTCGGCAAAAATACTTTATTATTAAAAAAGAAATGCTTTCAATCGTCAAAAGCATCTCTAAATTTAAAGATGATTTATTAAATCAACACTTTCTTCTTCGTATTGACTGTTCTTCAGTCAAATACATAATTGAACAATATGTAAAAAATTTGGTTTCTAAGCAGATTTTTGCATCATGGTAAGCTCAGCTGTCAGTCTTTGACTTTGATATTGAATTCATCAAAGATAATGAAAATTTTCTTCCTGATTTTATAACCCGTGAATTCTTGCGGTGGTCACCCCATGGAAAGATGTCTCCTAATCGAGGTGGTAACTCTTTTGAGGGGGTCATGATGCGTGGCACTAATGGAAAAGATCCGGTCAACTCAACGTTTGACACGATCGACTTAAAGACATATTTATATGGCACTTCCTCTTCAACTACTGTTGAAAAGGGAGAATCTTCTAAAAGCTGCAACCATAAAGATGTCGTTACGCAAGAACCTGTTTACTTCTCAAAAGAAGTAAAATAAAATATTATTGAAATTAATCTCTCTGATTATTCAATAAATAATCCGTGAGTCTTATTTGAAAGATATTTGAGAAACAATCCTTTTCCATTTGAATCTAATCTCTCAAGAGAGAATTATGAAAAAATCTTAACACAATTAAAGTGTATTGAGATTAATCATGTTCGTGATCAGACGAATCATACAATTTTGTATAGCAAATGTGTTATACAAAAAATCTTTCATCAAAGTGAATGGGGTCTAATTCCATTCCAAGATAAAAATATATTTTTTTTATCCTCCACTAATTTCTGCATAAATTATTTGTGTTATGTATGATGAAAGTCTTCTTCCTTCTCAATGAAAAGCGAAGACATTCATGGATGTTCATAATGAACAAGAAAATTATCAACAAAGAACTTCCAGCATGGTTCTTCAGATGGTGGAACTATTTTGGAGCATAATTAAATATTCTTTCAGATCCAATTAAAGAAGTCTTCAATGAATGGATGGAAGCTGCCCCCAAAATAATGGCTATTAATCCCAGAAAAATGATCCAAGGGCAAAATCTTACTCATTTCTTCATAGACTACCAAATCTCATGGATTTGGAGCTGGAACGTTATACTCGGAAAGGACCCCTTCAATCAGTTGGTCATTCAAAGACAATTTTTATTAAAATTGTGGAATTCTATCAGCATTGAGGATAAGCTCAAACAGATTAAAACTATTATTAAAGCTTATTTCGAATTAACGATTCCTCAAAAACTATAGATTTTGAGTTATCAGTTGATGAGGTGTTGCAGAGCATTAAAAGATGATATCCTCATGAGAATGAAATTCAGCATAAGGATCGTCTCAAGAAAATCTATGAAAATCAACTCGCCAAGGTGTTTAATCACTCAATCTACATATGTGACAGCGGCGAGTCATCCGATAGCGTCGACATCGAATCTATTGGAGAAAATTAATGAATTTCAGCCTATCATAATTATTAGATCACTTTACAGCTCTAAAGTGATCCGCTTTGCCAGAATTATTAATCTCACTTTGTTGTACAGCACAAAAGGGGATAGCATTATCTCAGAAGATTCTCACTTTGCTTTCCAGCAAAAGTGATAACATTATTGCCTCCACCAAAATGAATCTACTTTACAGCTCTAAAGTATTCCTTCCAGAATTACTTTCCACCTCAGAAAGTAATTGCATTATTGTTCCCCCTACTGCATTTATCACATATTATACCTTTGCTTAAACTCTAAGCAAAGCCCTTCTGCCTCCATTCCTATATAAGGAGGCTCTTGCTATGTATTTGGTGTGCTTAGTTTTCTATTCTCCTCTTCTCTTCTACTCTCCTCTGTAATCTCCTTAGTTCTTTCTGCTTCCTGCTTGCTGTCATCGTGTAAGTTATAGTTTTTCAATAAAAGTTATTATTTTATATTCCTGGTAGAATTGGTATCAGAGTCATGATGGGGTGATCCCTTGGGGGGGAAGGATGTTAGAAGTTTTCTTCCTTTAAGCATAAAGACTTGCCTACATGTATTTAAAATCATAGGAGAAGTTAGTTGGCCGCCACCCCAAGGCGGTTGTAAGTCCAAACAGTCGGTGATTTGTTCTCTCTTGTGGAGGCAAACCAAATACTCATTTTTGCCTTAGATTTAGGTTGTGTTTTCGGCCCTCGCCAAGGCTCCCTAGATTTAGATTATGAGGTTGCTTCTCCCTTTGTAGGCCATAAGCATAATTCCTCACCTCTTAGGCATTTCCTTAATCTTGTGTTAAGGAATCTTAAGTCCTAAATTTCTAATGAAAAATACAACTCAAACAAACTAAATCAATTTCAAAAATAAAAGCCCATATGGGATAGTTTGAGAAGCGTGGTTTCCTAGCATCATGGGCTTCTCCTACTTATCTTTCATTTTGGCTTCGATAATAACTCCTTCTCTTTTGATCAATCTTATTTGATCTTCACAAATGAATCAATCAATTGATAGTCATTTCCTATTGAAATCTTCAAAGACAATGATCATTTACCTTAATCGAGAGTTTTTTCTAAGGAAACCCCATTCCTTAGGATGTAATTAACTATAAGGGCTTGCCCCTGTAGGGAACTTAATGAATCTGATTTAAAATAAATCCTGTTTTACTTTTCCATATAAAGTAGGAGAAGAATCTCTGGTACATATACAAACTCATCGTCCTTAGGAGTCCTTATTAAGGTGATTAGGTCCATTAAAGGGTAGTGACTTCTGTCTTTTGAGATAGTACACTATTTCCCTGATGACGTACCCGATCAGCTAAATAAGTATATCTGCGGATCTGCGTGACGTCTTAAAAAGATGAATTTCTATAAGTCTCATCTTTCTTTTCTCACCACAGATTTGAAAGGCGCCTCTCATAGGAATTATTCTCCACAATAGGCAATCAAGATTCGGAAGTTTTTAGGTGAGAGGAAGCGAGGGATGACCAGAACCAAACCCTAGCGAGGCCTCCCTCGGAGTCGGAATCCCAGTCTCGAAGATAGCAGCCTAGAAGAGTGAGGAGAAGATATTAGGTTTACGGATCAAGCGAGTTTACGGTTGAATGGTGATTTTATACGTAGGGTTAATTGGTTAAATGCTAAATAACCCTTGATTAAATTTTGAATGGACAAGATTTAAATTATTTAATTTTAGTTTACATTTTTTATGAAACTTGAATTTTAATCCATCAATTTTGTATTAACTAACTTAATTAATTATATAACATAAAATAGTAATAATATTGATACATCACCGGAAAAATTAATCGATCAAGCATGAATCTCAAGGCATTTTCGAAATGCTTGATCTAATCACCGATTTGAAAGCTTCGGTCAATGGCCGTCTCGATGAGGCGAACTAGAATATCAAGCATGAATCGATCCGAAGCTCGAATCATTTCGGATCAAGCTATCGAGCATGAAAATGGATCTAATCCGCAAATGGTCACCAAAGACATATTTATAGTCAGTCGGCGGCTCGTCAAGGCGAATCCACCAAGATCACCCAATTCCGACATCATTAAGGCAGGATCATCAAAATACCGTCCGGTCGAGGGATCGCCTTAGGCGTCCGATGGGAGTGGTTGGAGTTTTCCATGAATTTACAAAAGCCACTCCCAAAACTATAAATGAGCCTCATTCTCACCTTAGAGGACGAATCGATTTGAAGACGAGCTCACGGGAACCACGTGATCTATCCACCGATTACCACCATGAGTGTCGAAGATCGGGAGCTCCAGAGATCGCCCCGGACTAGAAAAGACTAGTTGCTCCTTTCTCACGAAGATCAAGAGGTTGCTCCCGGAAGATCGTTCCGCTTTTGGGAAACTTCTCCCTTGGGTTGGAGTTGACCGATATTGTATTTCTACACTGGAATATTGATTCAGTAAACACCTTCTTCTCAGAACTAGCGAGAAGCAAGGACACGTATCTTTGAACACATAGTGAAAGTTCTGAGGCGGGCAAGGCCGTGGTTTCCACTTAACGGGTTTTCCGTATAACCCTGTGTTCATATCCACCTTTGTGTGTTGGATAATTTTTTGGGCCTGACGAAGATCTAGCATCTAGGAATAAAATTCTCTAACGCATAGCGGTTTAGTCTTGGGAACGGTTCCCCAGTTCCCCATTGCTATATCTCAATATGGTTGGTAAGCGGGGTTTTCGCTCCAGCGCTCCTCATTCAGGATCAGGGGCCAAGTCTCCAACACTTCTCTACATAGCAGACTTACGTCCCCGGTGAGGGTCCGTGGGCCCCTCTTTGGAAGATCGTTCAAGGATGGAGGATTGACAGAAATTCTTCGACTCCTGCGAGAGGACCGGCAAAACGTTCCAACACGCCTGGAAGAGCCACAGGTTCCGCACGGCCCTCAGCATAATCCAGATTTTCTTCCTGAGAATGATTACCCGGGAATGCCGGATCAACAAGTAGAGAACCCCTTGGCACCACATCCAGATGCTGAACTTCTGGATACCGCCAGTTCTACTCACCCCACACGAATGGCACCAGACGTGAAACTCCACGCCACCTTATAATGATGAACTACATGACCGGTGAAGAGTTCTGCAAACAATGAATGATCCATTCTCCCGCCGCTTCTTCCAAAACTCGCCCGCCAGAGATCATCTCGCAATACCCGACGATTCAAGCTTCCCAAAGATGGACCCTTACGATGGCATCAACCGATCCAGCATATCATTTCAACGATATCATGCACATTCGTAAATGACTCTCTCGTGTCGTATGACTCTCAAAGGACTTCTATTTCTCGCTAAGGGTCCGTCCATCATTTGGAGAGCTCCGCATTTTTGTAATGCCTCTAACAAGAGAATCATCGTGATTCATCACATCTCCTAATCCGCCGTAACGATGAGAGTCCTCAAAGAATACTTCTGAGGTTCCTCCTCACAGATACCGTGAGTAGATCCGTAACTTTGAGGGCTTCTGAGGACTCGTGATACTTATTCATCATTAATGCGGGAGACACCCATTCCTATGCTAACTCCCAATAGAGGCACAAATCTCAAGCTATCGCTCATCGGCAGCTTGAACCACCAAGCCAAAAGAAGAAGGTTCCCAAAGATGATGTTCAAACATCTCGTAAAAGAAGAGAGGCAAGAACCTCCCCCAAAACCTCCTCACACCTCGATGACTCAATCGAGAGGAAATATACGGCTCAACACGCCATGCTAACATCCTACCGCTATTCAGAAGAGGATGGCCAAGTGGCCGCGACCTTTAAAGCCCTGGAATTGGAAATCAAGAGAAATTTCGCTTTCACCGCAGTGGCACACCATCAAGAGTGCCACCAACTCAAGGAGGAGATTGAAAGACTAATACGCCGTGGGTATCTAGGCCGCTTTATACAAAACCAACCCGCTGCCCAAAGAAACACAACCAGGAACCGCCAAGCTGGAGAGAAACAATTGCAGAGGCTGTGTTATTCAGCCAAATATTCATTGTCGCCTTCAAGAGCCGTGAGTCAAGAAGTCTCTTGACCATTCTATCACCTTTGATGATCTAGAGGGGCTTCGATCCCACATCAAGATCCCCTTGTCATCGCAGTGGGTGATCCATGCTTCAATATTAAAAGGATATTGATCACAATGGGAGTTCTGTTGATGTTCTTTTTACCCACTTTCCTCAAAGATGGGTATAGAAAGAGAGAAGCTTCAACCGCACGTCCAATCGTATGGATTTGATAATCGATTAGTGGAAGGGACAATCGCCTTCCCAGAAATTTCCGACACGCAAACCCACGATACAATGTAGTCAAGTCCAGTCCGCACATACAATGCAATATTTGGGAGACCTCTCCAGTTATATTCTATACATCTCGGTTCTCACCTCAAGATGAAATTCCCACACCACCGGCATGGAATGATAAGACAAGCGCTATATCAAGCAAGCCCATTTACGCCAAGAACCTCAACATCGAGAACTTCGACCTACGAGATGAGGATGCCTCAAAGGGCTTCTCCAGCTTGAAGATGTAATTTGTCTTCCTATCTCGAAAGTTGATCCATCGCTAAAAGGTGAAGGTGGGATCGTCGTCACCGACGTAAATCGAATGAGATTTTCGTAAAAATCAAGATATCTTTGCCCGAGAGCATCCGATATTCGGGCATTGACCCTAAGTCATTACGCGACTCAAAAGTTGACTCAACCTACAAGCCGTGATGTAAGAAAAGAACCTTCGCTTCAACGACAGGTCATAGAACAAGAAATCACCAAACTTCGGAAGTCAAATTCATTCGAGAAGTCTACTACCCCACCGGTTGGCTAACGTAGTCAAGAAGGCCAACGGTCTCGAGAATGTGCATCGACTACACCGACCTTAATCGCATGCCCAAAAGATAGCTTCCCCTTCCTCAGATCGACCAACTAGTTGATCGTGACATCGATGTCGAAGCTTCATGGATGCCTATTCGCTACAATCAAATCGATGAACAAAACAGATGAGGAAGCAACATCCTTCCAAACAGATAAGTGACTATACCGCTATCGTCATGCCATTCGACTAAAAAATGCGAGCAACATATCAACGAATAAGATCTTCAAGGATCTTATAGGCACAATATGGAGGTGTATGTTGATGATATGTCGGTGAAGAGCTTGGAAATATCACAAAGATATTGACCGCAACAGCTTGACATTCTTCGACACTACAAGATGCTCAACCCAAGCAAGTGCATTTTGAGTTTCCTCCGAAATTCCTAGTTTCATGGTCACTCATGGATAGAGGCCAACCCCGAGAAGATAAAAGCACTCAAGGACATGTCACCTCCAAGAACGATCAAGGAAGTCCAACGCTTGACCTGAAGGATTGCATTTTATCACGCATTCTTGGCCCGCCAGAGATAAGTATCTACCATTCTTCAAAATCTTAAGGGTGCACGAGGAAATGGATTCCAAAGGGACGATGAATGTCGACCGCTTTTGAGCAACTTCGAAGTCTATTTAGCTTCCCCTATTATCAAAGCCTATCCAAGGAGAGAAGTCACATCTATCTTGTTTCTTCTCATGCCGTAAGTCTGCGGCTGAGGAGAATTCGAAACGACCCATTTATTATGTCAAATTCTTTCGATACCGGAGGACGCCATCCACTAGATAAGACAAGTTCTAGGCATTCTCGCACAAAAATTGCACGCATTTCGTGCCCACACCATCAACGCCTACACTCATCTTCCATTAAGAACTATTCTCAAAAGCCCCGATGTATCCGGAAGGTTGATGAAGTGGTCTCCGAGCTTGGAGAGTTTGACATCCATTTTCTTCCACGCCCCGATATAAAGTCACAAGTGCTCACGACTTCGTAGAATGTACCATCCCATCACCAAACATCATTCATCACTCCATGACAAATCAATGGACATTGTATGTTGATGGAGCTTGTGTACTTCCGGGGAGGTGAATTTTGCTTATCTCCCCAAGTAAAATAACTTTAGACGGCTCACTAAAGTTCCCGCCACCAATAATGTCGCCAGTACCAGGCCCTCGAGGTGACTAAGTTCGCCATTGACCGAGGTCCGTAACTCTTAGCCATCTACACGACTCACGCCAGGGCCTCACAAGTTGAAGGAGACTGATACCCGCCATCCGCAGCCGCACGCCTTTTGGCAAAGTCACTTCTTGCCGAATCGAGACCCATCGATAACTCATATTCTATGGAGCGTAACACGCGAAAGATGCCCTCCAAGTTAGCCACAACAACGACAGAGATCTTTTCAAGAGAAAATACATAGAGACATCCACTTTCCCAAGATTCAAGCGCCTGGGTGATACAATCTCGAGGACCCAAAAGAATCTTCATGGATTGACCCGATCATGTCCTTTCTTCAAAGCGGCCTTGCCAACAGACCCACCGATGCTATCCGCCTCCGACGAGACCAACTTCACCATAATCGGTGACGAACTCTACAAGCGTCCTTCTTAGGGCCCTATTTAAAGTGTCTACCACCTTCTGAGGCTAACTATGCAATGCGAGAGGTTCATGTGAATTTGTGGTGAACATTTGGGAGGAAAAGCCCTCGCCTCAAAATCATGAGGCAAGGTTTTACCGCCTACAATGAAGAAGGACGATTGAGTTTGTAAAGAAGTGTAACAAGTGTCGTACATTCCAATCTCACTCATACACCATCTCAGAACTCACCACAATCCGAGCCCGCGGCCCTTTGCTCAATGGGGATCGATATAATGGGACCCTTTCCCATTGCCACCGGGCAACTAAAATTCATAATCCGCTTGATTACTTCAATGGGTGGAAGTCGAACCGCCGGCCAAAATCACCAAACAAATGCCAAGCAATTTGTCCGAAAAATATTATTTGTCGCTTCGATTCCAAAGAAAATCATCACCGATAATGGGACGCAGCTCACGTGAAAGACATTCACATCTTTCTCGCCAGAGTCGATATCCGCTAATCCACACGTCAGATCCCATCCACGTGCAAATGCGTAATCAAGTCACCAATAGACAATACTAAAAGGGCTAAAGACACGACAACCACGCCGGGCAATGGGTCAAGAACTATCCAATGTTCTTTGGCTTACCGCACTACATCAAGGACCCCTACCGAGAGAACGCCATAACTGTTGAACTGAGGTCGTTATTCCGCCGACATCGCCCTAACCCATAACTTTAATGCCGACAACGAATAAGCTTCGATTCCATCCGATCTCCCAAGAGACCCCGACATGTCAAGACTCAATGGCTTCCTATCGAAAGGATTGCTCGAGGTTTCAACCGGCGGTAAAGCATGACCAATATCGCTGGGGACCTCGCCTAAGTCTCGACTCAGGAAAAGGCCCACAAATGTAACAAACTCTCACCGCTTGGGAAGGCCCGTGTCTAAAATCAAGCCCGCACGCTCAAGCTTAAGGATAGTATGGGAAGACTCTCCCACGCACTGAATGCTACAAACCTCCGTACTACCGGACGACGCCTTTTTATTCTAAGCTGCAAAAACATTATCATCGTATGTTTGTACAATTGTTGTTATCGAATTAAACATTTATCGATACTGCTTGTCATACTTATTGTCCAACCTTGGCATCAAGTTGTTTGATTTATGTTTCTATGTTAAAGTTCTCATACTTGACTTTTCTTGCTTATGCTTGCATTTTAAAACACCACTCAAGAGATACGCAACTATTGTATCTCATTCGTGGTAAGATCGATCCCTGTGGAATTGACCGATCTTCCTATATGTTAACATCGTCGAGTAACGCTCTGATAAACAACCTTGATAAGTTGGCAATCCTCTATAGACTGCCTACAACTTTCTCCATAACAGGTTAACATCATCGAGTAAACGCTCCGATACACAACCCAGGATAGGTCAAAAATCCTCAGCAGATTCAATTCGAGATCTTCCTATACAGGTTAACATCGCCGAAAGTAACGCCTGATAAACAACCTTGATAAGTGGCAATCCTCATATACCGCCTACAACTTTCCATAACAAAGTTAACATCATCGAAAACGCCCGATACACAACCTAGATCGAGAGAGGTCCTTAGTGGACTTCCCACACCTCTTCCATACGTTAACGCCATCTGCAACACCACAAACCCTGATAGTCAAAATCCTCACGATTCAATTCAGATCTTCCTATACAAACTAACATCGCCGAGTAACGCCTCGATAAACAACCTGATAAGTTGGCAATCTATAGACCGCCTACAACTTTCTCCATAACAAAGTTAACATCATCGAAAACGCCCATACACAACCTAGATAGATCGAGAGGTTCTAGAGAACCTCTATAAATATATTCCGCAAGTTTGTCATCAAGTAACGCCTCGTAATGATCTTAGAATAGATCAATTACCCTAAAGGGATTCTCGATGATCTCTTCTACGCGAATCTTTATCATCGACGCTTTGACACACAACTCCAAATATTCACAAACAATTTTGTGGATTATTAATACTCGCAACATACAAGTACAATCAACCGTAAATAATATACAACACTAAACAAATGCAACATAAAGGAACTACAACTACACGCCTTGATGGTCTCATCGAGATGATGAAGAACTATCTGAGTCATCCTCGCCGCCGCTAGAAGGGTCGGGGAAGCTGGGGAGAAAGGACCTCAACACCAGCCTCCTAGCCATGAGCACGTGTCTTCAAGAAACCTGATGAAGCCTTCATCAACACACCGCCCCAAAGCCTTCACCTCTACATCATACACGGTCTCGCCTCCTCAACGGATCCTCAGATGATACTCTGAAGGTCCGAAGTTCTTGAAGTCCTCCACGCCTGTGGATCCGCTCCCGCTTCTACCCGAGATAAGTGCCTCTTTCTCAAAGGCGAAGAACTCTGCTTTTGCCTCAAGACTAAACCTTCTCGTAAAAGATCTTCATCCTTGAGCAACCAACCTCGTTCTAGCCTCCACTAATTCATCCCAGTCCGCCAACTTCCCAAAAAGAAAGAGAAGTCGCTGAGTCGCCAACTCGTCCTGCACTCATCAAGTTGATTCTCCAACACGACATCTTTTACTTTCTCCACATACCGCTTCTTATATTCACTATGGAGAAACTTGACCTTCACTCTCAATTCCCCATTCAAAGACAATGTTCATTTTGAAGTCAAGTTCTTGCTTCTTCAAGATCAAATAAGAAAAATTACGCTAAACACCGTGAAATGGGAAATAAAAGATGATGAACGAAGAAGGATTGTTACCGCTTCAAAGATGTCGACACTGCAGAATGATTCAACACGCCCTCGTGAATGAAGATCCTTAGGGGACTACCACGGTCTGAATTTTCGGTATCCGATATCACCATCACCTCTTCGCTCCTTTTCCTCTTCTCTATCGGAGACGGGTCCTTCACTGGAAGAAGCCAGGACGCTTGGGAGATCTACCGGAAACCTCTTTGTTGGCTTTCAACGAATCATAAGACCGCGGATGATGAAAGCCCCAAACAAAGATTCCTCCCGCACAAATGTCGATATATCAATCTCAAATCAAGATCTTCAATATTCTGAATTTCGTCCGCAGATATCTTCATCACCAACTCAGAGGGAATGGGTAAATCTCTCGCCTTTCCCCATTTCGAGAAGACCCCTACCATTCTTCACAAAAGAATCGCCCAACTTGGGAGAATCCTTCGTCCGAGGTCAAGTATCGCAGTGATACCATGTGCATCGCAGTAAACTTGCACAGGGTAATCAAGAGTCGCGTCGCACCGAAAAGACTATAAGTCCCATCACGATCGCCATTGCTCCGTCAAAACCGGAAATGCAAACCTCGATGTCGACAAAATGGCATCATCTCGGGATGGGGAAACCGCAATCCCGCAAACTCATCTCGTAAGTGGTGAAATACCCCCCCGGAGATTGGGCTCTATCGACTTCTTCTGACACTTAAGAACCAAATCATTCAAAATAATATTTTTCCACGATCAATGTGTCTCCGTGATCAACGACTCCACGAATCTTCGCCCCCATTTTAGAAGGTTCCTCGCCGCCGCCCTACAAGGGGTCTGTCTCTTTCAAAAGATTCTCACCCATCTACAAACACCGCAACTGCACGATCGAGATGAAAATTATTCCAAGAAGAGTGCCCAAACTCCCACCGTGGGGAGGGCTATGCACTCGCTTGGTGGAGATGAGGTGGGTGAGGTTGATCCAAGAAGAGTGCCCAAACTCCCACAGGGCTATGCACTCGCTTGGTGGAGATGAGGAGGAAGAGGTTGATCCAAGAAGAGTGCCCAAACTCCCATGGGGAGGGCTATGCACTCTAGCTCTGGGTGAGGTGGATCCAAAAAAGAGTGCCCAAACTCCCACCGGGGAGGGCTATGCACTCTAAGAGGAGACGAGAAAGTGTTCTCCTTAGCCCTGGGGTTTTATAGACCCTTCTAGTAAAGTAAAACCGCCAAAACCGCCTAAAACCGCTTAAACCATTATTCGCTAGGGCTCTTCATCAGCTGGCGCTCATCAGCGTCAGAAAGGCTCCAAGCTTCCGCAGGCCAAGAGGTCCATGCATACATGGCATGGGTGCTAACCGGGCCGGGTAACTGCCGTCATCCGCAAATCAGGTCGGAAGAATACCGCGAATCGCTCTCGGCCACCGCCGATGGCAGAACTGCTTCGGCCCATGACTCACAGCATCATACCGCCACTAGACGCTCGCTTGACCGTCGACTCGCTTCCCGCTTATTCTCCACACTGCGACCGGCGCTTCGCCACACCGCATTGGCGCTGGAGCGCTGCGAAGCCTCACAATTGATCAAGGCTGGCTAAGGCTCTGGCGCACGCCATACTCAAGCGCTTCCGCCTCCTTTGCACTGATGGATCCAGAACCTCAAAATTCGCCTCGCATACCTACACGATTGCCTCGCAATGCCTTCCCGAAGTTATAATCTTGTACTATGAAGATTTGTTCTCTCAAAATGCGCTGATGGACTCAAATTTCATTGAAAAATTTGCTATTTTCAAGTATTGACATATATTTTGGATCCGAGATAATGTCACCCAAAAATAAACGATACATCCTCGAAAATTAATCGATCAAGAGAATCTCAAGGCATTTTCAAATGCTTCGATCTAATCACCGATTTTACAAGAAATCACTGACCGCCTCCGAGACTAACATATAGAACATCATAGTTCGATCCGGCTCGAATCGACTCGAGATCTGAGCATGAAAATGGATCCTAATCCGCCAAATGGTCACCAAACATATTTATAGTCGATCGAGCGCTCGTCAAAGACGAATCCAACGAATCCAAGATCACCCAATTCGACATCATTAAGGCACCTGATCATCAAAATACACCGTCCGATCGAGGGATCGCACCGCCGTCATGGGAGTGGTTTAGTTTTCCATGAATTTACAAGGCCACTCCCAAAATCTATAACAGAGCCTCATTCTCACCTGAGGACCGAACTGATTTAAAGACCGAGAGCTCGAGAACCACCACCTCGACGCATCTATCATCTATCACCACCGCATCAAGATCGTGAGCTCGCCTCTGAGATCGCCTGCAGGACTAGAAAAGACCACGCCGCCTCTTTCTCCCCAAGATCAAGAGGTTGCTCCCGTAAGATCGCCTCGCCGCTTTTGGGAAACTTCTCCTCGAGTTGGAGTTGACCGATATTGATTTTTCTACACTCTAATATTGATTCACCAGAACACCTTCTTCTCCAACTAACGGTAAGCAAGGACCAGATCTTTGAACACATGTGAAAGTTCTACGACAGTAAGCCCCGTGGTTTTTTCCCTTAACGGGTTTTCCACATATAACCCATATCCCCGCTTGTGTGTTGGATAATTTTGTTTACTAAGATCTCGATCTACCTAATAAAAATTATCAAGACGCAACACGAAACAAATATATTATTTATATGATTATATAAATATATTTTATATAAAATTTAAATAATTATTTAAATATATTTATTAATTGAAGTTATTTTGAAAACATGAACAAAAATATTATTCATGTTAACTCATTTATAAATCAAAATAATATATTTGAATAATAATTATTATTGTTATCAATGAGCTTTATAATAACCCTACTAGATGCCCATTTTTTTATGGACTTTTAAAATAATCAAGCACATTCTAGAATTCTGGATGGGATTTTTATAACTATAAATAGGAGTCCTTTGGATCACTTCTACTCATTTAAGAAATTAGAGTAAGATATTATTTACGATCGCTCATGTGAGTGATTAGACTCTTGTGAGTGATTAGGCTCATATATATATATATATATATATTCTTTTAATTATTTGATATATATTTTTATTAGCATAACGTAATTAATTTTAAGACAGCCTACTTAAAAATTTTCAATCATATGATTTGTCCAACGTTGGACAAATTAGTTGATTTTATTTTTCCGGATTTTGCTCATTTAGAATGTATACATTTTGTTTATGATAGAATTCTTGTCAATAATTCTTCCAAAAAAATAATTTTAATGAATTTAAGAGATTTTGCTGCCACTAGGATTTTTTTCTATAAACGGGTTATTTTAAAGGGCCTGTTTGGGATTGATTTTTTATTATATTTTAGAGATTTACATTCATATCACAATAATTTGTATATATATATATATATATATATATATATATCACATCATTTTTTAATATCACATAAAAAATATCATTCTCGATTATTT
Source organism: Cymbidium sinense (assembly GCA_021442155.1). Lineage (NCBI taxonomy): Eukaryota > Viridiplantae > Streptophyta > Magnoliopsida > Asparagales > Orchidaceae > Cymbidium > Cymbidium sinense. The sequence continues at coordinate 43,309,115 of CM038228.1, forward strand.
TTTTAAAATTGTAATATACATTTTTATAAAAATATCTAACTTAAAGTATCACATATATAAATGTATAAGAATTATGTGGTATATATGAAAATCTTTTTTTATATTTTTATTTTTTTATAGCATACTTTTAAATATTTTTAATTTTTAAAATAAATTTTATTATTTAAAAGTACTTGAAAAAAGTTTTAAATATTATGACTATTTTAAAGAATAAATATTGACAAAAAAAATGATCTAAAATTTTACTCGAAAATGTTCATGAGGTCATAAAACATTGCATAAACATAAGAAACAATAAATATATAAATAAGAATTTCGTAGGGCAGAGAATGAACCAAGTGTTCAATAAGCTAATCGTGACTCTGCACAATTAAAGGTCATTCATGATCGTTTGATTAACTAATCAAATGAGTTTGAACGCATTTGTAAATACCCAATTGCAAATTTGAAGAATTTGTTGTTCGTTTCCTTTTAGTCCATGAACAATATCTTTTAAATCTCGTGAACAAGCTCATTTAAGAGCTTGATAAGGCTTGATTAAGGCTTGTTGTTAGTGAAAAAAGGTTATTTAAATTTTTATTTTTTTAGACTTGATATGAAAATTTACAAGAAAACGAATCTTGATAAAAGCAAGTTGATCGCCGGTTGAAGCTAATTCGAGATCAATCTTAAAATATCATTTGAAACTTTGGGATATTAGTTAAATCCATAAATAGCTCTTAAACATGGGTGTTTATAGTCAATCGGCGTCTTGTGAGCGGATCTAACAAGCCCAAGATCTCATAATTCGACTTCATTTGAGCATTCAAATACTTAAAATACATCAATGATCCAAATCATTACGAGTCGTCCAGATGAAGTGGTGTGGTTGGTTTGCATGTATTCTGAGAGCGTCACTCCAATCTATAACTAGCCCCTCATTCCTCATATGAAGGGACACAAACAAGAGAGAGGGCCAAGCCGCCAGCAAATACCGCCCACCGTGATCCTCGCCCATTGTCAATCTCACGGGTCTCTCATGATGACCTTCATGTCGGTCGATGTCCGCCATTCACCATCATCTAAATCTGTATTTTACCACCAAGGCATTACTACATAGTTGTTGTTCATCTCATATGCAATCCATAATCCTTATCGGAAAACTTTGTACTCCCAAACAATATATAGTGGAAAATTTTTTTTTTGGCTGGGCGTGGTTTTCCCCTCTTTAGGATTTTTCCACGTAAAAATCCTGGAGTTTCTTGTTCACTCTTCAAATATCTGTGTGTGTACTGGATTTCACAACAAGGCTAAGGCGTAAACTTTTATTCTACCGCAACTAATTTTCTAGCACGCATCAAGACTTAATAAGCTTTAATTGATATAGCTCATGTATATTTCTCAACAAGCTTCTCACAAATAAGCTCAATTAAGACTTGATTAAAACTCATTTATCTCATTAAATGAGTTATTCATTAATCTCAATTTGAGCGGGTTAAGTGAACAAACTAAAGGCGAGCTCAAATGATTTTTTAAATGAGCTCAAGCTTGAACACCATCGAAAAGCTATAATCGAGCTGATAATGGTGAACTAATTTGAACTTGAACAAGCACATGCTTTCGACTCGACTTAATGCATTTGACCTCATGCTTAACACTTGTGGTCTCATATAATAGAATCAAAATTGCATTAAATATTTTTAAAAACCATGTTCATAAAAACTATATATGTTGTTGTGTGCTAAAAAAATCATTCTGGTAGAATAAAGTTTACTGTAGCTTATTGTGAAATCGGTACACACGAGATATTTGAAGAATGAATAAGAAACTCAGGATTTTATATAGAAAAACTCCTAAAGAGGAAGAAAAATCATGGGGCCAAGCCCAGTAAAAATCTTTCACTATATATATATTTTGGAGTACAAAGTTTTTCCGATAAAATTCAAATTGTATATGAGAAAGTGGAATGGGAATCGAAATCAATACACGGCTATCTCAATAGTTAAAGGTACTGTTATTAGTGGCGAATGATGATGGATAGCGGCGGTGGCGAAACGGTCGATGCGGTGGTAGCGATGGCCGGTGAGATGGGCGACAACGATGGTGAAGCGGTAATTAGCGGTAGTGACCAACAGCAGTGGTCGATGATCGATGATCGTAGTGGAGGCGGTATGATAATTCGGCGGCCGATGCGGAGTGATGCAATAATAATAATGTCGGTGATATGGTACTACGTGGTCAGTAGTCAATGTAGCAATATCAATGGCGGTGACCGGCAGTGGTAAACGATAGTGGTCAGCAGTGATGGCCGGCGTGGAGTTAACCAGCGAAATCAGTGTGGTGGCAAGCAGTGCGGTTGGCGGTGGTTGGCGGTCGGCTGGGTGGTCAATTGAGTGTGGTACGGTGTCTTGGAGGATTTTCGCAGAGCTCTCTCTTTAGCTTCTCACGGTCATATGAAAGAATGATGAAATTTATATATTAGAGGGATGACATTTCTATAACATAAATCAATCCAAACCACATATGCTAAAAAATGATTCCCTTGATCATCTCATGTGTTTAAATATTTGGATGCTCCAATTAAAATTAAGTCGAGAATCAAGAGATATGGGCTTGTTAGGTCAGTCGTCAAGACGCTCAATTTGATCATAAACACTCTATATTTAGGAACTATTTAGGGATTTAATTGATATCCCAAAACTTCCAATGATATTTTAAATGCTTGATCTGGACTAATTTTGACTTAGGATCACATTGTTTTTGACATCAAGATTCATACTTCGATTAGTGGAATTTTTAGTGTCACATCAGTTGTCTCCTTATTTTTATATGACATTATCTCTATTATCCAAATATATATGTCAAATAATTAAAAATAATAAATTCTTCAATAAAATTTGCAGGTTTATTAACCATATAGTTTGAGAGAATAGATCTTCATGTGTGCACAAGATTATGATCCGCGGAGGTGCGGTAGTCAGCGGGGCGTGCTCCACAGGGTTGGGCGGGGAAGCAGGCACTCCGCACAGGGGAGTTGTGTGTCCCACTTGACCTAGGGAGTTTTATAGACCTTACTAGGAAAAAAGGAAAAAAATTAAAAATGAAAAGAAACAGGAAAAAAACTAAATAAATTTGAAAAAAATGTTCATCGGCATGTTTGCATGATGGACAAGCCTTACATGTACGACCCTCCCCGAGCGATGAGCGTTTTTTTTTTTCAGTTTTCAGTTTTTTTGTTTTCTTTTTTTTAACTTTTCCTTTTTTATATATAAGGTCTATAAAACCTAGTCAAGAAATAAAATCTCCCATATGCTTTAGCGTTCTGGTTTGATGAAATCATCTAGAAGTTCAAAGGATAGAAAAAAAAATTTCTTTTTTCAGAGCTCAACTTAAGAGTCATTCACTTCTTCTTCGAGACACTGAGACTCATCTCGGTGAGGCTCAGATTTTACCGAGATCGCGTCCTCGTCAGACCGACCGAGTTTGGAGGCGATCAAGACTCGTAGTTCATACGGCAAGGCTCCAGCTTTCCCTCGAGAGAGGCGTCAACTATCCTAGTCGGACCGATCGGGATTTGAGGGCGATCAAGACCAGTATTTTCTACTTCTTCTTATTGGAAATTGAATTTTTTTGAAACTCCAATAGATGGTTCAGCAGTTGACAACTGCCAAGATGGCGGGGAAGCGTCAATTAGGAACAATCCCTTGAAAAACTCAGAAAGTCTAGCAGGTAATTTCAGAATATCATTAGAGAGACATAGATTTTTTTTCTTTTTTGATCCCATATGTATGCATATATTTTTCATTAGATCATAGGCGAAAAATTTTATCCAAAGTTATCCGTGAGCAACAAAGTCAGAAAAGGATATGCCCAAGTATTGGGGTGAGTGACTTGCTTCACACAATTCTCAGACATTTGTCTTTCTCTCATCTTTTTTATTTATTATGTACTTTTGCAGGATGATAGACGGAAGAAAACCAATAGGCATGACTCTGAGATGATATAACATCCATTATCACGGTGACAGGTTTAATGGTGCTCCCGAAATTTCATTTCCCAGGTTAGGATTGTTGCCAAAAGTGTCGAAACACGTTCTCCTCCTACAAAATAATTTACTATTTCTAAGATGATTCTTAAATGCGGGGATTCCCTTTGGCTCTGAATTGATTAAGGTCTTTAAAATATCTCGATGTAGCTTTGTCACAATTTTTTTGAGCTTTAGTGATCATTGTTGGTTTGTGCCTTCTTTAAGAGTGTGGTGTGACTTTGAACATCAAATACTTATATGTGTGGAATTCACATATGATGATGCTGTTTCTTATCTATAGAATTGGAATTGGAATTTTTAGCATGGGATCAATCTAGAAATTGGTTTAATGGGTTCTTTTTTCTAAAAAATGAGTGGGGCCTCACTAAAAGATGGGGAAGATTGAATGACCTTCCAAATCCATTGTTGATTGAAGAAAATAAAATCTTAATGACTCTTAATATTCCTGATGTAGGAAGCACCATGAGTTACGCCACATTGGCAAGTACATATTGAAGATAGAATGTTCAAGGTTGGCCTTCATTCAAGTGAAATCTCATGCTCTTCCACATAAGAGATAAAGTAAAGGTGATGAAAGGTCTCCTCATATTCAAGATTCTTTCAAGGAGGCTTTTCTGAAATGGTGGATAACAATGTTTCTTCTTTAAAGAAAAGAAGACGTGTCAAGTAACTTCGCTAAATATTTGTGGAGAAGATGTTCACGTTGGCCTCACGAGTTTAGCTATCTCAACTCATAATAGGGGGATTCGTTTCTCGAAGCCACATATTTCTGAAGAGGTATTAAAGTACGTATGCACTAGACGTCAACGAGCAACTGAATTAGTGCGTTATCTTCTCCTTCTCTTTCTTTTCTTCTTTTTCTTTTCTTTGTAATATTTGTGATTTTTTATTGTAGGTAGGTAGCCCAAACATTATGGTTGATGGCTTATTTTGGTGTCACTCTAGGCAGGTGGAATCTTGAATTTGTAAAGGTAAAATATTTGCAAGACAAGTATGATCAAAAGATGAGTGCTAAGGCCAAAGAAGTGGCGACTCTGGAGGATCGACTAATTGTGTAGGCGAGCTAGCGAACATGTCAACTTCTCTTTCTCTCGGTGTCAGGAGGTGGAGCATACTATTGATGATTGATTGAGGTGAGGCGAGACTTCATGGAAGAAAAGACTCAAGGCATTTGTGGCGAAAAAGAAAGCTCTTGAACTAGAGAAGAAAGCATTACATGATCGTCTTTTTGAGAAGGAGCTTATAATGTCAGAAGTGGAAGCAAATGAAATCTCTTTGAAGGTAGTAGAAGACTTTAAGAACTCCGCTTATCACGATGCTATCGAGGACCATGTCCAAGAAGCTCGTAATCATATTCTTGATATTGAAGTGAAGGACTTGGAGCACTAATGTTTGAAGGAAGGCTTCATCAGATTCTAAAGGAATCTACTTAATATACTTAAAGCGGAGCTAGCATTGAGAATCTGTCTCCCAGTCAAGTATCTGAAGACCCTTTTGTGAGATTCAGAAGAATGATGGGGTTGAGAGTGAGTTTAAAGGCGCATCTTCCAGTGGTGAGGAGGACGTTAATATCATGTAGTATCACTTGAGGATGTATTTCTTTTCCTTTTATCTATGTATTATTATTATTATTATTATTATGTTTTGTATTCATAATTTTGATTCTTTCTTATATCATCATGTTTATCAATGACATTAGTAAACTAAAATTTTGGGTGATTTGCTCTTATTTTATTTTACCTATCAGATTGGTTAGAATATTATTGACGGCTTATGAAAGAGGTCGTAGGAAGTCCACTAAGGACTTTTTGTCCTATCCTAGGCATTAGTAAAAATATTATTTGACATCTTACCTGTATGGAAAAGGCCGTGGAATGTCAACCAATGACTTGACATATCCTAGGTATTAGCTAAAGTGTTACTTGACTTCTTACCTGTATGGAAGAGGCCTTGAAATTTCCACTAAGAACTTTTTGACCTATCCTAGGAATTAGTTAAAGTGTTACTTGACTTCTTACTTATATGGAAGAGGTCTGATCAATTCCCCTTGGGATTGATCATGCCCCGACTGAGACAGAACATGAGTTGTGCTTTTCTGAAGTGGGAGGGTTAAATGAAGGAGATTGCAAGCTTGAAAGAAAAGGCCATAAACTCATTACTTTGATAAGGTCGGTGATACAATCATAAGATAATTTTAACAAAGATATGAGTTGAATAGGAAATGACAAATGAGATAAAATAAAAGTTGCAATAATTATGCAATAGGAATTACTGATAATACTTTTGGAGATTCTCCATGTTCCAAGTTCGAGGTAAGGTTTTTCCCTCTGGATTCTTGAGCTTAAATGTTCACGACCTTGTTGTAACCACATAAAGGCTATCCCAAAAAGGTGAGAGCTTATTGCGTTGAGGGCCTTTGCCCGCAGCTCCAAGACTTTGCAGGACCAAGTCACCGATAGAGATGGGATGGGATTTCACTCTTTTGTTGAAGTGACGAGCTAACCTTTGGTGATAGAAGCGATCGAAGTAGGGCCATGTCATGAGTTTGAGGTAGGTCTAAGTTATGTTAGAGTTTTCTTCTTCTTTATTTATTGAATGATTGAACTCTTGGGCTTGGAATCTGATATCTTACGGTGTCTCACCGGTGGGAGTTTGTGATGATGTAAGCCTAAGAACATTAGAGATCCTTAACCCATTTCCCCGACCTTAAAGGCATTTTTAACCCTTTAAGTATAGTTCTATTGGTAGGTTCAATCTGTCCATTAGTTTGAGGATAAGCTATAGCCGTATGCAGCAGCTGAATGTGAAGATGTTTACAAAATCACGTAAAGACTTTTCCAGTAAATTGAGTTCCATTATGGCGATGGTCTTTGCAGGAAGACCGAATCGACATATTATATTTTTCAAAAAATTTTTTGCAAGATTTTAGCGAGGTGGTTCAACCTCCACCCATTTAGTGAAGTAGTCCACATCTAAAATGATAAACTTCGTTGCCTTTTCTTGGAAAAGGTCCCATGATATCAATTCCCCATTGAGCAAGGTCAGGCTTTGAAGGGATGAGAGTTTTGTATGTGGTGTATGAGAGAGGTTAGAGTGCTGACAACGTGCATATTTTTTGAAATCCAAAGGCGTCTTGCTTCATGTGGGCCAATAGAACCCTTGCCTTATACTTTTTAAGGGCTAGTCCTTTCTCTAGGTGTTCTCCACATATCCCAGAGTGAACCTCTCTGCATAATCGACTCGATGGTGAGAGGCATTTAAGGTATGGTCCAGAAAAAGCTCATTTGTATAGTTCAGCTCCAATAATAATAAAGTTTGCAGCTTGCCTATGGAGATGAGTTACAGTAGTTGAGTCTTCATGAAGGGTTCATTCTTGTAGAAAGGAGAGGATGGGGTCCATCCATGAAGGTTCCTTCGTCTCATTAATTTCTTGTATTACCCATAACCCTTGGATACTAGAAAATATATTTCCTCAACATGCCTTCTCTTAAATAGATCTCCAGTAGCAGAGGTAGCGAGCTTAGCAAAACACCGGCTCGAGTGTTCTTTTCTCCAATATGTGAATGATTTGATGTATCTTGATATGGGCAAGTGACTTACTGGCCGAGGTATTGTGTTTGGAGGATTATGAGTATTGAAGTTTCCCTCAACTTGGGAAGGTGAGTCGGTGGATCATTAAGTTTTGAGCTTCCAATCGATGAAAAGTCTCAACACGTTGAGAGCCTCATATTGACCATATTATTAGTTGCGGAATTTTGTAGTGTAAGGTATCTGTTAGGGAGATAATAATAAGATTTCTGCTTTCACCACCGGTACAAAAGCTCCATCAACATAAAGGGTCCATTGAGGAGACAAAAGGGGTGTAAAAGATAGCTCATTTGTAGTAGGGGCAGTGCATTCCACTATAAAGTCTGCGAGTACTTGAGACTTTATGTCTGGCTTGGGTAGAAAATGGATATCAAATTCTCTCAATTCTATGGATCATTTGATTAACCACTCAGATGCCTCGGTTTTATGAATGAGTCTTTAATAGTAAATGGGTATATGGTATGTGAGCTTAGAAGTATGGGCGTAATTTTCATTGAGAAAACTAAAGCCAAATCCATCTTATCGCGGTGGAATGACTTTATTATGAAATTTTCTTGACATAGTAAATTGATGGATTATATTGCATTTTTCTCTGTTACTAAAAGCGCTTATTGTGTGGGAAGAGGCGAGATATAAGTATAATATCTTGGGATGAGGCTTGGATAGTGAGGGTGGAGATATTAAATATTTCCTTAGTTGCTCAAAAACAGCTTGACATTCATCAGTCCACTGAAATTTATTATTTTTAGCTCCCTTTAATATTTTAAAGAATGACAAGTATTTATCTCCAGAATAGGCTAATAAGAGGGATAAAGGTAATTTATCCATTCAAAGTTGAACTTCTTTGATATTCTTCTTTAATTTTCGGGATTAGCTTCAATCTCTGTGGTGGGTGAGCATGAATCAGAGAAATTTTTCGGCCTTGGCTCACTTGGTTGGGTCGTGGTATTTTTATATGCTAAAGAAGGTTAAATGCTTAAGGCCAAATCTGTCTCATGATTCTTTCAAGTTTTCTTACTAAGTCATCCATATACCTCCATATATACTAAGAGGTCTTTAAAACCTTATTCATAAATTGATAGGTACAACCCTATGAACGACTTTAATAATATAATATAAACCTTTATATGTTTGAAATGTATGTGGCTTCCTCAGTTGGGTTATTTTTATTTGGTTGTAACTTTGAGTGAAGCATCAAAAAAATTGCGAGCATTTGATGTCCAGTTAGCATCGACCAGGTTGATTAGTTCCAGGGAGGAAAAACTATCTTTAGGGCAAGGCTGTTGAGATCAAGTATAATCAATATACATTCTCCAAGTTCCATTTGTTTTCTTAACCATGACAATGTTATTTGCTAATATGTAGGTAATGTACTTCTGAAACGCGTATGAATCCAGCTTTTAAGAGCTTGTTAACTTCTTGTTCAATGGCTTTAGAGGCGTCAGGTGTAAAACTCTGCATCTTTTGGATGATGGGTTTGAATGTCTTGAGGAGTGCATGATCACATTGGGGTAGACCCCAAGCATATCTGGCGGACTCCAAGCAAATATGTCTTGACTTTTGCACAATAAGTCTATGTATTTTATCCTCTATTGTTAGAGCAGATCGACTTGCATTGTTAAGTAAGGTTGGTCATCCGATGAAATAGAGCAAGTCTTCTAGAAGCCCTAGGTACTTCTTCATCTCGAAAATTAAAATTCTCGATGTTGAAGGTCATCGAAGGGCATGGTTGAACGATAACACTTATTTGTTATTTTCTGAAACTCCACGGGGTTGGAAATTTCATCTTAAGATGAGATCTTAGAAATGCGACACCAAAATTGATTGGAGGGCCTTCCAAAGAAGATAGTACTCGGCTAACTTGACCGCATGAATTGAATTGAGTCACTTGAGAAAATTCTCGAGGACAATTGGAAGGGTGATTGCCTCCCCTCATACCAAACCCATATAATGGTCTTGTAGCGGGTTGGAACTTTTCTCTAACCAGACCCATGCTAAGAAATGTGGAGTAAAATAAGACATCGACATAACTCCTATTATCAATCAAAATTCTCTTAACATTATAACATGAGTCACCGATCCCCACAAATGACAAGTGGATCTTGATGCGAAACTTGGACTTCTTTTAAGTCCGAGTCATTAAAAGTGATGGAATGATCAATACAATATTTCTTTAACTTCAGGCCTTGGAGGTGGCAATGAAGACTTGATTAGATAGCGGTGGTCCTCCGCAATTATTTGATTTCTCCATATCTAGCTATTTTATTATTTATGTGATGATTGTCACGGTTGCCCCAGTTGGAGTTATGTTTGCTTGACGATTGATTACAAATTGGCGTAGATATTCTTGTTGAATGGGCCTCTCAATCTCTTCTTTGAGTTATTTACATGCCTCAGTAGTATGTCCACGACTTCGATGGAAATGACAATATTTCTCCTGATTTCTTGAATTTGGTTTCAGCAGATGTTGCCACTTGATGGTCTCTTCATCTCGAATGGTCATCAAGACATTAACACAAGATGTGTTTAGTGGTGTGTATTCCTTCACGGTCGTTGCATCATTGATGTGAGGATCGTGGAGGAGATCATATTATTTTATTTTAATGGGATTGCTATGTTCCAGGGCACTCTTATGTTTTCCATGGATTGTTCAAATTATTTACGATGGGCATTAATAGCTTCATCGTGAAATTTGTGCTTCCACGATGAACCAAGTCGGCATATAAGTGGACTATATCTCTGATGAATAGAAAGGCCAGCCCTCCAAGAAAAACTCCTCTTAATAATTCTGGGTATTTGGGGCCTAAGGAGAACCTCTAGAAGTACTCAGTGAATCACCCTCATTTTGACTGAATGCTTGAGAGATGAGAGAAATCTTTAATGATCCTCAGGTTTGCAATGATGTCAAAAATCTTGGCGACTTCATCAAAGGTATGGATGGATCCCCTTGGAAGGGAGTAGAACCAAGTAATCAGTCGACCCTTGAGGGTGGAGGAAAGACACGACAAAGCGGTGCAGGGATGGATATGCATGATGGTCTATAATGGTCAATCTTCATATGGGTGGTGCCCCATCATAGAGTCGATGCTCGGAAGCTTGAACCTTATATGAATAGGATGTTGAAGAATAACTTCAGTCAAAGATGAAGACTCCTTATAGCCGCGATGAGAAGGAGGAGGATTTCCATCTTTAAAGTAGAATTCTTCTCTCATTAAGTGTTGTAATTCCGCATTAACATGATGAGTGGAATCAGAGTGAGCGAAATAATAGCGGTGGATTAGCGGTTGAGCCAAGTGATAGATGAGTAATTAACGATATCGAGGAGGTCATATCCGCGATGCAGGCGGAGGAGCTTGACTGATGGCGAAAGGCCAGTAGTAACCTCCCACGGACATCTTGGGGAGATGTGTTTTTTAGTGGTTATTGTATTTCGTAAAAGTCGATTATCTCATTTGAGACACTTCCATTCGGCACATGATCTTCAGAGATTCCTATTGCACGCGTTCCGATAAGGTCATGCTATCGAGGGAAGTGAGAAGCCATCCTTGGTTGGTGGTTTGAGTTCGGGAGTTGGAGCGGGAGGTTCTATTTTTGTGAGTATTGCATCTATTAGCCATAATGCAGGTGCTCACAGATATTGCGATTGTGGGGTTTGCTTCTCATAAATGGCACCAAATTGTTGCGTGTTAGAAAACCAATTGCGGTAGAATAAAAGTTTACGCCTTAGCTTTGTTGTGAAATCCAATACACATAGATATTTGAAGAATGAACAAGAAACTCCAGGATTTTTACGTGAAAAAACTTCTGAATATGGGAAAAAAATCATGGGGCATAGCCCGTAAAATCTTCTACTATATATCTATTTCAGAGTACAAAATTTTCCCGATAACGATATTACAGAATTATATATGAGAAGGCAAGACAATGAGAATCAGTCGAATAAATAGCTATCGTGGTAGTTAGGCATGCTTGTTGGTGGCGATTGATGATAGTGGCGAGCAGCGGTGGCGATGCGAGAGCAGTCAGCGGTGATAACCGGCGAAGATGCGTCGATGGCGATAGTAATGGTGATGACGATAAGCGGTAACGATGTGATGATGATCGATAATGTACGCGATGCGGCGATGTCAGCAGCGGCAACCGGCAGCAATCAGTGGCAAATGGTCAGTGCGGTGAAACCGAAGCGATGGTCGGCGGTGATGGCCGATGTGGTTATGGCGATGAGCGTGGTTAATGGCGGCCAGTGTTAATAGCGGCAATCGATGTGATAATGACAGTGGTTGACAAAGACTTACGGTGCGACGCGTCGGTCGGCGGTGGTAAATGCCAGCCGTGGTGATCGCCGGCTTAATGCGATTATGCTTGGAGAATTTTGAAGCTTTAGAGCTCGCTCTTCTCTTTAGCTTGAGCTCCCCTCATGTGAAAAGTAAGGAGCTATTTATAGATTAAAGGGATGCATTTCTATAAATACAAAAATTCAAACCACTGGATGGCGACTCTTGATTATCTAATGTATTTTAAGTATTTGATTGCTCAAATGAAGTAATCAAGAAATCTTGGGCTTATTTGATCCTCGTCAAGATGCTCGATTTGATCATTCTCCATATTTAAGATAAAGATTTAACTGATATCCCAATATTTTTAATGATATTTTAATTGTTTGATCTAGACTAATTTCGATTTAGGATCATATTATTTTTGACATCAAAATTTGTGTTTCGACTAGTAAAATTTTTAGAAACAATTAAAATCGACCAAGGCTTTTTAATTTGTGGGCAAATGAGATTAATTATGACGATGTGTATATATCAAGAAATAAATATGAAATTTATCTTTAAAATATTTACTGTAACTTTCAAAAACTTTGTCAACTAAACTAAGAAACAAACGCTATGATACTTATTTTGTTATACAACAACAACAACATCAACAAGCCTTAATCCCACTAAGTGGGGTCGGCTACATGAATCATTCGTCTCTATTGTGTCCTATTATGAATACTTATTTTGTTATAACATAATTATATTTATTTTACATCCCCTGGATTTTTTTTTTCTTTATGATAAAGAAATTATAAAAAATATATATCATTGATGTGTTATTTTTTTTTTTTTTTATATGTTGTTTTTAATATTATTTTTCAGTGTACTTTGGAGAAGAATTTTTTGTAACTGTACTTTTAATTCTACATATTATAACTAAATTAACGATTGTAATAAATTCATTTATCATAATCCATAGCTAACCTATGATAAACCATTTTAATAAAATGATTAATTGATCTATAATTGATTAGACAAACTATGATAAAACATTGATTGATCATTAATTAACCAAATTAATATATAATTATACAAATCATTATTAATTAAGAGGAAACTAATGAATATAATTGATTCTTACTAATATTTGAGCTCTTCGAAAGTAAGCTTTGAATATTTCTCAAAGAGATTTTAAAATATCATCATATCCTTTTGAGATTGGTTCTTATTTTACATAAATTTATGATGCATTTAGAATAATTTTTTTGGCTGTTTTAAAAAATAAAATTAATAATATTCGTATTAATTTCTCAAAATATTATTTTTTATATATTAGTTTTACAATTATTTAAAAAAAAACTACAGCTGCTATCTTATTCTCACTTAACTTTTATTTATTTATTTTTGACTCATTTAACAATTTAAACTTCTAAATAAATAATAAATAAAATATGAACTTATAATAAAATTTATACAAAATCAAAACACTTTGATCTATATTTTTATTCTCAGTGTTCGATTCACATTACATACTAACAATTGGTTAAAATCTTAACTATTTACCTTAAGAAAATATAAATTATTAGCAAAATTCAAGTGATATTTGAAAGAGTAACAAGAATCTCATTATCATATGAGATAAAATCAATGCAATTTGCATGTTCTAGACTAAATATACTCAAATATCAGCTATAAAAAATGTATAAAGATAAAAGAAAATTTGATAATTTTGAAAAATAATTCTTGAGAGGATATTGGTAGTGGTGTAAATAAGCCTAGCTTGAACGAGCTAAAATTATGATCGTGTTCGGCTCATCTGTATAGCACTTTTTTGAAATTGGCTCGTGTTCAAATTAAGCTCATATTATTTTTGCTTAAATAAATAAATTGTATATATATGTACATTTTTATTTTGAACTAAAATGAGCAAATATTATCTAACATAAGTTATTTATTTGGCCATTTATTAAACATTACACGAGTTGTATTGAATAATAAACTTTAGATAACCCTAGATATTAGAGCAAGAATAATGGATACTTTGTAAGACTTTTTTATTAATTTTTTTTATCTTCAAGATATAAAAAGTTCAAAATATTTTGATATTTGAATAATCAATTAATTTAAAACATACCACATAATTTTATATATTTCTATATCTAATACTTAAAATAGATATTTATTTATCTAATACTTTTATATCTAAAAGTTACTTATCTAATCTTTTTTTATACCTAAAAAGGTGTATTTATTCTTAAAATTGAATGATTGTGATTGTTGCGTGATATAAAAAATATTGAGGTAGATAAAGTTTTAATTAATATCCAATTATTCATGTATTTAAAAGTGAAATATAAAACTCTTATTTCAAAAGAGGAAAACAACTTTCTTTCACTATGTATCAGTTGAAATCTAAAGATCTCGATTATAGTATATGAAAGGGACACATTCTTTAATATAATGTTTGATGATGTTCGATGTTGGCGATGATAATAAACGATAATGGTCGGTGATGATAATAAACAACTGGTTCTGCGAATCGTGGCGGTGATTTGACGGCAGCATGGTTAATCAGTAGCGGCATAATTTCTTGGAGGATCTTTAGCTCTCTCCTCTCTTTTTATTTTCACTCGATGAAATGATTATTTATAGAATGGAGAATCGTCTCAGTAAATACATGCACCCGTCTTCTTCATTGATCAAATGATCCCCGGATCATATGATTTATTTTGTTATTTGAATGCTCAAATGATCAAATTATGAGATCTTGTTTGATTGATTCGTCAAAACGCTATTTAAAACACTCCATGTTTGAAAGCTATTTAGATTTAAGATATAAGTTTAAATATTTTAATTGTTTGATCTGTAATTAAGGATCGAACTGCTTAGCATAGATTTGTTTAAAATGTAGAGTTTTAACATATCAGTGATATTTTTGATGTGATATTTTGAGGCTAAATATGTAATAATATTTATTTAGATGTTAAATATATATAAATTATTTGTTACATATGTAAATTCCTCTTAATTTAAACATTTTTGCTTTTTAAAGTTGAAATCAATAATAAGTTCTCGTTGTCATTTTCCCATCCCTCATTAATTATATTTTGTTCTCCGCATTTTATAACGCGATAAATGTGCGGTCACACCTATTTTCTATCAGTGGGCGTCGCATGCGGATTACAATTAGATTGTTTTTTTGTTCGTCGTCGGCGAATTAAAACAAAAAAGAGTTCATCAGAAAATAATAATAAACATAATATATCGTTATTCATAAATAACTTATGAGATATTATTTATAATTTTAAGATTATTAACACAGATCGTAAAAATAAAATATATGAATATAATTGTAAGATAAATTTTTTATATATTTTGAATTGTAATAAAATCTGTGGTTATGAACTAATTTAGTTAATGAAAATTTTAAAATTCATGAATTTGAATTCATATTTTATTTACATCATAATAATAAATCAAATCTTAAGATCTTTACACAAGTATTAAAATAAAATCTATAATAAAAAATCAAGCAATATAACAGTGAAGACACGTGATGATAAATTTAAATTATTTATGATATCGTATATAAAATAATTAATGTGGTCAACGTACCCTGATTTAATTTTTGGTGAATGTTTAAAAATGTTACAAGTGACATTTAATTAACATATAAGATAAAATTATGTGATTTTAATTTATGAAAGAAATATATAATTGATGTGTGATAAATATTCATTGTGAATTAGAGCATAAAATAAAATTATGTGTGATAAATATTCATTTAATTATTTTTCTTTTTTTGCTAAATTTTATAATTATTAAACTATTATTTCGTTAAATTCCCTGGTCAACCACAATCAAAACAGATTTGAAATATCAAACTTAATAATTGAAAATTACAGTTTGTTAGGCTGGACTGACAGATAATTGAAAATTACAGTTTTTCTTTTCTATCAAATAGCATGAAACCTCTTCACTTCAAAATACAAACTCCATAAGATGATGTCTTAGTCATCAATATATCAAGAATTGGCATGTGGCTTGAAATCTGATACAAGTAGACCAGATAATTGCTCATCTAAATTTTATAATTTCTCTTATATAATAATCAAATTAATCACTATCTTCTAGTAAAATAATTTTTTCCTCTAATTTTATATTAATATTTAAAGTTATCCCTTCTCTCAGAGCATAGGCTGGTTTTGTCGTTGCTTTAAATATGAGTTGAACAATTTACATGATTTATTATATTCTTTTGACACAAAAAAACTTTTTTGAAAATCTCTTTGAAGGTTTAAACATAGTTCTCTCCTATTATCCTATACATAGATCATCATTGTGTTCAGACTTACTAAATCATATGATTTTATAGTGCCTAAATCATTATTTATTTTTTGAAAGATTTCTCATTATTGGGAGTGTTATCACTATCATTTATCAAATATTTATATGATGCTATCACATCTTCATTCGATGGTATTTATTATGAGTGAAATATTATTGTCATTGAATTTTATTATACATTATTGGAGAATAATAGTGCATTTGAGAATGCGTCGTTGTGGTGGATTTTCACAATGCACGCTTATCATTTAAGAAATTAAGTGTGGGATCTTACGTGTGATGTGATGAAAAATTATGCTTTTCAACCGATAGAATGTGGTGGTTTAGAAAGCTTTGGTCGATTTTTGTAAAATTTACTATAACTTTTTTTGATAATAATTTCGCTACTCTAACCAAATGACTAACCTAAAAGCACCTAAAATCTTTCTCTCTCACGTAATAGATATAACTATATCTGAGCATAAATCATGAAATCATAGTAAATATTTTGTCTATCTAATCATAATTCTCAATATATGCATCCCAAATTTTTTTTCTTTGCATTATCTTTAAATAGAAGAATGCAATGTATGCTCTTGCATGAATTAAATTCAATAATTTACAGAGTTTTTAATAAGATTACCTCATTAAATTATGGGCTTTAGTGTTTCCATTTAAGATGTTTTCATCCTTAGATGGAGATAATATCATATTAGACTTTGAAAGTGTGTGAGTCCCTTGAACTATTATTGTCCATCTCAAAATTTAATTCATATTTAAAAAAAAAAAGAAGAAATGAGTAAGGATATCCTCAAATAAATTTGATATGAAAAAAAATTAAAATTTTTAATTTTTTTTAAAGATAAGTATAATATAATAATTAGATAATTATTTATATATTACATTTATCTAAAAATAAATCCGAGAATTTAAAAACATCTTATCAAATTTTTTATAGATTTTATCAATACCAAATAAAACATCTAAGGATATGTTTGGGATATTTATGGTTGTATGAATAATAATAATAGATTTGCTCTAGAAGAAACTATTATCTAAAAAGTTATGATAGATATTATATATATATTTTTAATTTTTAGAATATCAATTTGTAATTTTTTGGCTGCACTAGTTAAAACTCAATGAAGTCAAGTTAAAATATAATTTTTCAAAACAAAATTTTCAAAATAATTCATTTATCAAGTTTGAAATAATGAGATTAGAATCACATCGGTGAAACTCAAATGATGCCCCAAATCTTATAATGATTTATGAATATATATATATATATATATATATGTATATATATATATATATATATATATATATATATATATATATATATATATATATATATATATATATATTAGAAATAAATATTATATTACACATGCAACTAGCTCATCTTTTAAGTAACGAAGATACATATTTTATTGATAAATATAATCACACAAATATTGTGATCTTTAAGTATAAACAAAACGAGCAAACCACATAGCTTCACCTTATCTTTTTTGTTCCCTCTCCTCTCTATTTAAGGAGAAAATATTACGTCAGAGTCCGCGTAGCTTTCGTCGCGGACTCCAATCTAACGCCGTCAGGTGGTTTTCCGTTTTAGCGCGCGTCATTATGGCGGGCCGGGACGGCCGCGTTTATCGGCGACCCCGCCTCGTTCAAACAAAGGAGAAGAAAACGCGAGGCGTTGTTCGACATTCCTCCGTGCATGACGTTTAGGGCTTTCTCCAGCTCACTCCTCGATCGTGACGTCGCCGTTTTCGATGGTTTAGCAAATCTTGTGAATAACTTTTGAGGTATTGTAGCGTACTAATGTTCACTGTTCTAACTTTGAATTTAGGATTTTTCTGTTCTTCCGTCAGGTATGTGAACATTTTAGAATATTTGAGTTCTTTAAATGAACAAGATGATGTATTTTAGTAGTTTTGGAGATATTTTACATGTACTCTCATCTTGTCAAGATGGTACAGCCTTATTTTCAAATTTTTGAGCTTAGCCTTGTGAAATGTTTAGTATATCACATGGTAGGATGTTTGGTCATATTTCAAGATGAATTTTATGGCCTGATTAGGGATGATAGTATGTTGAGTCGATGGCATTAAAATTTTGTGGCACGATTTCTACATGTACTCTCAGTACTCATGAGAGTAGCAGTATTGTTTTTTCTAATTTCTTTGCTTTATTGAGGAAATATGTTCATTACAATCCATTAGGAATAATTTGGAGGATTGATTGGTTTTTTTATTATTTTTCATGTACTCTCTACTCTCTTGAGAGTACTGATGATTTTGGCCATTTATTTGGCTGTTTGGAGAAATATGTTCATTCATTACATTGGAAGCAATTTGGAGGATGTTTGGATGATTTGAGATTTTTTTGTCTCTTTGTACTCTCATGAGAGTACATAGCATTTGGTCATTTTTTCCTTTTTTGGCTTTGTTTGGAGGAAATATGTTGATTACAATTCATCGAGAATAATTTGGAGGCTGTTTGGTTAGTTTTTAGTATTATTTTGCATCATACTCTGAACTGATGCGGATGATTTTTTTGATATTTTTTTCTTTGGCACGGTTATTATTATGTTCATTACATTTTGGAAGCAATTTGGTGGCTGTTTGGATGGTTTGAGATTTTTTGCATCTACTCTCGTAGTCTGAGCATTTTAGTCATTATTTCTTGTTTATTTTATGTTTGGAGAAAATATGTTCATTACAATCTAGGAATAATTTGGAAATTTGGTTGGTTTTTAGTGTTATTTTGTATTTTGTATACTCTCTTGAGTACATATATAATTTTTGGACATTTTTTTGAGTTTCTTTGGCACGGTTGTTGATTATATTCATTACATTCGGTAATTTGGTAGTATTTGGATGATTTGGGAGATTTTTTGTATCATGTTGTACTCTCATGAGAGTACAGAGCATTTTGGTCATTTTTTTCTTGTTTCTTTGGCCTTTTTGGAGGAAATATGTTCATTACAATCAACTAGGAACAATTTGGAGGCTGATTGTTTGGTTTTTTAGTGTTATTTTACATCTGTACTCTTTACTCTCTTGAGAGTATAGATGATTTTGTGGACATTTTTTTAGTTTCTTTGGCCTTGTTGTTCAGATTATGTTCATTACATTCCATTGGAAGCAATTTGGTGGTTGTTTGGATGGTTTCTGGGAGATTTTTGCATCTGTACTCTCTGTACTCTCATGAGAGTACAGAGCATTTTGGTTATTTTTTCCTATTTCTTTGGCTTGTTTGGAGGAAATATCTTGATTACAATCCACTAGGAACAAGTTGGAGGCTGTTTGGTTGGTTTTTTAGTATTATTTTGTATTTGTACTCTCTGTACTCTCTTTATGTCTGATGATTTAATATTTTTTCCAGTTTTTTGGCTGGTTGTTGATTATGTTCATTACATTTAGTGGAAGAAATTTGGTGGTGTTTGGATGGTTTTGGAGATTTGCATCTGTACTCTCACTCTCATGAGAGTAGCATTTAGTCATTTTTTATTTCTTTGGCTTTGGAAGAAATATGTTCATTACATTCCATCGGGGAATAATTTAGAGGCGATTGGTTGGTTTTTTTGTTATTTTATATGTACTCTGTACTCTCTTAGAAATCTGAGATGATTTATGGATATTTTCTTTCTTTTGGTTGATTATGTTCATTACATTCCATTGGAAGTAATTTGGTGGTATTTGGATAGTTTTAGGATTTTGCATCGTACTCTCTATACTGAGAGTACGAGCATTTAGTCATTTTTTTTTTCTTTGGCTTTGGAGAAATATGTTCATTACATCAATCGGGAATAATTTGGAGGTTGATTGGTTGGTTTTTTTAGTATTATTGTATATGTACTCTCTTGAGAGTACAAAAGATTTATGGACATTTTTTCCAATTTTTGGCTTTAGTTGTTATTATTCATTACATTCCATTGGATGCAATTTGGTGGTTTATTTGGATGATTTGGAGATTTCATCTGTACTCTCACTCTTATCATGAGAGTATAGCATTTTGGTCATTTTTTCTATTTTTTTGGCCTTTGGTGGAAAAATATGTTGATTGCAATCCTAGAAATAATTTGGAGGCTTTGGTTGATTTTTTTAGTATTTGCATTTTACTGTTTGGATGGTTTCGATTCTGCATTTTACTCTCTCTCTCATGATGAAATACGAGCATTTTCATTTTTTTCCTATTTCTTTGGCCTGTTTGGAGGAAATATGTTCATTACAATTCATCATGAACAATTTAGAGGCTGTTTGGTTGGTTTTTTAGTGTTATTTTACATCTGTACTCTCTGTACTCTCTTGAGAGTACAGATGATTTTATGAACATTTTTTTTCAGATTCTTTGGCCTGTTTGGAGGAAATATGTTCATTACAAATCAATTGTGAACAATTTGGAGGCTGATTGGTTATTTCTTATGGGTGATTTACATCTGTACTTTCATTAACTGACTTTTCATTTTGAAGTTTACCATATTTGGGAAAAGGATAACTTGAGATCTGCCTATACCGTTAGAGCGGTGTTCGATAATATTTAATTTATTGATGAAGTCATTGACATTTTAAAGAGGCTTCATCACATCAATTCATTAGACTCCATGGAATTCAGCAAGACTCAAAAGCCATTACCTCAATCCTGTCTTGCAGGGAGATAGAGAAGCAAGCTCTCTTTTTGGGTGGGCAGTGCATTCCTTTCACCCCCGATGAAGTTACAGTAATTGTAGGGATGCCAAAGAGAGGGGAGAAGGTCTTATGGCAAATCTCCTATCGCAGATTCGGTCAATGGACTATAAGACTATGCTTGAGCATGCGGATAGGTGCCGTACGATTTGTCTTTACACATTTTCTATCAAATCTTTTTTTTTTGTATATCACAATAGGGGCATGAAATTGATTGTCTACGCCGATGACATAGATAAATTTGTTGAATACAATTGGGCAGAGGCTATTTGGACTTTCATAGTTTCACAATTTGATGGTAGTACATCAAAGATTCATACCCAGAAGACACTTGGGTACATGAGTGGCTTTGTCACTCTTCTTATGGTATATTTTAAATCTTCGATTATGTATTATTTTATGCATTGAAGTTAACTTATATAAATATTAATTGTTGATCTGGGCCGCTGAGCACATAAGCATCATGAGGCCGTCATCTCCATTTGCAAAGCGACGTATGCTGTGATGGCCGAAAATAAAGTTTACAGATGAAACCTTCACTGGTTTAGGAGGACACCATGTGATATATAATAATATCACTTAGTTCATATAAGAATGTAGAGAATGGATGGATTGATTTGATTCTTGTATCGAGGAGGTTCTTCTGGCGTGGGGTCCTACCATCCCTACGTGGGGAAGCTCACATGGAGGTCACCACAGAGAACTCTTGAGGCGATCCGCGGTGCACTATGGAGGCTACAGGAGGAGCTTCACTGGAGGCTAGAGGGAGTCTCTGGAGGCAACTCACCTGGATACTTCCACTTGGGAAGCTGCTGCTCTTGTGGATACTTCCACTTGGGAAGCTGCTGCCTTTGTGGATACTTCCACTTGGGAAGCTCCTAAGGTAGCCTCCACTATGAAAGCCCCTGTTGAGTCCATGGGAAGGCTATTGTGGAGGCCTCCACGCACATGAAGATGCTCTGAAGCCTTTAATCGATAACATTGAGCATGGTGTGAAGGCTCGGCAGATAAGAAAGAGGAAAGCTATTTGTTCCCCCTTCACACACACTTACAGGAAGTCACGAGCAACAATAAGTGATGTGGTGGCCTCCACTCAAGATGAGAAGCCTGCTGCAAAGGTATTAAGTTACTTTCTTTTAAATTTGAGATAATAAAAATAAATTTCACTAAATTTTTTATAGGTTCGCAAAGATGAGCCAATAAAGGTCGATGACCCCCATAGACTGCTTTCATTATAGTGGAGGAGAATCAGTCGGAGGTATGAATCATCTCAGTAGATCGATCCTTAATTCATCACTAACTTTCATCGTCAGTAATTTTGTTGCAGCCAGTAGAGGCACATCATTTTGTTGACTTCTCATCCAGAGTTGTTGTGCCTAAGCCGATGCTCCATCTTATTGACACGTCGTGCTCCCGATTCAAGGACAAGTAAAATCTCTTCAATCAACTCCTTCATACATAAAATAATATATTAATTAAGCTCGCTTTAAATTATTTCTCACTTGCGGGGTGATATATTGGGGGAATATCATTATTACCGCAGGTAGATCGATGAGTTGCTGACAAATCAGTATCTCTCAGATGCACACATCGATGCATTCTCCTTCTTACTTCTCGAGGAGTACTTCGCTGTCATTTTTGTATGTCCCCATTTGTACATCACTTGGGGTAGTTACCTCCTGGATATGTAGTATTATGATTCAATCCTTATTTGTATATATGGAAACTACAATTTAACATTCTCTTATTTTCTTGAGTATGTGAAATATGGCTACAAGGAAAGCAAAATGTTCATCCGACATGTCACTTGAGGTGTCAGGTACTACTCTTACTTCTATATATATACCTTTGGACACTCTGGTTGAGCATATTAAGCTAGAGCTTGGTATTTTTATGACTCATTACCAACCCCTAAGGTCATTCTTCACGAGATTGTAGCAGTTGTTTCCAATTTGGTTTCCATAAATTGTTTATTTTTGGACCCCTTGTATTATACTTCTTGTTTTTAGATCAAATTACTTTGTTAAGATGATGAATCTTTTGTGAGATCCCATAAAATGGCCAATCGAAATAGTGAGTGGTAGTAGATAATAGTGTTGGCTTGATGTTTGTCTGCAAATACATGGAGGCGATTAGAAAATCCCCATAGCTTAGTGACCACCAAGATTGGTAGAAGAAGATGAATTACTTTAGGGCCAAGTTAAACTACGTATCTTTTGTTTGGGAATGAAAGCCAACCCAAACTGTACATTTAAAGTTTGATAAGTAGGAAATAATTGCAGGGTATTTCTTTTTATTTTATTTTTCAATATCTTGGCGGTTTGGATCTTTTATTATTTCTAGAACACTGCGTGATTTGGTTGGATTGGAATGCTTTGGGATGTGTTTCATCACTACTCTTTGTACTCTCACGAGTATCTGAGTATTTCATCTATTTTTCTTCAATTTTCCTTGGCATTTTTGGATGCTCCTAGGTTGCTTTTTTATGAGTTTTCTGAGCAGTTTTGCATGTGAACCCTATACTCTCTGTACCCTCTGTACTCTCTGTACTCTATGTACTCTCTATACTCTTTGTACTCTATGTACCCTCTATACTCTATGTACTCTCTGTACTCTCTGTACTCTCTATACTCTATGCTCTCTGTACATCCCGTCTAATATGTACTCTTTTGTACTCTAGTTTTCATTGTAGGTGATTTGAGACTATAAAATATTTGAGGTGTTATGTGACTCTTTGTATTCTCCTCATAGTATATATTATTTGTTTATTTTTTTTTCTCAGTTTCACTTTTTTGCTTTCGGAATGGAGAAAAATTGTTCAATATAACCTAAAACAAGTTGGATGCTCTGGGTTGCTTTTTTGTTTTAAGCTTTTTGCGAACCCTCTATATACTTTTATACCCTGTACTCTTTGTACTCTATCTCTCAGATTCTCTGACTTTATGATTCATATGTACTCTCTGTACTCTTCTCCACTCTCTAGACTCTATGTACTCTCTACTCATGGTAAATAATAATATTGTTTACGATTCTATGATGATTTCTTTACTTTGGAGAAAATAAGCTTAATTTTGATATTCAAATTATATCATATTTTTAAATTTGGATCAACCAAAAAAAGAAGTTAAAATTTACATTATCTAAAATTTACGTATACTACCAACATGAATGTCTCAATCAAAGTATGCAAGAGAAACAATATGAACTACTTAGCATGTGAACCATTATAAGTTATACATTATTAAACTTAACTCTTTAATAAAGGAAATTATGATCTTTAAAATGTGGTAGAATTTGTGAATCATAAAATTACTTTCTATCAAATAAATCATGCTTTCTACTTTAAAATATGCATAAAATAGATAAATAAATCAATCATGGCTTTACCAACGCCTTATTTAGAAATTTAAATTTTGCGTAATGTGGAGCAAATTCTATGTTTTAAGATGAGAATTTTTCAAATAATGTAATAACCGAAAGTATCATCAATTAAATTAATATTATTAAAAATTTATAAATAATTACTAAACTAATATCATCACTTATCATCTTCATCACAAAAATTTTTTTTCTTCTACTAAAACTTATTGATAGAACATACTGCTTATCAAAATTAATGCATGCAATAAAAATTATTTCATAAAATATAGAGTACTTTATAGAGTATATATCAAACTATGTAATACAAGAATGAAAATCACCATCCTCGTAAGCAGACTCATCAATCAAAATTGCAATTTGGTAAAATATGAGAAATTTTATTAAAAGGATTACAAAGTCCTTAATAGGGTTAAATTAGCGCTACTTTAAGAGCAACAAATAGAGTGAGGAAAAAACCTAAAAAATAATTGACCCATATTAAAGTCCATTGACCTTCGTTTCAAGCAAGTTATGTACCCTCTACTCTTAGACTCTGAAAATGATTGCAATTGAAGAACACATAACTAAATGATATCATGCATTGAAATATTTTCTAATAATATCCATCATCAACTTATTGATTCCCTGACCGAATCATTGAGCTCAAATTGAATTCTCGGTAAACATCGTATCGCTTAATGATTTTTACATCGATGTGTCTATATGTATGCATTCTTAAAAAATACTCTAGCATAAGAAATGTGTTACAATGGTGACAAAACACATCGACACTATCGCTTTGTACTGCTAATGTAATAACAAAATAGAAGATTAACAGCAATATTTTAAATATTAAAAAATTAAGAGGCAAATAGAATTACTTCTGGATCTCTCCCAATATCCCTTAAGCCTTGCATTGGAAACACCTTTGGACGTTGCTTAACTAGATCCTTTAAGATATCTTTTCCTTATATGTGTTGGCTTCTTCTTAATTGCTCACAACTAAGAAATTCCCAATTATAGTCGACATCATCGTATAGTTTTTTAAGGATTGAAGCATATAGTCCTCTATTATTATTACCCATTGCAAGCTTATTTGAGCATGATATCATAATTTATTCCAAAAAATAATGCAAGATTCATCTATGCCTTCCATATCTCTTAATTTTCTATGCACTATCAATGTAAATATCCCCATGCTTCATCATGAAAGATTTATCCAATGCACACATCTTCTTAAGAACTCACAGTACTCATCATTTCAAATTTCTACAAGCACAAGTTACATCATAGTCTTCATGAAATGGAATGTTTTGGATGAATATTCTTAAGTTTCTCACCAAATACTCTTATCATTACATGATAGCGAACTCTAAATACTTCCTCAAACATGATAAAAGCTTTCTGTATAAAGCAATGCTTATTTTAAAATTGATATCTTAACGAACAATGATCGTATAAAGTCTTCACCATGTTCATTAACGCCATGTCTCCATAACCTTCTCAACCCCAAGAAATAATCGAGAACTTGTTACAAATCATTTGTTCATATGATTCACTTGAAACAAGAGGGCTAAAATAAGATTATATTTATTGAGTCGATAGCTTGTATCAAAATTATCACATCACCAAAATAGTCATATTCTATCCTAGACATGCCATTGCTCCAAAAAAAACTTACTAAGCAATCTCATCAACTTGTACATCCCATGCAAACATCTTGCCACGCTATCTTTTCAATGATTAATGAATTATCACACCATTCGCAATCTATCTTTTTCTCAATAAAATTGAAAGCATCTCTTTTATGAATCCAATATTCTCTACGCCAACTTCCTCACTTAGATAATAATGCTTGCTCTAATTCCCTCAATTGTCTTCAACATCTTTCATCGCTAATGCATCTATGTGATCAAGAAGTCGAGGCTTTGCCAACAATGATTATGACTTTCTATATATTTTTTAACCATTCGCCTCCAAGTCACAAGAATCTAATCATCAAAGCAGATATCAATTTTTTTCAATTTTTGATCAAGTGATTTTCACCGCTTTTGCACATAAAAAATCTTTTGATTTCAATTTTAGAGTTTGCCAATAACTAGTATGGTTCTTCCAACACCGCTTTGATGTGTAGTCACAAGATAGCAATACACCTCCGCTTGCTCAACATTTGCCAAGGAGTCTCATACATCACCATCATCAGCCATCAATCATTCACCTACCCATATAGCTCCACATAAATGTGACATGTAAAATAGCTCCACAAATAAACATATTTTCTCCAAACAGGCCAAAGAAATTGAAAAAAATTAGCTAAATACTGAGAGTACAAATACAAAAATCATCCAGAAATCATCCAAATAGCCACCAAATTGCTTCCACTGGAATGTAATGAACATAATCTGAACAACCAGGCCAAAGAACCAAAAAAATCCATATCTCTCTGATTCTCAAGAGAGTGAGAGTACATGCAAAATAACACTAAAAAAACAAAACCAAACTCTAAATTATTCCGATGGATTGTAATGAACATATTTCCTCCAAACATTCTCATAAAACTAGAAAAATTCCCAAAATACTTTTATAATGTACTGGAGAGAGAGTACATGTAAAACTCTCCTAAAACCAACCTAGCTCCAAGTTGCTTAATACAAAACATATATTCTCCAGTGTGCCAAACTCATGAAAAATAATATGAAATTTCTCATGAGATTATGAGAGTATATCCATGCAAAGCATCCTCAAAATAAACAAAGTCCTCTTAAAGAACTCCAAACAAGATAAGAAATATACACTAAATAAAAAAGAATTTTGGAATAACACTAACAAACCATAAAAAATTATACGATACACTTGAGAACATGAAACATAAATAAAGATATATCAAGTTACCCATGAGTTGAGAAGAGTCAGAGTATAGAGTACAGAGTATAAAAGTACAAAAAGAGAGTCAGAGAGTTTACATGAGAGAGTGAGGGCGCCTTCTTGCTCAAGTGCTTCTTTACTTTGTGTTTTTACCTTCAAGATGCATTTGGGTTTCTCACGAAGTGTCACCTCACGATAGCACATTCCCTCTATGTCATAAGACCTTCTCCCCTCTATTTGGCATCCCTATTATCACTACAATTTCATCGAGAATGAAAGGAATGCCCACCCAAAGAAAGCTCGCTTCTATGTCCCAAAGACAGATTGAGGTAATAAAGAGTCTTTAATCAATGGAGTCTAATGAATTGATGCATGAAGCCTTTGTAAAATGTCAATGACTTCATTACTAAAGAGTCTAGTATTATCAAACACGTTTATAGTAGGATCAAGATCTGTTATCCTTTTGACATGGTAAACTTCAAAATGAAAAGTCAAGAAATGATAGAGATGCAAATCAACCAAAAAAAAAACCAACCAAGTCACTACAAAATTGCTACTAATGGATTGTAATGAACATATTTCCTACAAACAAAATAAACCGCAAAATATATAAAAATCATATGTACTCTCATGAGAATACAGAGAGTACAGATGCAAAAATCTCCTAGAAACTATCCAAACAGCTGCCAAATTACTTCCAAATAATGTACGAACCTAATCTCAACAACCACCAAAGAAATGGAAAAATGGCAAAATTATCTCATTTCTAGAGATTACAGATATATAAGAAAACACTAATAAATCAACACCTCCAAATTATGCCTAATGATATATTTCCTCCAAACAAAGCCAAAGAAATAGAAAAAATGACCAAAATGCTCAGACTGGGGAGAGTATAAAAGTATAGAGTACGTGAGAGTAGAGAGTATAGAGTGCAAAAGAGTACGAGTACAGAGTAATGAAAATAATCTCAACAACCAATCAAGAACTGAGAAAATGTCCAAAAATCATATATACTCTCAAGAGAGTACAGATGCAAAATAACACTAAAAAAATAACCAAACCACCTCCAAATTATTCATGATGGATTGTAATGAACATATTTCCTCCAAACAGGCCAAAGAAAATTATTTATAATGGAATGTAATGACCATATTCTCTCCATCCAGGAAAAATAACCTACAAAAATATTCAAAAAATCATCTGTACTTTCATGAGAGTATAGAGAGTACAGATGCAAAAATCTCTCAAAATAAGAAAAGTCCTTTTGCAAAGAACTCCAAACAGTGTAGGAAATATACACTAAATAAAAGAATTTCAAAGAATAACACTAACAAAAAAAATATAATGTATAACGGTTGAGAAAAATTCGATGAATTTTTATTTAATACATCCTCAACTATTTTCGGCCATAACTTCCAAATTTCTCCATCTTCATGGTTCTTTCAGAAAAAAGAAATGAGATTTTCTTTCTCTCTGAGCTCGATTTGCAAGAAAAAATACACCATAAACCTAAATCTAGATATATATTTCTTTTAAATTCCTCCAGATTCCAACGATGCTTTCTTCTCCACGTTGAATGAGGCGGGTGGCCGGGGATAAACGGCGTCGCCATCATCCGCCAGATATAGAAAAAAAACTATTGGACACGCGTCGGGCCAGGATTGGTGTCGCTCTAGACGAGTGGAATACTGAATTTGTGAAGGTAAAATATTTGCAAGACAAGTATGAGCAAAAGATGAGTGCTAAGGCAAAAGAAGTGGCGCCTCGAGGATCACTAATAGAACTGAAGCTAACATGTCAACTTCTCTTTCTCTCAGTGTCGAGGTGGAGCATACTCGTGATGAGTGATTGAGGTGAGGAGACTCACGGAAAGAGAAAATACTCAAGCATTTGCGATAAAGAAAGCTCTTGAACTAGAGAGAAAGCATTACAGATCGCCTTTTGAGAAGAAGCTTATAATGTCAGAAGTGGAAGCAAATAAAATCTCTTTGAAGGTAGTAGAAGACTTTAAGAACTCCCTAGCTTATCGCGATGCTATCGAGGACCATGTCCAAGAATCTTGTAATCATATTCTTGATATTGAAGTGAAGGACTTGGAGCACTAATGTTTGAAAGAAGGCTTCATCCGAGGATTCCTAAAAGGAATCTACTTAGTATATCGCAAAACTGGAGCTAGCATTGAGAATCTGTCTCCCAGCCAAGTATCTGAAGACCCTTTTGCTAGATTCAGGAGATGAAGGGGTTGAGAGTGAGTTTAAAGGCTCATCTTCCAATGGTGAGGAGGACGTTGATATCATGTAGTATCGCTTGAGGATGCATTTATTTTCCTTTTATCTATGTATTGTTATTTATTATTATTATATTTTGTATCCATAATTTTGATTCTTTCTTATATCATCATGTTTGAGCTATCAATGACATTAGTAAACTAAAATTTTGGGTGATTTGCTTTTTTTTTTACCTATCCGAGGTGATTGGTCAGAATATTATTCGACGATGTTAACCCGTATGAAAGAGGTCGGAAAGTCCACCAAGGACTTTTTGTCCTATCCTAGGCATTAGTAAAAATATGATTTGACATCTTACTTGTATGGAAGAGGCCGCGGAATGTCAACCAAGGACTTTTTGACCTATCCTAGGTATTAGCTAAAGTGTTACTTGACTTCTTACCTGTATGGAAGAGGCCTTGGAATTTCCACCAAGGACTTTTTGACCTATCCTAGGCATTAGTTAAAGTGTTACTTGACTTCTTACTTGTATGGAAGAGGTCCGATCAAATCCCCTTGGGATTGATCATGCCCCGACTAAGACACAACATGAGTTGTGCTTTCCTGAAGTGGGAGGATTAAATGAAGGAGATTGTTTATATGCAACAAGCTTGAAAGAAAATGCCATAAACTCATTACATTGATAAGGTCAGTGATACAATCATAAGATAATTTTAACAAAGATATGGGTTGAAGAGGAAACGATAAACTAGATAAAATAAAAGTTGCAATAATTATGCAATAGGAATTACTGATAATACTTTTGGAGATTCTCCATATTCCAAGTTCGAGGTAAAGTTTTTCCATCTAGATCTTGAGCTTAAATGTCGGCTTGACCATACTATAACAACATAGGGTTATCCCAAAGAGGTGAGAGCTTTATGCGTTGAGGGCCTTTGCCCGCAGCCCAAGACTTTAGACCAAGTCACCGAGATGGGATGGGATTTCACTCTTTGTTGAAGTGATGAGCTAACCTTTGGTGATAGGAAGCACCGGCCATGTCACGAAGTTTTGAGGAATAGGTCTAAGTTATGTCGAGTTTTTCTTCTTTACTATTATGATTGAATGATTGAACTCTTGGAATTTGATATCTATCGGTATAATAGTTTCTAAACATAAATTATATGGTGTCTCAGAGTTTGTGATAGTGTGGTAAGCCCAAAGAACATTAGAGAGCTCCTCAACCCATTTCCCCTTCTGAGATATTTTAACCCATTAAGTATAGTCCTATTCTCAATTAGTTTGAGGATGAGCTATACCATGCGAATGAAGATGTTTACAAAAGACGTAAAGATTTTTCCAGTAAATTGAGTTCCATTATCGGTGATGGTCTTTGCAGGAAGACCGAATCGACATATTATATTTTTCCAAACAAATTATTTAGTATTTGCCTCTGTGATTTTAGCGAGTGGTTCAACCTCCACCCATTTAGTGAAGTAGTCCACATCTAAAATGATAAACTTCCGTTGCCTTGATGCTACTGGAAAAGGTCCCATGATATCAATTCCCCATTGAGCAAAAGGTCACGGGCTTTGAAGGGATGAGAGTTTTGTATGAGGTGTATGAGAGAGGTTAGAGTGCAACTGACAACGCACACATTTTTTATGAAATCCAAGGCGTCTTGCTTCATCGTAGGCCAATAGAACCCTTGCCTTATACTTTTAAGGGCTAGCGTCCTTCCTCCTAGGTGTTCTCCACATATCCTAAAGTGAACCTCTCTTAATGCATAATCACCGATGGTGAGAGA
This sequence comes from Cymbidium sinense, assembly GCA_021442155.1. Lineage (NCBI taxonomy): Eukaryota > Viridiplantae > Streptophyta > Magnoliopsida > Asparagales > Orchidaceae > Cymbidium > Cymbidium sinense. Next base: position 43,340,254 of record CM038228.1, read on the forward strand.
GGCATTTAAGGTATGGCCCAAAAAAGCTCATTTGTATAGTTCACCGATAATAATAAAGTTTGTGCTTGCCTGGAGATGAGTTGCAACAATGAGTCTTCATGAAGGGTTCATTCTTGTAGAAAGGATAGGATGGGGTCCATCCATGAAGGTTCCTTCGTCTCATTAATTACTTGTATTACCCATGACCCTTGGATACTAGGAAAATATATTTCCTCAACATGCCTTCTCTTAAATAGATCTCCAGTAACAAAGGTAGCGAGCTTAGCAAGAGCATCAGCTTGAGTGTTCTTTTCTCGCAGTATGTAAATGATTTGATGTATCTTGATATGGGCAAGAAGTGACTTCACCAAGCTAAGGTATTGTGTTAGCTGGGGATTATGAGTATTAAAGTTTCCCTCAACTTGGGAGGAGACAAGCTGAGAGTCAGTGTAGATCATTAAGTTTTGAGCTTCACAATCAATGGAAAGTCTCAACATGTGAGGTGAGCCTCATATTCAGCCATATTATTGGTTGCAGGGAATTTTAGGCGAAGTCCATACTCTAAGGTATCCTGTTAGGGAGAGATAAGTAACATTGCCTCAAGACCCAGATTTCAAGCTCCATCAACATAGAGGGTCCATTGAGGAGACGAAAGAGGTGTAAAAGATAGCTCATTTGTAGTAGGGGCAGTGCATTCCACTATAAAGTCTGCGAGTACTTGAGACTTTATGTCTCGCTTGGGTAGAAAATGGATATCAAATTCTCTTAGTTCTACGGATCATTTGATTAACCTCTCAGATGCCTCTGGTTTCTATAGAATGGTCTTTAATAGTAAATGGGTATAAACACCGATGGTGAGTGTATGGACGTAATTTTCTCGTTAAGAAAACTAAAGCCAAAGCCATCTTATCTGCCAGTGGAACGACTTTCTATATCATAGAATTTTACTGACATAGTAAATTGGTCGTTATATTGCATTTTTCATCGCATCAAAACGAGCTTATTACGGGAAGAGAGCGTGAGATATAAGTATAACATCTCTCCTGATAGAGATAGTGAGGGTGGAGATGCTAAATATTTCCTTAGTTGCTCAAAAATAGCTTGACATTCATCAGTCCACTGAAATTTATTATTTTTAGCTCCCTTTAATATTTTAAAGAATGACAAGTATTTATTTCCAAAATAGGCTAATAAGCGGGATAAGGCAGCAATTCATCCATTCAAGCATTGAACTTCTTTGATATTCTTCTTTAATTTTCTCAGGATTAGCTTCAATCTCGCAGTGAGTGACCATAAATCTAAGAAATTTTCCCGACGTAATGCCAAAAGCACACTTGGTCGGGTTAAGTCGCATGTTATAACGTTGAAGAAGGTTAAAGCATGTTTCTAAATCAGAAATATATTATGATTCTTCCAAGTTTTTTACTAACAATTCATCCACATATACCTCCATTGTATGGCCTAAGAGGTCTTTAAAAACCTTATTCATAAGGCGTTGATAGGTAGCACCATTTTTTTAACCCGAACGACATAACTTGATAATAATATAAACCTTTATATGTTTAAAATGATGTGGCTTCTTCATCCGTTGGGTCCATTTTTATTTGGTTGTAACCTGATTAAGCATCCAAAAAACTGAGCATTTGATATACAGACGTAGCATCAACCAGTTGATTAATTCGGGGGAGGGAAAAACTATCTTTCGGGCAAGCTTTGTTGAGATCAGTGTAATCAATATACATTCTCCAAGTTCCATTTCTTTCTTAACCATGACAACATTTGCTAGCCATGTAAGGTAATGTACTTCTCGTATGAATCTCACTTTTAAGAGCTTGTTAACTTCTTGTTCAATAGCTTTGAGGCGATCAGGTACAAAACTCTGCTTCTTTTGGATGATCGGTTTGAATGTTGGATCGATCTTGAGGGAGTGCATGATTATATTGGGGTAGACCCCAAGCATATCTGCCAGACTCCAAGCAAAGATGTCTTGATTTTTGCACAATAAGTCTATGTATTTTATCCTCTATTCGTCTGAGAGCAGAGATCCGACTTGCATTGCTCGTAAAGTTTGGTCATCTGATAATGAAATAGAGCAAGTCTTCTAAAGCCCTAGTTTCTTCATCTCAAAATTAAAATTCTCGATGAAGGTCACCGGGCATGGTTGAGCCAGGTAACAAAATTGTACTATTTGTTATTTTATACAAACCACTCCAACCCCAATTGGGGTTGGAAATTTCATCTTAAGATGAGCAAGTAACAAAGACCAAAATTGATTGGAGGGCCTTCCAAAGATAGCGTTATGCTGAATCGACTTGACCACCGTGAATTGAATTGAATGAGTCACTTGTCGGAAATTGAGGACAACAGAAGGGTGATTGCCCCTCCACTCGCACAGGGCAATTATCAAACCCATATAATGGTCCTGTAGCAAGTTGGAACTTTTCTCTAACCAGACTCATGCTAAGAAATGTGGAGTAAAATAAGACATCGACATAACTCCTGTTATCAATCAAAATTCTCTTAATATTATAACATGAGTCACCGATCACCGCACAAATGACAAGTGGATCTTGATGCAGAACTTGGACTCCTTTTATGTCCGAGTCATTAAAAGTGATGGAATGATCAATACAATATTTCTTTAACTCTAGCTTCTGAGGTGACAATGAAGACTTGATTAGATAGAAGGTCCTCCGCAATTATTTTAATTTCTCCAACTATCTATTTTATTATTTTGTGATGATTGTCCCGGTTGCCCCTTGGAGTTATGTTTGCTTGATGATTGATTCTGCACAAATTGACGTAGATATTCTTGTTGAATGGGCCTCTCAATCTCTTCTTCGAGTTGTTTACACGCCTCAGTAATATGTCCATGACTTCGATGGAAATGACAATATCGCTCCTGATTTCCTGAATTTGGTTTCAACAGATGTTGCCACTTGATGGTCTCTTCATCTCGAATGGTCATCAAGATGTTAACACAAGATGTGTTGCAGGTATTCCTTCTGGTGAAGCGTTTACAATGGTCAATGGCGGACCGCGACGGATTGACAATGACGAGGATCGACGGTGCCGCCTGACGGCGGGTGGTGGCGACGACGCGGTCACGGCCGACCGGTGGTCGCGACCGAGTGGTGACACGACATGCTTGGAATTTTCGCTTTATTCTCTCTTCTCTTTAGCGAGCTCCTCATGTGAAAAGTGATAACTATTTATATTAGATGCATTTATAAATATATGCAAAATTCAAACCACTTCATCGGATGGCAAAAAATGATTCTCTTGATCATCTAATGTATTTTAAGTATTTGATTGCCCAAATGAAGGCAGAATCAAGAAATCATGGGCTTATTTGATCCGGCTCGTCAAGACGTTCGATTTGATCATAAACACTCCATATTTAAGAACTATTTAAAGATTTAACTCATATCCCAATATTTTTAATGATATTTTAAGTGTTTGATCTGGACTAATTTCGATTTAGGATCATATTACTTTTGACATCAAAATTCATGTTTCGACTAGTAAAATTTTTTTATATATATATATATATATATATATATATATATATATATATATATATATATATATAATGTTTGAATTGAATTTTCGTTGTCTTTTTTTTTTCTTGAAGTATCTTCGGACTCCATTTGAACCGATCTATTGCACAAATCTTAAAGTCGACAATTAAACAATTAAAATCGACCAAGGCTTTTTAATTTGTGGGCAAATGAGATTAATTACAACGATGTGTATATATCAAGAAATAAATATGAATTTTATATTTAAAATATTTACTGTAACTTTCAAAAACTTTGTGAACTAAACTAAGAAACAAACGCTATGATACTTATTTTGTTATAACATAATTATATTTATTTTACATCCCCTGGATTTTTTTTTATTCTTTATGATAAAGAAATTATAAAAAATATATATCATTGATGTGTTATTTTTTTAATTTTTATTTTATATGTTGTTTTTAATATTATTTTTTCAGTGTTCTTTGGAGAAGAATTTTTTGTAACTGTACTTTTAATTCTACATATTATAACTAAATTAACGATTGTAATAAATTCATTTATCATAATCCATAGCTAACCTATGATAAACCATTTTAATAAAATGATTAATTGATCTATAATTGATTAGACAAACTATATGAGAAAAAAAATTAATTGATCATTAATTAACCAAATTAATATATAATTATTAATTTTTATTTTGTACAATTTTTTTTGTTGTTGACACAATTAAGTCTGAATAAGTTGAAAAATATAACTTTCACATCACTGATTGCTCAAAATATAATCAAATAGAGCTAAAATATAATTCTTAAATGGCATAGTGATATATTTTACTTGAAACATAACTTATATAAGTTTAGCTGCAAAATTTAGTGATAAAGTTGTAATAATTTTTATGAGTCACTTAATTAAGCATATTTTAGAAATTTTATTATATTTTTAGCTGCCATAATTATTTTTATTTAAGTCGGCCTTATATTTAGGTTATATTGGATATATTGCACCGGTAAAAAATACCCACAATTAAAATAATAAAATCTATAGTGACAGCAACAACATGTGCTTGTCAATTGAAAAAATGCATATAAATTTATTTTATGCATTAATCTTCTTTTCTTCCAAGAATTTAAATTAAATCTCATTTAATTTCTAACACAATAATTTTTAAAATTTTCATCAATCATATAAGCTTTACTTATTTTATTTATGGACTGATGACCATTAAACTCCTATCACATGAGAAAATTTCCTTAGCACTTAAACAGTGAAGCAAAGCAACGTTCCTCCATCTTCTGCTAAATAAATATTTAGGAGTACTAATTTTTGTATTATTAAAATATATAAACTTTATTTTAGAAGAATTTATATATATATATATATATATATATATATATATATATATATATATATATATATATATAAACTATTAATTTTAATGTTTTATGAATAAAATTATTTAATTATTATTTTTTTTTGCTAAATTTTATAATTATTAAACTATTATTTCGTTAAATTCCCTGGTCAACCACAATCAAAACAGATTTGAAATATCAAACTTAATAATTGAAAATTACAGTTTGTTAGGCTGGACTGACAGATAATTGAAAATTACAGTTTTTCTTTTTCTATCAAATAGCATGAAATCTCTTCACTTCAAAATTTCCTAAGATAAAGATGCTGTCTTAGTCATCAATATATCAAGAATTGGGATGTGGCTTGAAATCTGATACAATTAGGATAGATAATTGCTCATCTAAATTTTATAATTTATAAATATAGTCAAATTAATCACTATCTTCTGAAATAATTTTTATCCTCTAATTTTTATATTAATATTTAAAGTTATCCCTTCTCAGAGCATAGGCTGGTTTTGTCGTTGCTTTAAATATGAGTTGAACAATTTACATGATTTATTATATTCTTTTGACACAAAAATTTTATTCTTTTGAAAATCTCTTTGAAGGTTTAAACATAGTTCTCTCTATTATCCTATACATAGATCATCATTGTGTTCAGACTTACTAAATCATATGATTTTTATGCCTAAATCATTATTTATTTTTTGAAAGATTTCTCATTATTGGGAGTGTTATCACTATCATTTATCAAATATTTATATGATGCTATCACATCTTCATTCGATGATATTTATTATGAGTGAAATATTATTGTCATTGAATTTTATTATACTTATTGGTGAATAATAGTGCATTTGAGACGATCGTTGTGATGGATTTTCACAATACCAGCATTATCATTTAAGAAATTAAAGTGTGGGTGCATCTTACGGTGTGATGTGATGAAAAATTATGCTTTTCCTAACTGATAGAATGTGGTTGTTTTACAAAAGCTTTGGTGATTTTTGTAAAATTTACTATAACTTTTAGATAATAATTTCTTATTACTATTATTTTTTTCAACTAACTATTTAACCTAAAAGCACCTAAAATCTTTCTCTCTCTCGTAATAGATATAACTATAGATAAATCATGAAATCATAGTAAATATTTTGTCTATCTAATCATAATTCTCAATATATGCATCCCAAAATTTTTTTCTTTGCATTATCTTTAAATAGAAGAATGCAATGTATGCTCTTGCATGAATTAAATTCAATAATTTACAGAGTTTTAATAAGATTACCTCATTAAATTATGGGCTTTAGTGTTTCCATTTAAGATGTTTTCATCCTTAGATGGAGATAATATCATATTAGACTTTGAAAGTGTGTGAGTCCCTTGAACTATTATTGTCCATCTCAAAATTTAATTCATATTTAAAAAAAAAGAAGAAGAAATGAGTAAGGATATCCTCAAAAATTTGATATGAAAAAAATTAAAATTTTAATTTTTTTTAAAGATAAGTATAATATAATTAGATAATTATTTATATATTACATTTATCTAAAAATAAATCCAGAATTTAAAAAAACTTATCAAATTTTTATAGATTTTATCAATACCAAATAAAACATCTAAGGATATGTTTGGGATATTTATGGTTGTATGAATAATAATAATAGATTTCTTTGAAGAAACTATTATCTAAAATTGATAGATATTATATATATTTTTAATTTTAGAATATCAATTTGTAACTTTTTTGGACTAGTTAAAACTCAATGAAGTCAAGTTAAAATATAAATGTTTCATCACAAAATTTTCAAAATAATGCCCTATCGTAATTTATCAAGTTTGAAATAATGAGATTGAATCACACCATCGGTGAAACGCCCAAATGATGCCCAACTTTTATTAAATCTTATAAATTTTGATTTATGTGAATATATATATATATATATATATATATATATATATATATATATATATATATATATATATATATATATATATATATATATATATATATATATATTAGAAATAAATTTATATTCATGCAACTAATTCTTTGAGAAAATATTACATCAGTCATACGTAGCTTTACGTCGGACTCAATGTGTAGTGATTTTTTCCCGTTTAGCTTAATGCTTACGGCATTATCTGTCACCGAGCCTTGTTCAAACAACGGGAGAAAAAAATGAGGCGTATTCAACATTCCTCCCGTATGAGGTTTAGGCTTTCTCAGTTAGCTCGGACGCTCTCGATGTGAGCAAACATCAGTGTTTCGATGGTTTAGCAAACCTTAATAACTTCCATTGAGGTATTGTATGGGAGTATTTACACATGTTCCCGAACTTTAATGATTTTCTATTCTTCTCTCCGATGTGAACATTTTAGAACATTTGAGTTCTTTAAATGAAACAGGATGTATTTTAGTAGTTTTGGAGATGTTTTATATGTGTACTCTGTCTCTCAAGATGGTACACGCCGTGATTTTCAAATTTTTAGCTTTTGTGAAATGTTTAGTATATTACATGGTAGGATGTTTGGTCATGTTTCAAGATGAATTTTGTGGCTTTAGGGATGATAGTATGTTCATGGAATTAAAATTTGTGGCACTTCATCTACTCTACTCCCATGAGAGTACTGAGCATTTTGGTCATTCTTTCCTGTTTCTTTGGCTATTGAGGAAATATGTTCATTACAATCCATTAGGAATAATTTGGAGGCTATTTGGTTGGTTTTTTATTTTGCATGTACTCTCTATACTCTCTTGAGAGTAAGATTTTGGACATTTTTTTCCAGTTTTTTGGCTGATTGTTTTGATTATGTTCATTACATTCCGGGAAGCAATTTGGTATTTGTTTGGATGGTTTGTGGGATTTTTTTGCATATTTTCTATACTCTCATGAGAACTGAGATTTGGTCATTTTTTTTCTTTGCTTTGTTTGTAGGAAATATATTTATTCAATCCATCGAACAATTTGGAGGTTTTATTTGGTTGGTTTTAGTATTTTGCATGTACTCTTGAGAGTACGATGATTTTGGATATTTTTTCCAATTTCTTTGGCGGTTGTTCGATTATGTTCATTACATTACATTGGAAGTAATTTGGAGATGTTTGGATGGTTTGAGATTTTTGCATCTATTTTGTACTCTCTCTGAGTACTGAGCATTTTGGTCATTTTTTCCTATTTCTTTGGCATGTTTGGAGAAAATATGTTCATTACAATCCAGGATAATTTAAAGGATGTTTGGTTGTTTTTAGTATTATTTTGCATATGCTCTACTCTCTTGAGAGTACGATTTTATGGTATTTTTTTCTAGTTTCTTTGGCACGGTTGAGGATTATGTTCATTACATCAATTGGAATAATTTGGATGTTTGGATGGTTTTAGGGAATTTTGCATACTCTGATGAGCATTTTGGTCATTTTTTTCCTGTTTCTTTGGCTTTGAGAAATATGTTCATTACAATCCATCGAGGATAATTTGGAGGTTTATTTGGTTAGTTTTTTAGTATTATTTTGCATATGTACTCTATGTACTCTCTTGAGAATGAGATAATTTTGAATATTTTTCCATTTCTTTGTTGGTTGTTTGATTATATTACATTACATTGGAAGCAATTTGGAGGGATATTTGGATGGTTTTGGAGATTTTTATCCTCTTTCTCTGAGAGTATGAGCATTTTATTTTTTCCTATTTTTTGGCTGTTTGGACAAAAATATGTTCATTACAATCATGATAATTTGGAGAGGCTGGTTGGTTTTTTAGTGTTATTTTCATACTCTCATATACTCTCTCTTGAGAGTGTGATGATTTTTTTTCATTTCTTTGGCTTGGAGGATTATGTTCATTAAATCAATTGAAAATTTGGAGGAATGTTTGGATAGTTTTGAGGATTTTTCATGAGAGCATTTTGGTCATTTTTTCTTTTCTTTGGCATGTTTGGAGGAAATATGTTCATTACATCGAGGATAATTTGGAAATTTGTTTGGTTGGTTTTTTAGTGTTATTTTATATTTGTACTCTCTATACTCTCTTGAGAGTGCAGACGATTTTGTGGACATTTTTTTCCAGTTTTTTTGGCCTGGTTGGAGGATTATGTTCATTACAAATCAATTGGGAATAATTTGGATGGATGTTTAGATGGTTTCTGGAGGATTTTTGCATCTGTACTCTCTGTACTCTCATGAGAGTATAGAGTATTTTGGTCATTTTTTCCTATTCTTTGGCATGTTTGGAGGAAATATATTCATTACAATCCATGAGGGATAATTTGGAGACTATTTGGTTGGTTTTTTAGTGTTATTTTTCATATGTACTCTTTATACTCTCTTGATAAGTACATGATTTTGTGGACATTTTTCTTTTCTTTGGTTGGAGGATATGTTCAAATCAATTGGAATAATTTAATTTTGGATTGGTTATTTTTGGTTGATTTGCATACATTTCATTGACTTTTCATTTTGAAGTTTACCATGTATGGGAAAAGGATAACTTTGAGATGAGATACTGTTAGAGCGGTGTTTGATAATATTGCACGATTGATGAAGTATTAACATTTTAAAGAGGCTTCATCGCATCAATTCATTAGACTCCAAGATTGAAGACTCAATAGCATTACCTCAATCTGTCTTTGAGATAGAGAAACAAGCTTTCTTTACGGGTGGCGCATTCCTTTCACCCCGATGAAGTTGCATAATTGTAGGGATGCCAAACAGAGGGAGAAGGTCTTATGGCGAAATCCCCAGCATTCAGTTCAGTGGAATAAGACTATGCTTGAGCATGGGATAGCTTCGTTCGTGGCATAGTTTGTAGTATATACATTTTCTACTGTCAAATCTCTTTTTTGTATATCACAACTATAGGGTGGCATTGATTGCCTGCGATGACATAGATAAATTCTTTGTCTGAGAGGCCATGTGGGCTTTCCTAGTTTCACTTGATGGTATTACATCAAAGATTCATACCCGAGACGGGTACATGAGTGGATTTGTCACTCTTCTTATGGTATGTTTATATCTTATGTATTATTTGATGCATTGAAGTTAACTTACATAAATATTAATTGTAGATCTTGGAGCACATAAAATCATGAGGCGCCATCTCCATTTGCAAAGTCATGTATGCTGCGATGGCCGAAAATAAAGTTTCTAGATGAAGCCTTCACTGGTTTAGGAGGACACCATGTGACATATAATAATATCACTTATTTGATATAATTATGTATTTATATGTAGTTATCACATTTTCTTATCGGTTTAACAGTGCCTTCCATTCGAGGACATATCAGAAGAGGAGACCTGGCTCCTTGAATCATTTTTTCCTGCCCAACATGCAATACATGTTGAGCCTGATAGCAATCCCATTCTAAGTCCAGAGTTCATTGAATCTCTATATATCTCTGTATCCAATTCTCCCAGCACTCTCTACTACCCAGAGGCTTTGCGGTGGAGAGGATACTTGCAGTTTTAGGGACTTGAAAGATATAGTATCTTCTTTTCAAGCAACAATGAGAGAGAATGGATGGGATTGATTTAGTTCTTAGGAGGTTCTTCAGGCGGCGGGGTCTCCCTACGTGGGGAAGCTCACCAGGAGGGACTCTTGAGAAGGAGTCAGGGGAACTCTTGAGGAGGCTCACGGGGCAACATGGAGGAGTGAGAGCTTCCCATGGAGGCTTGCGGAGTCTCACTGGAGGCACTACTGCTGTGGATACTTCCACTTGGGAAGCCCCTGAGGTAACCTCCACTAGGGAAGCCCCTATTGAGTCCACCATAGGGGAAGCTATTGTGGAGGCCTCCAATGCACATGAAGATGATCTGAAGCCTTTAATCGGCAGCATTGAGCATGGTGTGAAAGCTTGGCAGATAAGGAAGAGGAAAGCTGTTAGTTCCCCCTTCACACACTTACAGAAGTCACAGCAAGTGATGTGGTGGCCTCCACTCAGATGAGCCTGAGGTATTAAGTTACTTTCTTTTAAATTTGAGATAATATAAATAGATTTCACTAAATTTTTTTTATAGGTTCAAAGATGAGCCAAAAAAGATGACCACGACTTATCGTTGTGGTGGAGGAGCATCAGTCAGAGGTATGAATCATCTCAGTAGATCGATCCTTAATTCATAGTGAATCTAGCTCTTCATCACTAACTTTCATTGTCAGTAATTTCGTTGCAGCCAGTAGAGGCACATCATTTTGTTGAGTTCTCATCCGTGAGTATTCTGCCGATGCTCCATCTTATTGACACGTCATGCTCTCGATTCAGGAAAAGAGTCAATCTTCAATCTTCATACATAAAATAACCTATTCATTTAATTAAGCTCACTTTAAAATATTTATCACTTGCGGTGATACTATTCAGTGAGAATATCATTATTGAGGCGGTCGATGAGTTCGACAGATCAATATCTCAAGATACCGTTGATGCATTCGCCTTCTTGTTGGGAGTACTTTTCTCAGGTATGTCCCCTATTTGTAAATCTCATGCTTGCTTGTAAGTTAGATATATTGTATAATTCAATCATTATTTGTATATGGAAACTATAATTTATAAACATTCTCTTCTTTTCTTACTGAGCTATGCAAAATATGGCCTACAGGAAAGCAAAATGTTCATCCATGTCCAGAAGTGTGTGAGTGAGCTACTCTTACTTCCAATTATAGATAATCAGCTATGGACACTTCTGGTTGGGCATATTATAGGGCTTGGTATTTTATGACTCATTACCAAAACTAACCCATAAGGCCATTCTTCCAGATTGTAAGAGTTATTTTCAATTTGGTTTCATAATGGTTTTTTAAACCCCTTATTATACTTTTTTCTATTAATCAAATTACTTGTTGAAGATGCTGACCAGTCTTTTGTGAGCGATCCCACAAAATGGCCAATCGAAATGGTGAGTGGGCTACCATTCCAAGATAACAGTGTTGACTGCGGGATGTTTGTCTGCAAGTACATGGAGGCGAATTAGAAATCCCACTTAACTAGGTTACCAAGATTGGCCTAAGAAGATGAATTGCTTTAGGTAAGTTCGCTTACTATCTTTTGTTTGGGAATGAAAAAAGCTAGAACTACATTTAAAGTTTGATAAGTTATGTGATATTTCATTTATTTTTTCAATATTGGTAGTTTGGATCTTTTATTATTAGCAGAGAACACCAATTTGGTTGAAGAATGCTTTCTTGGGATGTGTTTCATCATACTCTTGTACTCTGTGAGTACAGTATTTCATCTATTTTTCTTCAATTTTCTTTGGCTTTGGATAAATTATGATTGAGAACATCTACATTGTTTAAATAATGCTCTCTTGAGATGTGTTTTTATACTCTATATTGTTATGTGTTGTACTCTATACTCTATACTCTCATTCTATCTGAACTCTCTTTTTGTACTCTTGTACTTCTTCTCTATACTCTAAGTAGTTTGAACTAGAATATTTGAGGTATTATGTAGCTTAACTCTTTGTATTCTCCTCATAGTATAGATTATTTGCTTATTTTTTCCCATTTTCACTTTTTTTTTTGCAGGACGAAGAGAAATTGTTCACTATAACCTTAAAGCAAGTTGGATGCTCCTGGGTTGCCTTTTTATGAGTTTTCTAAGCAGTTTTGCATGTGTATACTCTCTATACTCTATGTACTCTCTATAATCTCTATACTCTCTGTACTCTCTGTACTTTCTGTACTCTCTGTCTCTTACTCTCTGTATTCTCAACACTCTCATTACTATTTCTGTACTCTCTGTTCTCTCTGATGTCTTTACTTTGTACTCTCATTATATCATATTTTAAATTGAGATCAACAAAGAAGTTAAAATTTACATTATCTAAAATTTTGTTTTACTCACATTAGTATCGAGAAGCAATATGAACTACTTATGTGACGTAATAAGTGTATATTACTTTCTAAATCATGCTTCTTAAAACCTATTTTCTACTAAACATGTGCATAAAATAATAAATATGATGATGATCTTACCAACGTCTTATTCAGAAATATAAATTTTGAAGGCGTAGTGTGGAGCAAATTATATATTTTAAGATGATGAATTTTTTCAAATAATGTAATAATAAAGTATCATCGAATTAAATTAATATCATTGATAAATTTATAAATAATTATTAAATATTCGTTAGTACTAATATAATCTCATCAAGATTTTTTTTCTTTTCATAAAATAGAGTACTTTATAGAGTACATATATCAATATAATTGCAATGGAAATCACTCATTCATAAGCAAGGTAGACTCATCAATCAATATTAATTTGATAAAATATGAGAGATTTAGTTCTAAGGATTACAAAGTTATGTACTCTTTATACTCATGTACTCTTTTGTACTCTATACTCTCTGCTGAGCTTTGGGCATTTTAAATAATAATAGTATGTTTGAGAATAAAGTATGAAAAGAAAGTCATCCCAAAGAAATGATTACTGCGAGCATGAGAAGGTCATCCCATATGGCTGGTCTTCCGAATCCAGGTGAGGCGGTGTCTGTTAAGTAAAAAAAAGTCATCTTGGAGACTCTAAAGCTTTGCAGAAATGATTGCACAGTCGAAGAACACATAATTAAATGATATCATGCATTGAAATATTTTCTGTAATAATATCATCATCAACTTAGTGTACCCTTATTATTGATTGTTGAGCTCAAGTTGAATTCGAGAACATCATTAATGATTTTTAACATCGATGTGTCTATTATGCATACCTCACGAAAAACACTCATAATAGAAAGGTGTTACAATGATGAAACCATTCTGCGACACTATCAGTTTGAACTTTGGTTTCTGTAACAAAAAATATGATGGTTTGAAGATTAGTAGCAATATTTTAAATACTATTAAAAGAGAATTACTCTTGGCTTTCTTGGATCTCTCCCAATATCCCTTAAGCTTTGCATTGGAAACACCCTTTGGACGTTGCTTAACTGGATCCTTCAAGATATCTTTTCCTTATCTGTTGTGGTTGACTTCTTCTTCTTTCTTGCTCCGGTGGAAGAGAATTCTATTATAGAGTTGACATCGTCGTATAGTTTTTAAGGATTGAAGCATATAGTCTCACTCTATTATGCTCGACACTTATTTGATATGCATATCTAACGTTGTTCAGAAAATAATGTCGGTAGCATTTCCATTGTCTTCCATCTCTTAATTTTCTATATGTCGATGTAAATATCTCTTGCTCGGTAGACTCATGAAGATACTTATGCATCACTACATCTTCAAGAACTCGATACTGATGGGCACAATCATCATTTCAAATTTCTTACAAGTACAAGTTACATCTAGGGTAGTCCCATCGAAATGGATAGTCCATATTTTGGATGATTTTTTATTCTCTAAGTTTCTCACCAAATACTCCATGGGGCTATCATCTGACACAGTTACTGATAGGCCTCCAACTCCATGCAAAAATTCTTCCTCAAACATAGTATACTTTCTTGTATAAAACATGACTTATTTTAGAATTGGGTGTCTTATAGAATAATCGATGGCTACACTTGAAGTCTTCATCATGTTCATTTGGTATGTCTCCATAACCTTTTCCAACCCCAAGAAATAATCATGAGAACTTGTTGGTTTAGAGATTACTACGTTGTTCATTGACTCACTGTTGCATGACAAGATGCCCATGAGAATGAGTCTTTCTTGAATCGGTGGACCACTTGGATCTAATTTTATAAAGCTCAGGCGACAAGGATGATCATGCAAATTGCCTTCTTCTAGCATGGCGGGAAAGCTTCTTCAAACTCTTCCTCGAGTCACATTTGCTCATGCATGCATAAAATATCCCTTGTACCCTCTTATTACTATTAAAGCGGTGAACCTTGGAAGGAGCTTTCTTGAAATATGCCATTGGCACCTATGATGAGTATCGGTAATATAATTTTGATAGCTCGTGCCATAGCGATCTTGATCGTGAATATTGTTGTAGGATGTCTCACTCATCAAGAAGAAATGTCGAATAGCCATGAGAATGACTCAATCGTCTCTTGATAAAAATCAAATAACACATTTTCGGTGATGATTCACTCCAAGAGGGCACAAACAAGATTATATTTATTGAGTCGATAGCTTGTATCAAAAATTATCACATCACCAAATAGTCATATTCTATCTAGACATGTCATTGCTCCAAAAAAAAACTTACTCGACTCATCAACTTGTACATCTCATGTACAAACATCCGTCCCTTTTCGCTTGAGCAATTTGTATTAATGCATTCTTGTCACCATTTGTAATCCTCGATCTTTTCTCTTTGAATAAAATTGAAAGCATCTCTTTTTGTGAATCCAATATTCTCCACCAACTTCCTCACTTAGATAGTTGAATGCATCAGTTGCTCTAATTCCAGCCTCTATCATTGTCTTCAACACGAAAGCCTTTTCATCGCTAATGCATATGTATGATCTGAGAAGATGTAGGTTAGCAGGCTTTGCTAACAAATGATTATGACTTTATATATTTTTAACAATCCTCCAAGTCACAAGAATCTAATCATCTAAGCGCCTTGTATCAATTTTCCGAATTTTGCAAAGCCGTTAGACCGGATTTCTTCCGACCTACTTTTGCACATAAAAAATCTTTTGATTTCAATTTCTGAGTTTCCAATAACTAGTATGGTCCAACACCGGCCAGCTTTGATGTATAATAGTACATACACCTTTGTTTCATTTCAACATTGGTGCCAAGGAGTCTCCCAAATTTGTCATTAGACATCACGACTTCATCATCGCCGCCATCAATCGCATTCACCTGCCCAGATAGCTCCACATAAATGTGACATGTAAAATAGCTCCACAAATAAACATATTTCCTCCAAATAGGCCAAAGAAAGTGAAAGAAATGAGCTAAATACTGAGAGTACATATGCAAAAATCCCTCAGAAACCATCCAAATTGCTTCCATTGGAATATAATGAACATATTCAATAAGCCAAAGAAACTGGAAAAAATGTCCATTAAATTATCTCAGTACTCTCAAGAGAGTACTGAGAGTATATGCAAAATAACACTAAAAAACCAACCAAATGTCAAATTATTCGATGGATTGTAATGAACATATTTCCTCCAAACATTCTCAAAAACTAGAAAAATGTCCAAAATATTTGTAATGTACTGAGAGTACGAGAGTACACATGCAAAACTCTCCTAAAATCAACCAAAAATGTTTCTAATGGAATGTAATGAACATATTCTCTCCATCGCCAAGAACTCATGAAAATAATATAAAATCATTCTCATGAGATTGAGTATATCCATGCAAAGCAGATCCTCAAAATAAACAAAGTCCTCTTGCAAAGAACTCCAAACAGTATAAGAAATATACACTAAATAAAAGAATTTCAAGGAATAACACTAACAAACCAAAAAATTAATGATACAACGGTTGAAAAATTACGATGAAATATAAACAAGATTATATCAAGTTACCATGAGTCAGAAGAGTACGAGAGCATGAGTACAAAAAAGTACAGAGAGTACAGAGAGTAGAGGGGCGCCTTCAAAGAAGGCTTTTTTTTGTGTTTTTTACCTTCAAGATTCTTAAGCTTCCTCACTGAAGTCTTCCTCATAATCACATTCCCTTTATGACATAAGACCTTCTCCTCTCTATTTGGCATCCCTATTATCACTACAACTTCATCGAGAGTGAAAGGAATGCACGCCACCCAAAGAAAGCCGCTTTCATGTCCCAAAGACAGATTGAGGTAATGTAATGAGTCTTCAATTCGTGGAGTCTAATGAATTGAGATAAAGCCTTTGTAAAATGTCATGACTTCATTACTAAAGAGTCGCAGATATCAAACATTAGAGCGGTAGTAGGATCGATCTCGTTATCCTTTCTTGAACATGGTAAACTTCAAAATGAAAAGTCGAAATGACAAAGATGATGCAAATCAACCATAAAAACCAACCAAGTCACCCTACAAAATTGCTACTAATGGATTGTAATGAACAAATTTCCTACAAACACATCAAATAAACTGTAAAAAATATTGGCAAAATCATCTGTACTCTCCTGAGAATACAGAGAGTACAGATGCAAAAATCCCCTAGAAACTATCCATATAGCTCCCAAATTACTTCCAAGGAATGTCAACCTAATCTCAACAACCACGCCAAAGAAATTGAAAAATGGCAAATCATATGTGTACTCATGAGAGTATAGAGAGTACAGATACAAGAAAACACTAACAAATCAGTCAAACAACCTCCAAATTATGCCTCCTCCAAACAGGCCAAAGAAATAGAAAAATGACAAATGCTCAGACTCTGAGAGTACAGAGAGTATGAGAGTATAGAGAGTCATATATAGAGAGTATAGATATAGAGAGTACAGAGTAATGAAAATAATCTCAACAACCAAAGAACCGAGAAAATGTCCAAAATCATATATACTCTCAAGAGAGTAGATGCAAAATAACACTAAAAAATAACCAAGCCTCCAAATTATTCCTCATGGATTGTAATGAACATATTTCCAAACAAAGCCAAAGAAAATTATTTAATGGAATGTAATGACCATATTCTCTCATCCAAAATAAATTGCAAAAAATATTCAAACAATCATTTGTACTTTCTTGATAGTACAGAGAGCACAGATGCAAAAATCTCAAAATAAGCAAAGTCCTCTTGCAAAGAACTCCAAAAAAGTGTAGAAATATACACTAAATAAAAGAATTTCAAGAATAACACTAACAAACCGTAAAAAATTATGATATAACGATTGAGAAAAATTATCGATGAATTTTTATTTAATACATCCTCCTATTTTCTCAAGGCCATAACTTCCAAATTCTTCTCCATCTTCATGGTTCTTTTAAAAGAAATGAGATTTTCTTTCTCTCTCTGAGTTTGCAAGAAAAAGATACACCCCTAAACCCTAAATCTAGATATATATTTCTTTTAAATTCCTCCATTCCAACGATGCTTCTTCTCCTAATGAGAGGTCGGGTCGCCGATAAACGGCCATCGCCATCCATACAGCTAAGCGATAAAATGGGAAACATTGGACATGGGCAGATTGGTGTCGCTCTAGATGAGTGAAAATACTGAATTTGTGAAGGTAAAATATTTGCAAGTATGAGCAAAAGATGAGTGCTAAGGAAAAGAAGTGGCGCCTGGAGGATCCTAATCGGGTGTAGAACGAGCAATAACATGTCAACTTTTTTTCTTTCTCTGTCGAGGTGGAGTGTACTCGTGATGAGTGATTGATGAGGCGAGACTCACGGAAAGAGAAAATACTCAAAGCATTTGTATAAAGAAAGCTCTTGAACTAGAGAAGAAAGCATTACATGATCGTCTTTTTGAGAAGGAGCTTATAATGTCAGAAGTGGAAGCAAATAAAATCTCTTTGAAGGTAGTAGAAGACTTTAAGAACTCCTTAGCTTATCGCGATGCTATCGAGGACCATGTCCAAGAAGCTCGTAATCATATTCTTGATATTGAAGTGAAGGACTTGGAGCGCTAATGTTTGAAGGAAGGCTTCATCCGAGGATTCCTAAAAGGAATCTACTTAGTATATCGCAAAACTGGAGCTAGCATTGAGAATCTGTCTCCCAGCCAAGTATCTGAAGACCCTTTTGCCAGATTCAGGAGATGAAGAGGTTGAGAGTGAGTTTAAAGGCATCTTCCGGGTGAGGAGACGTTGATATCATGTAGTATCGCTTGAGGATGCATTTCTTTTCCTTTTATCTATGTATTGTTATTTATTATTATTATGTTTTGTATCCATAATTTTGATTCTTTCTTATATCATCATGTTAGAGCTATCAATGACATTAGTAAACTAAAATTTTGGGTGATTTGCTCTTTTTTTACCTATCCGAGGTGATTGGTCAGAATATTATTCGACGACGTTAACCCGTATGAAAGAGGTCGTGGAAAGTCCACCAAGGACTTTTTGTCATATCCTAGGCATTAGTAAAAATATGATTTGACATCTTACTTGTATGCAAGAGGCCACAGAATGTCAACCAAGGACTTTTTTACCTATCCTAGGTATTAGCTATACTTGACTTCTTACCTATATGGAAGAGGCCTTGAAATTTCCACCAATAACTTTTTGACCTATCATAGGCATTAGTTAAAGTGTTACTTGACTTCTTACTTGTATGGAAGAGGTCCGATCAAATCCCATGGGATTGATCATGCCCTTAAGAGACAACATGAGTTGTGCTTTCTCAAGTGGGAGGATTAAATGAAGGAGATTGTTTATATGCAACAAGCTTAAAAAAGAAAAGGCCATAAACTCATTACTTTGATAAGGTCGATACAATCATAAGATAATTTTAACAAAGATATTGAAGAGGAAATGATAAACGAGATAAAATAAAAGTTGCAATAATTATGCAATAGGAATTACTGATAATACTTTTGGAGATTCTCCATGTTCCAAGTTCGAGGTAAAGTTTTTCCTCTAGATCCTTGAGCTTAAATGTTCCTGGCTTGACCATAGCTATAACCACATAAGGGTTATCCCAAAGAGGTGAGAGCTTATTGCGTTGAGGGCCTTTGCCCGCAGCTCCAAGACTTTGCAGGACCAAGTCACCGACAGAGATGGGATGGGATTTCACTCTTTTGTTGAAGTGATGAGCTAACCTTTGGTGATAGGAAGCAGTCCAAAGTAGGGCCATGTCACGAGTTTTGAGGAATAGGTCTAAGTTATGTCAGAGTTTTTCTTCTTTACTATTATGATTGAATGATTGAACTCTTGGGTTTGGAATCTCGATATCTACTGGTATAATAGTTTCTTTGCTGAAACACAAATTATATGGTGTCTCACCAGTCAGAGTTTGTGATGTAGTGTGGTAAGCCCAAAGAACATTAGAGAGCTCCTCAACCCATTTCCCCTTTCTCGGAGATGCATTTTAACCCTTTTAAGTATACCCTATTGGTTTCTGTCCATTAGTTTGAGGATGAGCTATAGCCGTATGCAGCAGCTGAATGTGAAGATGTTTACAAAAAGACGTAAAGATTTTTCCAGTAAATTGAGTTCCATTATCGGTGATGGTCTTTGCAGGAAGACCGAATCGACATATTATATTTTTCCAAATAAATTATTTAGCATTTGCCTCTGTGATTTTAGCGAGTGGTTCAACCTCCACCCATTTAGTGAAGTAGTCCACATCTAAAATGATAAACTTTCGTTGCCTTGACGCTACTGGAAAAGGTCCCATGATATCAATTCCCCATTGAGCAAAAGGTCACGGGCTTTGAAGGGATGAGAGTTTTGTATGTGGTGTATGAGAGAGGTTAGAGTGCAAAACAACACGCACATTTTTATGAAATCCAAGGCATCTTGCTTCAGGCTAGAACCCTTGCCTTATACTTTTAAGGGCTAGCATCCTTCCTCCTATGTGTTCTCCACATATCCCAAAGTGAACATCTCTTAATGCATAATCGGCCTTTGATGGTGAGAGGCATTTAAGGTATGGCTCAAAAGAAGCTCATTTGTATAGTTCACCTGATAATAAAGTTTGTTTGCTTGCCTACGGAGATGAGTTGCAGCAGTTGAGTCTTTATGAAGGGTTCATTCTTGTAGAAAGAACAGGATGTGGTCCATCCATGAAGGTTCCTTCATCTCATTAATTACTTGTATTACCCATGACCCTTGGATACTAGGAAAATATATTTCCTTAACATGACTTCTCTTAAATAGATCTCCGAAAGGTAGGTAGAAGCTTAGAGAGCATCGAGTGTTCTTTCTCGCAGTATGTAAATGATTTGATGTGTCTTGATATGGGCAAGAAGTGACTTCACCAAGCTAAGGTATTGTGTTAGCTGGGGATTATGAGTATTAAAGTTTCCCTCAACTTGGGAGGAGACAAGCTGAGAGTCAGTGTGGATCATTAAGTTTTGAGCTTCCTAATAGATGCAAAATCTCAACCTGTGAGGTGAGCCTCATATTCAGCCATATTATTGGTTGCAGGGAATTTTAGTCGAAGTCCATACTCTAAGGTATCCTGTTAGGGAGAGATAAGTAAGATTTCTGCTCTGGCACCATTTCCTGAAGCTCCATCAACATAGAGGGTCCATTGAGGAGACGAAAGAGGTGTAAAAGATAGCTCATTTGTAGTAGGGGCAGTGCATTCCACTATAAAGTCTGCGAGTACTTGAGACTTTATGTCTGGCTTGGGTAGAAAATGGATATCAAATTCTCTCAATTCTAGATCATTTGATTAACCTCTCAGATGCCTCTGGTTTCTATAGAATGGTCTTTAATAGTAAATGGGTATAAACACCGATGGTGTGAGCTTAGAAGTATGGACGTAATTTTCTCGTTAAGAAAACTAAAGCCAAAGCCATCTTATCTGCCAGTGGAACGACTTTCTATATCATAGAGAATTTTACTGACATAGTAAATTGGTCGTTATATTGCATTTTTCTCTCGTACTAAAACTGAGCTTAGGGAAGAGACTGCGAGATATAAGTATAACATCTCTCCTTGGATAGGCTTGGATAGTGAGGGTGGAGATGCTAAATATTTCCTTAGTTGCTCAAAAATAGCTTGACATTCATCAGTCCACTGAAATTTATTATTTTTAGCTCCCTTTAATATTTTAAAGAATGACAAGTATTTATCCAAAACAAAGGCTAATAAGCGATAAGGAATTCATCCATTCAAGCATTGAACTTCTTTGATATTCTTCTTTAATTTTCTCGGGATTAGCTTCAATCTCGCGGTGGGTGACCATGAATCCAAGAAATTTTCCTGACGTAATGCCAAAAGCACACTTGGTCGGGTTAAGTCGCATGTTATAACATTGAAAAAGGTTAAAGCATGTTTCTAAGTAAGAAATATATTATGATTCTTCCAAGTTTTTTACTAACAATTCATCCACATATACCTCCATTGTATGGCCTAAGAGGTCTTTAAAAACCTTATTCATAAGGCGTTGATAGGTAGCACCAGCATTTTTTAACCCGAACGATAACTTGATAATAATATAAACCTTTATATGTTTGAAATGATGTGGCTTCTTCATCCGTTCCATTTTTATTTGGTTGTAACCGAGTAAGCATCCAAAACGAGCATTTGATATCCGTGACGTAGCATCACCAATTGATTAATTGGGAGGGAAAACTATCTTTTGGGCAAGCTTTGTTGAGATCAGTGTAATCAATATACATTCTCCAAGTTCCATTTGCTTTCTTAACCATGACAACATTTGCTAGCCATGTAAGGTAATGTACTTCTCGTATGAATCCTACTTTTAAGAGCTTGTTAACTTCTTGTTCGATAGCTATGAGGCAATTAGGTGCAAAACTCTGCTTCTTTTGGATGATCGGTTTGAATGTTGGATCGATCTTGAGGGAGTGCATGATCACATTGGGGTAGACCCCAAGCATATCTGCCAGACTCCAAGCAAAGATGTCTTGATTTTTGCACAATAAGTCTATGTATTTTATCCTCTGTTCGTCTGAGAGCAGAGATCCGACTTGCATTGCTCGTAAAGGTTGGTCATCTGATAATGAAATAGGGAGCAAGTCTTCTACAGGCGAAGCCCTCTAGGGTACTTCTTCATCTCGAAAATTAAAATTCTCGATGTTGAAGGTCACGGGCATGAGCTTGTGAGGTAACACAATGATTATTTGTTATTTTCATAAACCACTCCAACCCCAGGGTTGGAAATTTCATCTTAAGATGAGATCAAGTAACACCAAAATTGATTGGAGGGGCCTTCCAAAGATAGTTGCTTGAACTGACCACCATGAATTGAATTAAATGAGTCACTTGTCGAGAAATTCTCCGAGGACAACGAAGGGTGATTGCCCCTCCACTGCGGGTGATTATCCAACCCATATAATGGTCCTGTAGCAGGTTGGAACTTTTCTCTAACTAGGCCCATGCTAAGAAATGTGGAGTAAAATAAGACATCGACATAACTCATGTTATCAATCAAAATTCTCTTAATATTATAACATGAGTCACCATCACCGCACAAATGACAAGTGGATCTTGATGAGAACTTGGACTCCTTTTAAGAGTCATTAAAAGTGATGGAATGATCAATACATATTTCTTTAACTCTCGCCCTTCGGAGGGCAATGAAGACTTGATTAGATAGCGTGGTCCTCCGCAATTATTTTAATTTCTCCAACTATCTATGAATTATTTTATTATTTATGTGATGATTTCACGGTTTCCCAGTTGGAGTTATGTTTGCTTGAGTCGATTGATTCTGCACAAATTGACGTAGATATTCTTGTTGAATGGGCCTCTCAATCTCTTCTTTGAGTTGTTTACACGCCTCAGTAGTATGTCCACGACTTCGATGGAAATGACAATATTGCTCCTGATTTTTTGAATTTGGTTTCAACAGATGTTGCCACTTGATGGTCTCTTCATCTCGAATGGTCATCAAGACGTTAACACAAGATGTGTTCAGTGGTGTGTATTCCTTCGGCAGCGGTGACAAGCGTGATGCTGATCGTGGCCGTGACGGATGGCCTATGATGATTACAACGGGGCGGCGGTGGCGGACGGCGTCGGTCGGCGGTATTGGTAGCGCATGGTCGGCCAGTCGGCAATGGTGGTCGGCGGCCAGAATGGAACTTTATCTTAGAATTTTCAAATTTGAGCTCTCTCTTCTCTTTAGCGAGCTCCTCATGTGAAAAGTGAGAGTATTTATAGATTAGATCGTTTATAAATATATGAAAAAAATTAATGCACCATGGCAAAAATGATTCTTTGATCATTAATGTATTTTAAGTATTTGATTGCTGAATGAAGAGAATCGAAATCATGCTTATTTGATGGCTCGTCAGGCCTTCGATTTGATAAACACATATTTAAAATATTTAAAGATTTAACTCGATGTGATATTTTAATGATATAAGTGTTTGATCGGATTAATGATTTGGGATGATTATTTTTGACATCAAAATTCATGTTTCGACTAGTAAAATTTTTAATGTCATATATATATATATATATATATAATGTTTGAATTGAATTTTCGTTGTCTTTTTTTTTTCTAGAAATATCTTCGGACTCCATTTGAACCGATATATTGCACAAATCTTAAAGTCGACAATTAAACAATTAAAATCGACCAAGGCTTTTTAATTTGTGGGCAAATGAGATTAATTACGACGATATGTATATATCAAGAAATAAATATGAATTTTATATTTAAAATATTTACTAACTTTCAAAACTTTGTGAACTAAACTAGAAACAAATGCTATGATACTTATTTTGTTATAACATAATTATATTTATTTTACATCCCTGATTTTTTTATTCTTTATGATAAAATTATAAAAAAATATATATCATTGATGTTTATTTTTTTTAATTTTTATTTTATATGTTGTTTTTAATATTTTCAGTGTACTTTGAGAAGAATTTTTTTGTAGCTGTACTTTTAATTCTACATATAACTAAATTAACGATTGTAATAAATTCATTTATCATAATCCATATCTAACCTATGATAAACCATTTTAATAAAATGATTAATTGATCTATAATTGATTAGACAAACTATATATAAAACATTGATTGATCATTATAACAATTTATTATTATATCAATAATTATAAAGAATATAATTGATTCTTACTAATGTTAATTCTTCAAAGTGGGATTATTTTAAAATGGCAGATGTTAATCGCGAGTAGTCATTTGACCGAAATTATTTATGAAATAAGTATGCGTCCAATGGGACGATAGCTACATGAACTCCCATCGACGCAGTCGATCGTTACCGAAGGTTTATTTTCGTTTTCAGTAGAGAGAGAGAGAGAGAGAGAGAGAGAGAGAGAGAGATGTGGCGCGTTTTTTTGTTTTGTTTTGATTCAGTAGGAGAGAAGAGAGAGAGAGAGAGAGAGAGATTTTTTTATTAATTTTTTTAATTATATAATTATTTAAAATATTTAAAATATATTTAAAAATATTTTTTATAAAATATTTAATAACTAAATATTTATATATTTAGTTATTAATTAATTCATTTATATATATAAATTTAGAAAATTATTAATTTTAATAAATAATATAATTATTTAAAATACTAATTAATTTTTGTTAATATAAAATTTAAAATATTTAAAATATATAAATAAATATTTTTTAATAAATAAATAAAAGAAATAAATAAAATTATATAAATATTTTATAAATTATATAAATAAAGTAATTATATATATATATATATATATATATATATATATATATATATAATTTTATTGTTATATTTATTTAAATTATATAAATATTTTTAAGTTATATAAATTATTTAAAATATTTAAAATATATAATTAAATAATTAGTTATATATATATATATATATATATATATATATATACAATTTAATTAGTTATTTATTTATTTAAAAATATTTATTTATTTAAAATACTATTAGTTTAAAATAAATAAAAAATTAATTATATAAATACTTAATTTTATATATTTATAAAATATTTAGTTATTTATATATATTTATTTATTTATACATATGAGATAAATAAATTATATATAAATATTTTATAAATTTTATAAATAAAATATTTATATATATTAATTTATTTGGTTATTTATATATTTAAATTATATAAATATTTTTAAGTTATATAAATAATTTTAAAATATTTAAAATATTTAAATAATATAATTTATAAAATAAATTTTTTATAAAATATTTTTTAATTATATATATATATATATATATATATATATAAATATATATATATATAATATGTATATATATATATATTTAATATATATAATAATAATAATAATAACAAAAATATAAAAAATATAAAAATATAAAAATAAATAAAATAAATAAATAAAGAAAGAATAAATATATATATAAAATATATATATATATATAAATAATAAATTTTATAAATATATTAAATAACTTAAATATTTTATATAATTTAAATATATAAATAACTAAAATAAATATAAATATAATTACTTTTATTTATATAATTTTATAAAATATTTATATAATTTATTTATTTTTATTAAAATTATTTATTTATATATTTTAAATATTTTTATATTATATTAACAAAATTAATAAATATTATATATTTTAAATAATTTATTAATTAATAAAATTATTAAAATAAATATCTAAATTTATATATATAATATTTTAAATTATATATTTAATTATATATATATAAATGAATTAATTAATAACTAAATATATAAATATTTGGTTATTAAATATTTTATAAAAAAAATATTTTTAAATTAAATATTTTAAATATTTTTAATTATATTAATTAAAAATTAATAAAATCCTCTCTCTCTCTCTCTCTCTCTACCGAAATCAAAAAAACAAACAAAAAAATTCTCTCTCTCTCTCTCTCTCCCCTACCGAAAAAAAAAAAAAAAAAAATCCTTCGCGAGGTCAATTAGTCGTTAATTTATGGATGTACTATTTTCTTAAATAAAATTTTTTTTATCTTTCAAAATTATTAACAATTCATTTTAAAAATAATCTGTAAGCTTTGAATATTTCTCAAAGAGATTTTAAGCTAATATCATCATATCCTTTTTGAGATTGGTTCTTATTTTACATAAATTTATGATGCATTTAGAATAATTTTTTGGCTGTTTTAAAAATAAATTAATAATATTCGTATTAATTTCTCAAAATATTATTTTATATATTAGTTTACAATTATTTAAAAAAACTACAGCTGATATCTTATTCTCACCTAACTTTTATTTATTTATTTTTGACCATTTAACAATTTAAACTTCTAAATAAATAATAAATAAAATATGAACTTATAATAAAATTTATACAAAATCAAAACACTTTGATCTATATTTTTATTCTCAGTGTTCGATTCACATTAAATAGTAACAATTGGTTAAAATCTTAACTATTTACCTTAAGAAAATATAAATTATTAGCAAAATTTATGTGATATTTGAAAGAGTAACAAGAATCTCATTATCATATGGGATAAAATCAATGCAATTTGCATGTTCTAGATTAAATATACTGAAATATCAGCTATAAAAAAAGTATAAAGATAAAAGAAAATTTGATAATTTTGAAAAATAATTCTTGAGAGGATATTGGTAGTGGTGTAAACAAGCCTAGCTTGAACGAGCTAAAATTATTATTGTTGGTTTAATCATATACTTTTGAATTGGCTTCAAATTAAAGCTCATATTATTTTGCTTAAATAAATAAATTGTATATATATATACATTTTTATTTTGAACTAAAATGAGCAAATATTATCTAACATAAGTTATTTGTGTCAGATTTATTAATAAATGGTTTATCAGTTGTTCGTGAATAATAAACTTTATAGATAACCCTAGATATTAGAGGCAAGAATAATGGATACTTTGTAAAGACTTTTTTATTAATTTTTTTTTATCTTCAAGATATAAAAAAGTTCAAAATATTTTGATATTTGAATAATCAATTAATTTAAAAATATACTACATAATTTTTATATATTTCTATATCTAATACTTAAAATAGATATTTATTTATCTAATACTTCTAAAATGTTTACTTATCTAACACTTTTTTATACCTAAAAAAGGTGTATTTATTCTTTAAAATTGAATGATTGTGATATTTTTGATGTGATATTGAAGATTTGAGGCTAAATATGTAATAATATTTATTTAGATGTTAAATTTGTAAATTTATAAGAATTATTTGTTACCTATATGTAAATTCCTCTTAATTTAAACATTTTTTTGCTTTTTAAAGTTGAAATCAATAATAAGTTCTCGTTGTCATTCTCCCACCCTCATTAATTATGCAAATTTGATAAGTAGAATTGATATACTCAAATATCAGCTATAATTATTTTTATTTAAGTGGGCCTTATATTTAGGTTATATTGGATAGATTGCACCGGTAAAAATACCCACAATTAAAATAATAAAATCTATAGTGACAGCAACAACATGTGCTTGTCAATTGAAAAATGCATATAAATTTATTCTATGCATTAATCTTCTTTTCTTCCAAGAATTTAAATTAAATCTCATTTAATTTCTAACACAATAATTTTTAAAATTTTCATCAATCATATAAGCTTTACTTATTTTATTTATGGACTGATGACCATTAAACTCCTATCACATGAGAAATTTTCCTTAGCACTTAAACAGTGAAGCAAAGCAACGTTCCTCCATCTTCTGCTAAATAAATATTTAGGAGTACTATGATATGAGTCCATATCCTCAAATCAATAACAGAAACAAAAAGGATAGAAGAAAATCAAGTTATTTAAAATATACCCAAAATATAACATCAAATGAAGTAAAGCTACATGTTCAGATGAATTACAATTAGGACAAATATAACACACAACACAGAGCGAGGATAAAACTTTTCTGACAACAATATAATATCTAAAGGACTTTACTAAATACAATATATAAACATTCAGAACCAAAGCGTAAAATGATGGTAGATCTTAAAATAAAACAACAAAACTTATCCAGCGCTAAAATAAAGTCCATATAATGCCAAGAACAAAACATACGTCTTATCTCACGACATAAGCGAAACTTAAGCGTAAAGCGAAGTTAGTTACAAAGTAGAAGGCAGAGAGAGATCTAAGAAGAGCAAAAAAAGACTATAAATAGATATCAGAAAAGCAAACAGAAGATAATAAGAAATCTTATCAAGAATCTCCGACTTTCTTGTCTACAGTCTTATATCCTTCCTCCGGTATTTCCAGTATTCCTGGAATAGACCTTTATCCTGGAAACGCCATCTTCTCTCGATCCCTCTTCTCCCGGAATCCCTCAAGAGCTCCCCCGCCGAATGGCCATCGATTCTTTTCCTTTTTCCCTTTCGAAGAAACTTCCCTTAAGCGGCATTTCAGACATCTCGGATCCCCAATTCATCAGACGACCCTCATCGTTAAGACGGATCAAGCCAGCCTCCTAGCGCCATCGTAGATCATCGGACGGAAGAAGTTAAATCAAAAAGCGCCTCAAACACAAATCCAAGGGCGGTGAAGAAAGAATCCCGATGGACGACTCAAATCTTCAAAGGGAAGAACGATCCAGTGCCAGATCCGGCTAAGGGTAAAAGGCGTCATCCAAAGGCTCGACGCTAATTCCCACTATAATTACTCACTTGAGTTCATCCCCAGTGAGTTAACTCAAGCAGGAAAAAGCCGGAACCGGTCCACCCCATGGCTTGGCAACTGAAAATTGACGGACTTCATAAGCGTAATATACTCAATTCAAGGAATTTGATTCATATCATACTAATTTTTGTATTATTAAAATATATAAACTTTATTTTAGAAGAATTTATATATATATATATATATATATATATATATATATATATATATATATATATATATATATATATATATCTATATAATAATATAATTAATTTTAATGTTTTTATGAATAAAATTATTTAATTATTTTTCTTTTTTTTTGCTAAATTTTATAATTATTAAACTATTATTTTAAATTCCCCGGTCAATCACAATCAAAACAGATTTGAAATATCAAACTTAATAATTGAAAATTACAGTTTGTTAGGCTGGACTGACAGATAATTGAAAATTACAGTTTTTTAAGGGACTATCAGTTCATACTTTTTTCTGCGAATGAGCTCTGAGGTTTTTAGGGCTTTAGGCGTTTCTTCCGGCGGCTTCCTCTCAGGTATTTTTCTTTCGCCCAGCCCTTGCTTGCCTTTCTCCGGTGGTTTTCCAGTCTTGTTCTCGGCCTCCGGCTCCGTGCCGGAGGCCCGTTGAGTCG
This sequence comes from Cymbidium sinense, assembly GCA_021442155.1. Taxonomy (NCBI): domain Eukaryota; kingdom Viridiplantae; phylum Streptophyta; class Magnoliopsida; order Asparagales; family Orchidaceae; genus Cymbidium; species Cymbidium sinense. Next base: position 43,369,846 of record CM038228.1, read on the forward strand.
TATCTTCAGTTTTCGTTGATTCTGCTCGACCTGTGGTGATGGAGCATTTCCCTACTCCGTCACGATCTCCTAATGGCTCCATCTTGGGACCGGCTAAACAATGTATTCCCCCCTCTACTCCTTCTATGACCCGTAATTGGAAGGACCTTTTAATTCGACAGAATGAAAAGAGTAATCCCTGTTCTTTGTCTTTCATTCCGTCTGACTCAAACGAAGTGATTTTCTCAGAAGAAGACTTGATCCCGGGGCAGAGTGAATGGAATCTCTCTCTAGTAGGTCATGCTATAGGGAAGCGTCCTTTTTATGGATCTTTGTTAGCGGCGGTTAAGAGGAAATGGCAATTAAAGGGCAACTTTGAGCTTTTGACATTAGAGGGCGACTTCTTTTTATTTAAATTCTCATGCCAAGAAGATTATGATTTGGTTTGGGATAACGGTCCTTGCTTTTTGAACGGTAGACCATTCATATTTCAGAAGTGGAGTTGGGACTTTCGGGCCACGAAGGAGCATGTCTCGGAAATTCCACTGTGGATCAAATTGCCGAGCTTTCCCTTATGCTGCTGGAATGAGAAGGGGTTTTCAAAGGTTGCGAGCAAAATAGGGATACCACTGGCAGTTGATAACTTGACGGCTTCAAGAGCTCGTATCTCATTTGCCCGCATTTGTGTCCAAATCAATACCTCTTCTCCCTTACCAGACTCTGTCTCCATTAACCTGAATGGACTAAAATTCGAGCAAGACATCCTCTATGACTGGAAGCCCTCAGCCTGTTCTAATTGTTGTACTTTCTCTCATGATTCTTCTTCTTGTCCTATCAGCTCTTCCAATACGGAAGTCGGGAGGAGAGGGCGTAGTAGGAGTCGGAAACACCAACCTTCCCCAAAACATCTCTCCCGGTCTGGTCAGGCCGAGTCTGAAGCCCTTCCAGAGCCGGAACCAATCATTACAAACCTTCCCTCCACAGATAATCTTGATCTCACTACATCTCTTCCTCCTTCTACCTCTGCCATTAGTGACCTGAATCAACTTCCGATTCATTCCCCATCTTTGGATGAAGGTACCGACCCTCCTATTCCTTCTTTTCAACAAACCAGCATTACTGATAACTCCCTGGCTTCTTCCTCCTCCTACGGGGTGTTGACAAGATCAGCGGCGACTTCCCCCAATCGATTAGCTATGGCTAAATCGGCTGAAACATTCTCCTCCCCACAGCGGGTGGACTCCAATCACTCTTATCGGTCGACAAAATCAGAAGAAAAAGGGCAAGAAGCCCACAAGCTCATCCAACTCCCAATGAATTATGTCTCTATAGGGTGCTGGAATGTTAGGGGTCTCTTGGCTGTGGGTCGATTGGCTGACTGCTCTAGGATTATTAAGGAAAATAACCTTGATATTCTGTGTCTTTTAGAAACTAAGCTCTCTGTTGGATCTTTTAGCGATAAGGCTTTTGTTAGTCGTGCTAAACTTTTCCCCGGGGAGGAAAGCTGTCACAACTGTGATGTTCAACATGGAGGCAGAATATGGCTCAAATGGAACTCTTCGGTTCTTCATTTCACTCCTTTAAAGTGGTCCTCCCAGTTTATTCATGGAGAAATCACACCTGTTGGATCTTCTTCTTTTTATGTGACATGGATATATGCTTTCAATGATCCAGATAAAGTCTTTGTGGGAGTCCACGAGGAGCATATCCGAACCTATCTTCTCCTTGATGGGAGACTTTAAGCGTATTCACCAAAGAAAAATGTGGTGGGAATCCTATCCCTTTCAATCGAACTCAGGATTTTAAAGAATGCATTCAAGACTGTGGGCTATTGGATCTAACAAGTACAGGCTTATTTTACACTTGGTCAAACCAGCAGCTTGATAACCCTATCTCCTCTAGAATCGATCGGGTCCTATGCAACTCCAATTGGTTGGAGGAATTTCCATCCTCCTACTATAAGGCTGTTAATCCTCTATCCTCTGATCACTCTCCTCTCATTACATATCTCTCCAATCCCTTAAAAATCTGTTCTCGTTTCATGTTCAGAAACTATTGGACAATAAATCAAGACCTCAAGGAGTTGATCCGTAATGTATGGGATGGATTTATCCCCGGAGATCCGTTGTTTGTTCTTTCCCAAAAATTAAAAATAACCCGAAAAGTGCTGCGATTAAGGGCAAGAGATCCTACTCCTATTAAGGCTAAGCTTGAAGAGATGAAAAAAGAGTTAGATACTACTCTTGTGGAGCTAGATAGGGATCCTACAAACCCTATTCTGGTGGGTGAAACCAAAAAGCTGAAAGATGGTTATCTGAATCTCCTCTCTATGGAAAATTTATGGGCTAGACAGAGGGCTAAGGCCCACTGGTTATCTAATTCTGATGATGATCTAAAATTTTTGTATGGCCACATAAAGGAGAGAAGGAACTCCAATTTGATTAGGTCTATTCAAACTGACAATGGTTTAATTTCTGATCCTCATGACATGGTGGAAGAGATTAAATCCTTTTATGCTTCTCTTTTCAATTCTGGCCACGTCTGCAATCTGGATCCTTCTGAAGCTCCTATTGGTAATATACTTTCTAGGGATCAAATTGAAGAGCTTGAGGCAGAGTATGGTGATGCTGAAATAGTCAATGCTCTTCAGAGTATAAATGAGAATAAATCCCCAGGACCCGATGGTTTTAATGCAAGATTCTTTACTTACTATTGGGATATAGTAGGGGGTCAGTTCTTGAAAGCAGTACACTTCTTTTTTCATTCAAAGAAACTTCCAAATCTTTTCAAACATAGCCTCCTTACCCTCATCCCTAAGAAGAAGCATTCCAATACTATATCCGACTACAGACCAATCTCATTATGCAACACATTCTATAAGGTCATTGCAAAAGTGCTAGCTTCTCGTTTAAGTAAGGTGCTTCCCTCTATCATTCATTGTGCCCAATCAGCATTTATCAAGGACAGGGACATAGCTGACAATATTTCCCTAGCTCATGAGATCTGTTCAGATTTTCTTCCTTCCAAACCTGAAGAAAGATTCATAGCCAAATTTGACCTAAGGAAAGCATTTGATATGGTGAATCGAACATCTCTCTTACACAGACTACGACTCAAGGGGTTTCCTTCCTCATTTATTCAGCTTATTGAGGCTTGCATCACCAGAGTGCCCTTCTCTATAGTTCTTAATGGAGAGATCAAAGGATATTTTCACTCATCCAATGGTTTGAGGCAAGGGTGTCCTTTATCCCCCTTTCTGTTTGTTGTGGTAATGGATTTATTTTCCTGCTTTCTGGAAAGAGAGGTTCATATGGAAAGGTACAGCCCTCTTGTTTCGGGTAATTGTAAAATATCACATCTTCTATTTGCAGATGATCTTTTGGTGGTAGGAAGAGTGAACTTTTCAACTGCGCACTCACTTAAAGCGGCTCTTGACTTCTTGCACTCTTGTATGGGTCTTTCTGTAAACGGAGAGAAATCTCTTTTATGCTTATCAAAAGAATCGAGGCATGCTTCACACTTTGGCAGCTTGTTAAATGTATCACTATCTAAGTTCCCTTTTCACTATTTGGGCCTTCCACTGGTCACGGGTCCCTCCAAAATTCTGCATTTTAATTCGCTGATTGATAAGCTGTTTTCCTGGCTGGCTGGGTGGAAGAGTAAGCTTCTCTCTATGGGGGGTCGATTTCAATTAATTCGATCTTCCATAAACGGGCTTTTATCTTACTGGTTCAGATCAATTGCATGTCCCAAAGGGGTGCTAAAAAACTTAACTCACTTATGTCCAATTTCTTTTTCCATAGTGGTGAACGGAATAAACTTCATACAATCTCTTGGTATAAAACCACCTTACCTAGGGACCGTGGAGGTTCAGGTTTAAACTCTAGTTCTACGCTATACTCTTCCTGTAAGGTTAAGATTATCTTGAGGCTTCTAAAGAGATCATCTATAATGGCTTCCTGGTTTTTCAATAAATATGGGTCTTTGTGGAACAAACTTTCTTCTAGGGTCTCTTCCCACTGGAGAGACTTGAAAGACCATGCAGCTAGATTCCGTTCTAACTTCAATCTCAAAGTTGGATTTAATTCATCTTACTCTTTACTTTTTGATCCCTGGTGTGAGGGTCGGTCTCTTGTGGAACTTATGGGGCAGAATTGTTTAGTACATATACATCCTTTTACTCAATTGAAGGAGGTGCTTTCAAATGGTGAATGGCATCTCCCTAGGGATTTTTGCTGCTTGTTACCTAACTGCAGGGAACTTATTAGCAAAGTGGTCATTTAGGTGATGATTCTTGGAATGATCAAAAGGAGTTCAATATTAAAATCTTCAAACAGACTCTCTTTAATCACTTACCCCCTGCTAGCTGGGTTGATGAAGTGTGGTTCAAAGGTATGGCTATTAACCAAGCTTTATATTGTTGGTTAGCGGTTTTGGGAGGCCTTAAAACGTCGGACAAGCTTTGTGAAAGAGGTTTGGGTTCTGATTCCATATGCTGTTTTTGTAAAGAAAGTCCTGAATCTCACTTTCATTTATTCTTCGAATGCCCCTTCTCAATGTCTGTTATAAGGCAATTGCTGCCCAATGGATCTTTTTTTCTTTTAAACTCAACATTAGAACAGGTCCTAAGCACATTCTCTTCACTGGGTCATAAGGCATTATCTCGGTTCAGTAGCTTAATTACGGCTATGGCTGTCTACTATATTTGGAGGGAAAGGAACCGGCGGTTTCATTTGCAGATCGAAACACCAATTACCACTTTGATTGGCCGTATCAAAACGCATATCGGGTTTAAACTTAGAAGATGGAATCTTAAACCTTCTTGGCCTGAATCTGTGAGGGTTGTTCTGGAAGCTTGGAGGCTAGCTGATCCTTAGACCAGGTGCTTTCTCTCTTATGTGTGAATTTCTTTTTTCTAATTACTTGTTGGCTGGTTGGTTAACGATTGGTAAGAGGCGCTGTGAAACAAATTTGACAAGGACGATGATGAAAGCGGAACAATTCTCTTTGAGGAGGCTTTCGACACTATTTTTTTGATCTCCCGATTCCTCTGCAGTTCACGAGGTTTTGGAGAGGTCGACTGTTTTGCATTCTGATCGCTCGTGTGAAGCTTGGAGGGCGGGGTGAATTGCCGGAGAGGATTTAACTCTGATCTGCTCTATTTTATCATTGTCATATCGTGTCATGATGTTCATGTTCTGTTCTGAGTCCGTTATGTCAAATTTTTCATTCATTTTTGTATGCCTGTAATCTCTTTTTTTTTTAGTCCTTGTACTTATTACCTTACACTTGGAATGAATTGAGCTTCGGCTCTCAAATTTTTCCAAAAAAAAAAAAATTACAGTTTTTCTTTTTCTATCAAATAGCATGAAATCTCTTCACTTCAAAATACAAACTCCTAAGATAAGATGTTGTCTTAGTCATCAATATATCAAGAATTGGCATGTGGCTTGAAATCTGGTACAATTAGGCCAGATAATTGCTCATCTATATTTTATAATTTCTCTTACATAAGACAGTCAAATTAATCACTATCTTCTCGTAAAAATAATTTTTATCCTCAAATTTTATATTAATATTTAAAGTTATCCCTTTTTAGAGCATAGGCTGGTTTTGTCGTTGCTTTAAATATGAGTTGAACAATTTACATGATTTATTATATTCTTTTTGACACAAAAAATTTTTATTCTTTTTGAAATTCTCTTTGAAGGTTTAAACATAGTTCTCTCCTATTATCCTATACATAGATCATCATTGTGTTCAGACTTACTAAATCATATGATTTTATAGTGCCTAAATCATTATTTATTTTTTTAAAAGATTTCTCATTATTGGGAGTATTACTATCATTTATCAAATATTTATATGATGCTATCACATCTTCATTCGATGGTATTTATTATGAGTGAAATATTATTGTCATTGAATTTTATTATAATTATTGGAGAATAATAGTGCATTTGAGACAGCGATGTGTTGTGGTGGATTTTCACAATGCACCACAGTTATCATTTAAGAAATTGAAGTGTGGGTGCATTTTACAGTGTGATGTGATGAAAAATTATGCTTTTCAACCTAACCTGATAGAATGTGGTGGTTTACAGAAAGCTTCGGTCTGATTTTTGTAAAATTTACTATAATTTTTTAGATAATAATTTCTTCTGCAACTACTCTACCATTATTTTTTCAACTAACTATGACTAACCTAAAAGCACCTAAAATCTCTCTCTCTCTCTCTCTCACGTAATAGATATAACTATACGAGCATAAATCATGAAATCATTATAAATATTTTGTCTATAAAATCATAATTCTCAATATATGCATCCCAAATTTTTTTTCTTTGCATTATCTTTAAATAGAATAATGCAATGTATGCTCTTGCATGAATTAAATTCAATAATTTACAGAGTTTTTAATAAGATTACCTCATTAAATTATGGACTTTAGTGTTTCCATTTAAGATGTTTTCATCCTTAGATGGAGATAATATCATATTAGACTTTGAAAGTGTGTGAGTCCCTTGAACTATTATTGTCCATCTCAAAATTTAATTCATATTTAAAAATAAAAAAAAAGAAGAGATGAGTAATGATATCCTCAAATTAATTTGATATGAAAAAAAATTAAAATTTTTAATTTTTTTTAAAGATAAGTATAATATAATAATTAGATAATTATTTATATATTACATTTATCTAAAAATAAATCCGAGAATTTAAAAACACCTTATCAAATTTTTTATAGATTTTATCAATACCAAATAAATCATCTAAGGATATGTTTGGGATATTTATGGTTGTATGAATAATAATAATAGATTTGTTCCAGAAGAAACTATTATCTAAAAAGTTGTGATAGATATTATATATTTTTTTTAATTTTTAGAATATCAATTTGTAACTTTTTGGCTGCACTAGTTAAAACTCAATGAAGTCAAGTTAAAAATATAATTTTTTCATCACAAAATTATCAAAATAATGCCCTATCGTAATTTATCAAGTTTGAAATAATGAGATTCGAATCACACCATCGGTGAAACACTGCCCCAAATGATGCCCAACTTTTATTAAATCTTATAAATTTTGATTTATGTGAATATATATATATATATATATATATATATATATATATATATATATATATATATATATATATATATATATATATATTAGAAATAAATATTATATTACACATGCAACTAGCTCATCTTTTAAGTAACGAAGATACATATTTTATTGATAAATATAATCACACAAATATTGTGATCTTTAAGTATAAACAAAACGAGCAAACCACATCCACGAAAACCGCTTCACCTTATCTTTTTATGTTGCCCTCTCCCTCTCTATTTAAGGAGAAAATATTACGTCCGGAGTCCGCACGTAGCTTTACGTGAGGACTCCAATCCGGCGTGTCGTGGTTTTCCGTTTAGCTTAACGCATGGCTGACGGCGACGCGTTTATCGACCCGACCAGCGCCTCGTTCAAACGGGAGAAGAAAAATGAGAGGTGTTGTTCGACATTCCTCCGTGCATGACGGTTTAGGGCTTTCTCCTAGCTCAACTCGTTCTCGATCGTGACGTCCGTCGCTATTGTTTAGCAAATCTTGCGAATAACTTCCATTGAGGTATTGTAGGCGACTACATGAGGTACTTACACCTATGTTCCCGAAATTTAATGAATTTAGGATTTTCTCTGTCCTTCTCACCGTCCAGTATGTGAACATTTTAGAACATTTAAGTTCTTTAAATGAACATGATGTATTTTAGTAGTTTTTGGAGATATTTTACATGTGTACTCTCATCTTTCAAGATGGTACATTTTCAAATTTTTTGAATTAGCCTTGTGAAATGTTTAGTATATATCATGGTAGGATGTTTGGTCATGTTTCAAGATGAATTGTGGCGATTAGGGATGATAGTATGTTGTTCGATGGCATTAAAATTTTGTGGCTTACAGACTCTGTACTCTCATGAGTCTGAGCATTAGTCATATTTTTCTAGTTTCTTTGGCCTATTCGGAGGAAATATGTTCATTACAATCCATTAGAAATAATTTGGAGGCTGATTGGTTGGTTTTTTAATATTATTTTTCATATGTACTCTCTCTACTCTCTTGAGAGTACAGACGATTTTGGCCATTTTTCTAGTTTATTTGGCCTGTTTAGAGGAAATATGTTCATTACATTACATTGGAAGTAATTTGGAGAGATGTTTGGATGATTTCTGGGAGATTTTGCATATCTCTGTACTCTCATGGAGAAATAGCATTTTGGTCATTTTTTTCCTGTTTCTTTGGCCTGTTTGGAGGAAATATGTTGATTACAATTCATCAAGAATAATTTGGAGGCTGTTTGGTTAGTTTTTTAGTATTATTTTTGCACTCTCATCGATGAGATGATTTTGTGGACATTTTTCGGTTTCTTTGGCACGGTTATTGATTATGTTCATTACATTCAGTGGAAGCAATTTGGTGGCTATTTGGATGATTTAGGAGATTTTAACAGTACTCTCTGTAAGCATTTTAGTCATTTTTCTTTCTTTTGGCTGTTTGGAGAAAATATGTTCATTACAATCCACTAGGACAATTTGGAATTTGGTTGGTTTTAGTGTTATTTTATGTACTCTATACTCTCTTGAGAGTACATATGAATGGACATTTTTTTTGAGTTTCTTTGGCCTGGTTGTTCAGATTATATTCATTATATTCCAGTGGAAGCAATTTGGTGGCTGTTTGGATGATTTCAAGGGGATTTTTGTATCTGTACTCTATGTACTCTCATGAGAGTACAGAGCATTTTGGTATTTTTTCTATTTTTTTGGCCTCTTTGGAGGAAATATGTTCATTACAATCAACTAGGAATTATTTGGAGGCTAATTATTTAGTTTTTTAGTGTTATTTTGCATTTGTACTCTATGTACTCTCTTGAGAGTATAGATTATTTTGTGGACATTTTTTTTCAATTTCTTTGGCCTTGTTGTTCATATTATGTTCATTACATTACATTGGAAGCAATTTGGTGGCTGTTTGGATGGTTTCTTGAAGAATTTTGCATTTTCACTCTCATGAGAACAGAGTCATTATTTTTTTCCGTTCTTTGGCTTGTTTGGAGGAAATATCTTGATTACAATCCACTAGGAACAAGTTGGAGGCTGTTTGGTTGGTTTTTTAGTATTATTTTGTATTTGTACTCTATGTACTCTCTTTAGAGTACAGATGATTTTGTAGACATTTTTTTCTAATTTTTTTGGCCTGATTGTTCAGATTATATTCATTACATTATAGTGGAAGAAATTTGGTGGCTGTTTGGATGGTTTAGGGAGATTTTGCACTCTCATACTCTGTATTTTTCATTTTTTTCTTTGTTTGGAGGAAATATGTTCATTACATTCTCGAATAATTTAGAGGCGATTGATTGGTTTTTTTTAGTGTTATTTTATATCTCGTACTCTCTACTCTCTTGAGAGTACAGTTAATTTTGGACATTTTTTCAGCTTTCTTTGGCTTTGGTTGTTGATTATGTTCATTACATTCCATTGGAAGTAATTTGGTGGATTTGGATAGTTTCTGGGATTTGCATGTACTCTGTACTCTCATGAGAGTACAGAGCATTTTGGTCATTTTTTCTATTTCTTTGGCCTATTTGGAGGAAATATATTCATTACAATCTATCAGGAATAATTTGGAGGTTGATTGGTTGGTTTTTTAGTATTATTTTGCATATGTACTCTCTGTACTCTCTTGAGAGTACAAACGATTTTATGGACATTTTTTCCAGCTTTTTTGGCCTAGTTGTTCAGATTATGTTCATTACATTCCATTAGATGCAATTTGGTGGCTGTTTGGATAGTTTCTGGGAGATTTCTGCATCTGTACTCTTTGTACAATCATGAGAGTACAGAGCATTTTGGTTATTTTTCATATTTTTTGGCCTATTTGGAGGAAATATGTTGATTGCAATCCATTAGGAACAATTTAGAGGCTATTTGGTTAGTTTTTTAGTGTTATTTTGCATTTGAACTCTCTGTTTGGATGGTTTCTGGGGGATTTCTGTATTTGTACTCTCTATACTCTCATGAGAGTACAAAGCATTTTGATCATTTTTTTCCTATTTCTTTGGCCTGTTTGGAGGAAATATGTTCATTACAATCCATCAAGAACAATTTAGAGGCTATTTGGTTGGTTTTTTAGTGTTATTTTGCATCTGTACTCTCTGTACTTTCATTATTTTAGTGTTAATGATTTTGTGGACATTTTTTTCCAGATTCTTTGGCATGTTTGGAGGAAATATGTTCATTACAAATCAATTGTGAACAATTTGGAGGCTGATTGGTTATTTCTTATGGGTGATTTACATCTGTACTTTCATTAACTGACTTTTCATTTTGAAGTTTACCATATCTGGGAAAAGGATAACTTCATCGCTACCACCGTTAGAATGGTGTTGATAATATTGCACAATTTATTGATGAAGTCATTGACATTTTAAAGAGGCTTCATCGCATCAATTCATTAGACTCCAATTGAAGACTCAAAAGCCATTACCTCCCACTCTTGGGAGATAGAAGCAAGCTTTCTTTTGGGTGGCGTGCATTCCTTTCACCTCGATGAAGTTGCAATAATTATAGGGATGCCAAACAGAGGGAGAAGGTCTTATGGCAAAATTCCGCTCCTTGATTCAGGTTCATGGACAATAAGACTATGCTTGAGCATGCGGATAGCTCATTGCCTATGGCACAGTTTGTGCAGTTGTACATACATTTTCTGCTATCAAATCTTTTTTTTTGTTTATCACAACTATAGGGTGGCATCGAATTGATTGTCTACGCCAATGACATAGATAAATTTGTTGAATACAATTGGGCAGAGGCCATTTGGACCTTCATAGTTTCACAATTTGATGGTATTACATCAAAGATTCATACCCAGAAGACACCCGGGTACATGAGTGGCTTTGTCACTCTTCTTATGGTATGTTTTAAATCTTCGGTTATGTATTATTTGATGCATTGAAGTTAACTTATATAAATATTAATTGTTGATCTAGGCCGCTGAGCACATAAGCATCATGAGGCCGCCATCTCCATTTGCAAAGCCACGTATGCTGTGATGGCTGAAAATAAAGTTTCCAGATGAAGCCTTCACTGGTTTAGGAGGACACCATGTGACATATAATAATATCACTTAGTTCATATAAGAATGTAGAGAGAATGGATGGGATTGATTTGCGGTTCGTCGAGGAGGTTCTTCTGGAGGGTCCTACCATCCCTACTATGGGGGAAGCTCTTATGGAGGTCATCACAAGAGAAACTCTTGAGGAGGCGTCAGGGTGCAGACATGGAGGCTGGGAGGCTATGAAGGCTCACAGGGGAGTCTGTGGAGGCAACTACTTGCCCCGTGGATACTTCCACTGGGAAGTCGCCCTTGTGGATACTTCCACTTGGGAAGTTGATGCCCTTGTGGATACTTCCACTTGGGAATCCCCTAAGGTAGCCTCCACTAAGAAGCCACGTTGAGTCCACCATGGGGAAGCTATTGTGGAGGCCTCCACAGACATGAAGATGCTCAAGCCTTTAATCGCACATTGAGCATGGTGTGGCTCTGGAGATAAGGAAAGAGGAAAGCTATTTGTTCCCCCTTCACACACACTTACAGGAAGTCACGAGCAACAATAAGTGATGTGGTGGCCTCCACTCAAGATGAGTAGCCGGCTGCAGAGGTATTAAGTTACTTTCTTTTAAATTTGAGATAATAAAAATAGATTTCACTAAATTTTTTATAGGTTCGCAAAGATGAGCTAATAAAGGTCGATGAATCAGTCGGTAGGATAATCATCTCGAGATCGATCTTTAATTCATCACTAACTTTCATCGTGTAATTTTGTTGCGACGGAGGCACATCATTTTGTTGACTTCTCATCCAGCTATTCACTGAGATGCTCCATCTTATTGACATGTCGTGCTCCTGATTCAAGGACAAGTAAGTCAATCTTCAATCAACTCCTTCATACATAAAATAACTATTAATTAAGCTCGCTTTAAATTATTTTCACTTGCGTAGGGGTGATACGATTCGAGGTGGAATATCATTATTGCACGAGGCGTCGATGAGTTCGACAAATCGATCTCTCAGATGCACACGTCGATGCATTCTCCTTCTTACTTTTTGAGGAGTACTCGCTCTGTTCGGGGCTGTATGTCCCCTATTTGTACATCTCATGCTTGGACTGGGTAAGTTACCCCACATATATGCAGTGTATTATGATTCAATCCTTATTTGTATATATGGAAACTATAATTTATAAACATTCTCTTCTTTTCTTACAGAGCTATGTGAAATATGGCCTACACAAGGAAAGCAAAATGTTCATCCAGCATGTCACTGCAGACAGTGTGTCACGGGCTGAGCTACTCTTACTTCCAATTATATATAATCAGCACTGGACACTCCTGGTTGAGCATATTAAGCTAGGGGCTTGGTATTTTTATGACTCATTACTAAAACCAACCCATAAGGTCATTCTTCCTGAGATTGTAATAGTTGTTTCCAATTTGGTTTCCATAAATTGTTTATTTTTGGACCATTGGATACTTCTTGAGATCAAATTACTTGTTGAAGATGATGATCTTTTGTGAGATCCCATAAAATGGCCAATCGAAATGGTGAGTGGGTACGATCAAGATAATGTTGACGGGATGTTTGTCTGCAAATACATGGAGGCGAATTAGAAATCCCTCACTTAAGGTGACCACCAAGATTGGCGAAGATGAATTGCTTTAGGGGCCGAGTTAAACTTATCTTTGTTTGGGAATGAAAAAGCCAACCTAAGAACTGTACATTTAAAGTTTGATAAGTAGGAAATAATTGTACAGGGTATTTCTTTTATTTTATTTTTTCAATATCCTTGGGCAGTTTGGATCTTTTATTATTAGCAGAGAACACCTGCAGCAATTTGGTTGATACTGGAATGCTTTACTGGGATTTGTTTCATCTGTACTCTTTGTACTCTCCTGAGAGTATATAGAGTATTTCATCTATTTTTCTTCAATTTTCCTTGGCATTTTTGGATGCTCACAGGTTGCACTTTTTATGAGTTTTTTAGAGGTAGTTTTGCATGTGAACCCTCCTCTTCTCTACTCTATACTCTTGTACTGTCCCTATGTATTCTCTATTCTCTCTTTCATACTCTCAGACTTATTACTCTTCTCGTACCATCTATACTTCTTGTACTCTTTATACTCTAGTTCCATTGTAGGTGGTTTGAAGGCTGACTATAAGAATATTTGAGGTGTTATGTGGCTTAACTCTTTGTATTCTCCTCATAGTATATATTATTTGCTTATTTTTTCCCATTTTCACTTTTGCTTTGCAGGACGGAGAGGAATTGTTCAATATAACCTAAAAGCAAGTTGGATGCTCCTGGGTTGCTTTTTTATGAGTTTTCTGACCAGTTTTGCATGTAAACCCTCTATATACTCTTTATACTCTCTGTACTCTCTGTCCTCTTTGTATTCTCTGTACTTTATGTACCTTATGTACTCTTTGTACTCTCTCTCAGACTTTATCTTCTATACTCTGACTCTCTGACTCTCTGACTCTACTCTTCTCTACTGGGTAGTTGATATAATATTGTTTACAATTCTATGATGATTTCTTTACTTGTTTGGAGAAAATAAGCTTAATTTTGATATTCAAATTATATCATATTTTAAATTCGGATCAACTAAAAAAGAAGTTAAAATTTACATTATCTAAAATTTACATTATACTCAGCCACATTCAGAATGTCTCAATCTGAAAGTATGCAGGAGAAACAATATGAACTACTTAGCATGTGAACGTATTATAAGTGGGTACGATTATTAAACTTAACTCTTTAATAAAGGAAATTATGATCTTTAAAAATGTGGTAGAATTTTGTGAATGCATAAAATTACTTTCTATCAGTCGAAATCATGCTTCTTAAAATCTACTTTCTCAAACATGTGCATAAAATAGACAAATAAACCGATGATGCGATTTGCTTACCAACGCCTTATTCAAATTTAAATTTTGGTAATGGAGCAAATTCTATGTTTTAAGATGAAATTTTTTCAAATAATGTAATAACTGAAAGTATCATCTGAATTAAATTAATATTATTGATAAATTTATAAATAATTACTAAACTATTATCATCAGTACTAATATCATCTTCATCACTTTTTTTTCTTCTTTCTACTAAACTTGTTGATAGGAACATAGCTTATCAAAAAATTGTAATGCATGCATAAAAATCATTTCATAAAATATGTAGAATTTTATAGAGTATATATCAAACTATGTAATACATGCAATGAAAATTAGCTCATCCTCGTAAGCAAGGTAGACTCATCAATCAAAAACTGCAATTTGGTAAAATATGAGAAATTTTATTGCCACAGTTTAAGGATTACAAAGTCCTTAATAGGGGTTAAATTATATGCACAGTTGCTTTAAGAGCAACAAATAGCGTAGTGAGAAAAAAAACTAAGCAGAAAATAATTGACCCATATTAAAGTCCATTGGACCTTCCTAGTTTCAAGCAAGTTATGTACCCCTCTCTCTGACTCTGTGATTGCAGTCGAAGAACACATAACTAAATGATATCATGCATTGAAATGTTTTCTGTAATAATATCATCATCAACTTAGTGTACCCTCGGGATTGTTGAGCTCAGTTAAATTCGAGGAAGAACATCATATCGTTAATGATTTTTTTAGATCGATGTGTCTATTGTCAGCGTCTTAAAAAATACTCGGCATAATAGAGAAATGTTTACAATGGGTGATGAAATGCGTTACTATCGCTTTGTACTTTGGTTTATGTAAACAAAATAGGATGGTTTGAAGATTAGCATATTTTAAATACTAAAATTAAGAGGCAAATAGAGAATTACTCTTGGCTTTCTTGGATCTCTCCCTATCCCTTAAAGCATTGGAAACACCCTTTGCGTTGTAACTGATCCTTTAAGATATATTTTCCCTTGTATGTTGTGGTTGACTTCTTCTTCTTAATTGCTCTGTCAACTGGAAGAGAATTCTCACTTATTATAGAGTCGACAATGTCGTATAGTTTTTTTAAGGATTGAAGCTCACATATCTATTATTATTACACGGGCTTATTTGATATGATATGATTAAGTGGTTCAAAAATAATGTCAAGCATTTCCATCCTTGCATCTCTTAATTTTCTATATGCACTATCGATGTAAATATCCCTCTATGCTCTGGTAGATCATCGCATGAGAAGATACTTATCCGGAATGCGCACTACATCTTCCTGACTAAGAACTCTGATACAATGGGCACAAAGTACTCCCATCATTTCAAATTTCTTACAAGCACAAGTTACATCTAGGGTAGTCTCGTTGAAATGGACAGTCCATATTTTGGATGAATTTTTATTCTTTAAGTTTCTCACCAAATACTCTATGGGGCTATCATCTAACACAGTTACTGATAGGCCTCCAACTCCATGCAAATATTCTTCCTCAAACATCGTATAAAGCTTTCTTGTATAAAATATAGTTGCTTGTTTTAGAATTGGATTGATCTTAACAATAGGAACAATCGATGACTGGCTACACTTGAAGCCTTCATCATGTTCATTCTGGCGCCATGTCTCCATAACCTTCTCCAACCCCAAGAAACAATCTATGAGCAAACTTGTTAGTTTAGAGATTCCGTGACATACGTTGTTCATTGACTCACTACGTTGCGTTGACAAAATGCCCATGCAGAATGAGTCTTTGTTGAATGCAGTGGACCACTTGGATCTAATTATATAAAGCTCGGCATCATCATTGCCTTCTTCTAGCATGGTAGACCAAGCTTCTTCAAACTCTTCCTCGAGTCACATTTGCTCATGCATAAAATAGCCATTGTACCGCCTTATTACTATTAAAGCAATGAACCTTCAAGGAGCTTTCTTGAAATATGTCATTCAACCCAGTATGCGATAATATAATTTGATAGCTCTCATAGCGATCTTGATCTGAATATTGTTAGGATGTCTCACTCATCAATCATGAAATGTCTAGAATAGCCATGAGAATGAATCAAATATCTCATCTGATAAAAATGTTACTCCAAATAACATATTTTGTCAGTGATGATTCATTCATTCAAACAAATATTTATTGTCAATGATCAGACATACACCTCTGTCATCATTAAGGCCAAAGTCTCAAATTTGGGTCATACATCACTTCATCATCCTTTCTTGACCATTTCACCAACTCCTAAATTTGATATGTAAAATAGCTCCACAAATAAACATATTCCTTTTATGATAAAGTGAAAGAAATGAGCTAATCGAAGTATTGCAAAATCTCTTAGAAACTATCCAATATACCAAATTGCTTCTGAATGTAATGAATATATGCAATTAAGAAAGCTGGAAAAATATCCAAAATATCAGCACTCTGAGAGTCGAGGAATACATCTGAAATAACACTAAAACAACGGCCTCTAATATTTCAGATTGTAATGAACATTTCCAAACATTCTCACAAAATGCAAAATCTTTTGTAATATGCATGAGAGTCTGAGAGTAAACTCCTAAAACCAACTAAATAGCCCAAGTTGCTTCAATGGAATGTAATGGTTATTCTCTCAGCCGTGAACTTGAAAATATGAAATTGGTGTACTCATGAGATTATGAGTATATAATGCATCCTCAAAACAAACAAAGTCCTCTTCAAAGAACTCAAACAAGATAGAAATATACACTAAATAAAAGAATTTCAAGGAATAACACTAATAAAAGAAAAAATTATGTATACACACTTGAGAAAATTACCGATGAAACATAAAATATATTATATCAAGTTACCTGAGTTGAGTCAGAGTATAGAGTCTGAGTACAAAAATCTGTAGAGTTTAGTGAGTGCAGAGAAGAGAGTCTAGGGCCTCTTGCTCTGAAGGCTTCTTTTTCTTTTATGTTTTTACCTTCAAGATGCTCTTTGGCTTCCTCACCTGGAGTCGACCTCGAACATTCCTCTATGTCATAAGACCTTCTCCTCTAGCATCCCTATTATCACTACAACTTCATCGAGGAAGAGATGCTACCGAAGAAAGCAGCTTCTCTATGTCCCAAAGAAGACAGATTGAGGTAATAATAATTGAGTCTTTTCAATTAGGTTTATAATTTTTAGATAATAATTTCTTCTGCAACTACTTTACCATTATTTTTTCAACTAACTATGACAAACCTAAAAGCACCTAAAATCTTTCTCTCTCATGTAATAGATATAACTATACGAGCATAAATCATGAAATCATAGTAAATATTTATAGTTGTATGAATAATAATAATAATAGATTTGCTCTAGAAGAAACTATTATCTAAAAAGTTATGATAGGTATTATATATATATATTTAATTTTTAGAATATCAATTTGTAACTTTTTGGTTGCACTAGTTAAAACTCAATGAAGACAAGTTAAAATATAATTTTTCATCACAAAATTTTCAAAATAATTTATCGTAATTTATCAAGTTTGAAATAATGAGATTCAATCACACCATCTGAAACACGAATGAACTTTATTAAATCTTATAAATTTTTGATTTATGTGAATATATATATATATATATATATATATATATATATATATATTAGAAATAAATATTATATTACACATGCAACTAGCTCATCTTTTAGAGAAAATATTATGATTAGCTTTACATGCGGTGTAATCCTCGACGCATGTCCAGGTGGTTTTCCCATTTTAGCACGGCGCTTAACCGGCACGGCGACCATGCCATTTATCCTCCGACCGTCATTCAAACAACAGCGGGAGAAAAAAATGAGATGAGAGTCGTTCATGGTTTAGGGCTTTCTCCGCTAGTTTCGGCTTTTTAGCTCGCCCGACTCCGATTCGGTAAATCGTGGTTTAGCAAATCTTGTGAATAACTTCCATTGAGGTATTGTAGAAGCATTACATGAGGTATTTACACATGTTCCCGAACTTTAATGAATTTAGGGTTTTCTATTCTTCTCACCAAGATTATGTGAACATTTTAGAATATTTGAGTTCTTTAAATGAACAGATATATTTTAGTAGTTTTGGAGATGTTTTACTGTACTCTCTGCTCAAGATGGTACCGCCATGATTTTAAATTTTTTTGAAGCAGATTAGCCTTATGGTAGGATGTTTGGTCATGTTTCAAGATGAATTATGTGGCGATAAGGGATGATAGTATGTTGACGATGGAATTAAAATTTTGTGGCTGATTTCTGTCTGCTCTCTGTACTCCCATGAGAGTGTATTTTGGTCATTTCTTTTCCAATTTCTTTGGCTGTTGGAAATATGTTCATTACAATCCATTAAGAACAATTTGGAGCTTTGGTTGGTTTTTTTAGTGTTATTTTGCATCTCTCTGTACTCTCTTGAGAGTATAGATGATTTTGATATTTTTTTTTTGGCTTTGGGACGATTATGTTCATTACATTCCGGCAATTTGGTGGTTTTGGATGATAGTTTATAGGATTTTGCATCTGTACTCTCATGAGAGTAAAGCATTTTGGTCATTTTTATTTCTTTGGCTTTGTAGGAAATATGTTCATTACAATCCATCGAATAATTTGTTTGGTTGGTTTTTAGTATTATTTTGCATATGTACTCTCTGATGATTTGGATAATTTTTCATTTCTTTGGCCTGGTTGTTCAGATTATGTTCATTACATTACATTGGAAGTAATTTGGAGAGATGTTTGGATGGTTTCTAGGAGATTTTTGCATCTATACTCTATGTACTCTCATGAGAGTACAGAGCATTTTGGTCTTTTTTTCCTGGGTTTGGAGGAAATGTTATTTCATGGGGATAATTTAAAGGATGTTTGGTTGGTTTTTAGTATTATTTTTGCATCTACTCTCTGTACTCTTGAGTCTGACGATTTAATGGATATTTTTTCTAGTTTCTTTGGCCTGGTTGGAGGATTATGTTCATTACAAATCAATTGGGAATAATTTGCAGGGATGTTTGGATGGTTTCTAGGAGATTTTTGCATCTATACTCTGTACTCTCATGAGAGTACAGAGCATTTTGATCATTTTTTTCCTATTTCTTTGGCCTGTTTAGAGGAAATATGTTCATTACAATCCATCAGGGATAATTTGGAGGCTGTTTGGTTAGTTTTTTAGTATTATTTTGCATATGTACTCTCTGTACTCTCTTGAGAGTATAGATAATTTTATGGATATTTTTTCCCAGTTTATTTGTCCTGGTTGTTCAGATTATATTCATTACATTACATTGGAAGCAATTTGGAGGGATATTTGGATGGTTTCTAGAGATTTTTGCATCTGTACTGCCTGTACTCTCATGAGAATATAGAGTATTTTGGTCATTTTTTCCTGTTTCTTTGGCTTGTTTGGAGGAAATATGTTCATTACAATCCATCAGGAATAATTTGAGGCTATTTGGTTGGTTTTAGTGTTATTTTATGCACTCTCACTCTGAGACGATTTTATGGACATTTTTTTTAGTTTCTTTGGCACGTTGGAGGATTATGTTCATTACAAATCAATTGGAAACAATTTGGAGGGATGTTTGGATAGTTTCTGGAGGATTTTTGCATGAGAGTACAGAGCATTTTGGTCATTTTTTCCCGTTTCTTTGGCTTATTTGGAGGAAATATGTTCATTACAATCCATCGAAAAATTTGGAGGTTTTGGTTTTAGTATTATTTTGCATGCATACTCTATACTCTCTTGAGTCTGACATTTGTGGATATTTTTTCTTTTCTTTTTGGTTGGAGGATTATGTTCATTCATTAAATAATTTGTATGAATGTGTTTGGATGGTTTCTGAGGATTTTTTGCATACTCTCTGTACTCTCATGAGAGTACAGAGTATTTTGGTCATTTTTTCATATTTCTTTGGCCTGTTTGGAGGAAATATGTTCATTACAATCCATCAGGGATAATTTGGAGGCTGTTTGGTTAGTTTTTTAGTGTTATTTTGCATATGTACTCTTTGTACTCTCTTGATAGTACAGACGATTTTGTGGACATTTTTTCCAGTTTCTTTGGCCTGGTTGGAGGATTATGTTTATTACAAATCAATTGGGAATAATTTGGAGGCTTATTAGTTATTTTTCATGGTTGATTTGCATCTGCACTTTCATTAATTGACTTTTTATTTTGAAGTTTACCATGTGTGGGAAAAGGATAACTTTAAGATGCAGGCCTACCACCGTTAGAACGGTGTTTGATAATATTGCAGCACGATTTACAGATGAAGTCATTGACATTTTAAAGAGGCTTCATCTGCATCAATTCATTAGACTCCACGGAATTCAGCAAGACTCAATAGCCATTACCTCAATCCTCTTTGGGAGATAGAGAAGCTTTCTTTCTAGGTGGGCGTGCATTCCTTTCACCCCATGAAGTTGCAGAATTGTAGGGATGCTAAGCAGGGGAGAAGATCTTATGGCAATCCCGTAGCCTTATTCGGTGGACTATAACACTATGCTTGAGCATAGCTTCGTTCACTACGCTTTATGCAGTACAAACATTTTCTACTGTCAAATCTTTTTTTTGTATATCACAACTATAGGGTGCATCGAAATTGATTGCCTATGTCGATGACATAGATAAATTTGCTGAATAAAATTGGGCAGAGGCCATGTGGGCTTTCCTAGTTTCATAATTTGATGGTATTACATCAAAGATTCATACCCAGAGGACACCCGGGTACATGAGTGGATTTGTTACTCTTCTTATGGTATATTTTATATCTTCGGTTATGTATTATTTGATGCATTGAAGTTAACTTACATAAATATTAATTGTAGATCTGGGCCGCTGAGCACATAAGCACCATGAGGCCGCCATCTCCATTTGCAAAGCCATGTATGCTGCGATGGCCGAAAATAAAGTTTACAGATGAAGCCTTCACTGGTTTAGGAGGACACCAAGTGACATATAATAATATCACTTAGTTCATATAATTATGTATTTATTTATGTTGTAGTCATCACATTTTCTTATCGGTTTAACATAGGTCTGCCTTCCATTCGAGGACATATCAGAAGAGGAGACCTGGCTCCTTGAATCATTTTCCCCACATGCACATGTTGTTGAGCAGAGATCCCATTCTAAGTCCAGTTGACCTCCATTGAATCTCCATATGTCTCTCCTCGATATTCTCCCCATCCGGTGTGTCTGCCTCACTCTGCCTACCCCCACAAGGCTTTGTGGAGAGAGGATACTTGCGTTTTAGGGACTTGAAAGATATAGTATCTTCTTTTTAAGCAACATGACAGAGAGAATGGATGGGATTGATTTGTGGGTTACTGCTATCGAGGAGGTTCTTGTTGGGCAGCGGGGTCCTACTATCCCTACTGTGGTGGAAGCTCCTGTGGAAGTCACCACAAGGAGAACTCTTGAGAGAAGGCGTCAGGGGAACTCTTGAGGAGAGGGCAGGCGACTATGGAGGCTAGGAGCTTCCCCATGGAGGCTAACACAGTCTCTCTGTGGAGGCAACCTGGCTGCCCATGGATACTTCCACTTGGGAAGCCTCCACTAGGGAAGCCCCTGAGTCCACCATGGGGAAGTGTGGAGGCCTCCAATGCACATGAAGATGATCAAGCCTTTAATCGGCGCGTGGTGTGAAAGCTTGGCAGATAAGGAAGAGGAAAGGCTAGTTCCCACACACTTACAGAAGTCACGAGCAAGAATAAGTGATGTGGTGGCCTCCACTCAAGATGAAGCCCGGCTGAGGTATTAAGTTACTTTCTTTTAAATATAAGATAATAGAAATAAATTTCACTAATTTTTTTATAGGTTCGCAAAGTTGAGTCAATAAAGGTCGATGACCCACAGACTGATATCGTTGTGGTGGAGGAGCGTCAGTCGGAGGTATGAATCATCTCAGTAGATCGATCCTTAATTCATAGTGAATCTATCTCTTCATCACTAACTTTCATCGTCAGTAATTTCATTGTAGCCAGTAGAGGCACATCATTTTGTTGAGTTTTCATCCAGAGTTGTTCTGCCTAAACCGATGCTCCATCTTATTGACATGTCATGCTCCCGATTCGAGGACAAGTAAGTTAATCTTCAATCAACTCCTTCATACATAAAATAACCTATTCATTTAATTAAGCTCACTTTAAAATACTTATAACTTGCAGGGGTGATACGATTTGGTAGGAATATCATTATTATCGAGGCGGTCGATGAGTTCTTAACAATCAATATCTTAGATGCACAAATTGATGCATTCTCCTTCTTATTGGCAGAGTACTCGTGTCTTTGTATGTTATTTGTACATCTCATGCTTGCACCTTTGGGTAAGTTACCCCATGATGTGGTATTGCAATTCAATCATTATTTGTATAGATGGAAACTATAATTTATAAACATTCTCTTCTTTTCTTACTGCAAAATATGGCCTACACAAGGAAAGCAAAATGTTCATCCGACGTCACCTTTGCGTGAGGATTGAAATTTTCTTACTTCAATTATAGATGTCGACCTTTGGACATATTTGGGCATATTAAGCTTTTGGTATTTTTATGACTCATTGACCATTACATAAAATAATCAAAATTTGAGTGGGCTATCATTCCAAGATAACGGTGTTATTTGGATGTTTGTCATAAGTTGGAGGATAATTAGAAATCCCACTTAACTAACCACCAAGATTGGACTAAGAAGATGAATTGCTTTAGGACTGAGTTCGCTTACGCTATCTTTTGTTTGGGAATGAAAAATCCAAGCTAAGAACTATACATTTAAAGTTTGATGAGTAGGAAATAATTATACAGGATATTTCATTTATTTTTATTTTCAATATTATTGGGCAATTTGGATCTTTTATTATTAGCAGAGAACACCTGCAATAATTTGGTTGACGCTGGAATGCTTTATTAGGTTGTGTGTTTCATCACATGCTTTCGTTCTCTCGAGTACACATTTCATCTATTTTTCTTCAATTTTTCTTTGTAATTTTGGATAAATTATGATTAGCAGAGAACATCTACAACAATATGTTTGAAGCTGGGCTGCTCTACTGAGATGTGTTCCGTCTGTACTCTCTATGTTATTTATGCTATATGTGCTCTCTATACTCTATACTCTACTCTGGACTCACTTTTTTGCATTTTGTACTTCTCTCTCTATACTCTATTCCAGTCAGGGTATTTTGAAGGTATAAGAATATTTGAGGTGTTATGTAGCTTAACTCTTTGTATTCTCCTCATAGTATAGATTATTTGCTTATTTTTTCCCATTTCCACTTTTGCTTTACAAGATGAAGAGGAATTGTTCACTATAACCTTAAAGCAAGTTGGATGCTCCTGGGTTGCCTTCTTATGAGTTTTAGAATTTTGCATGTGTATACTCTATGTATACTCTATGTATGTACTCTCTGTACTCTCTATACTTTTTACTCTCACTCTATCTCTATTCTTTGTACTCTTTATACTCGTCTCTCTCTCTCTATACTCTTTGTACTCTCATCTGAATTTATATCATATTTTAAATTCGGATCAACTAAACTAAAATTTAAATTATCTAAAATTTACGTTATACCACATTCAAAATATCTCAATCGAGTATGCGGAGAAGCAATATGAACTACTTAGCATGTGAGCGTAATAATTAGTGCGATTACTTTCTGTCAATCATGCTTCTTAAAACCTACTTTCTCTAAAACATGTGCATAAAACCAAATATTGAGCAAATTATATATTTTAAGATGATGAATTTTTTCAAATAATAATAATGTATCATCAGAACTTAATATCATTGATAAATTTATAAATAATTACTAAACCAATATCGTTAATATAATCGTCATCACAGATTTTTTTTCTTTTTCATAAAATGTAGAGTACTTTATAGAGTATATATATCAAACTATGTAATGCCTGCAATGGAAATCAGCTCATTCTCATAAGCAAGGTAGACTCATCAATCAGATACTGTAATTTGGTAAAATATAAGAGATTTAGTTGTCACAGTCTAAGGATTACAAAGCTATGTACCCTCTATACTTTATGTACTCTGTAAACTCTCTGAGTGAGCTTTGCATTTTATAATAATAGTGCTTTGAATAAAGCTACTCAAGAAGAAGAAAGTCATCGACAAAGAAATGATTGATTGCATGGAGCATGAGAAGGTCATCCTAATGTCGCAGAGGTAGTCTTCTAACCAATCCGTAGGTGAGGCTGGTGTGCTGTTAAGTAAAGAAAGTCATCTTGGAGACTCTAAAGCTTTGCGAAATGATTGCGGTCGAAGAACACATAACTAAATGATATCATGCATTGAAATGTTTTTCTAATAATATCCATCATCAACTTAGTGTACCCTTGATTGCGTGATTGTTGAGCTCAAGTTGAATTCTAGAACATCATATATCGGTTAATGATTTTTAACACATCGATGTGTGCTATTGTGTACCTCGAAAAATACTGGCATAAGAGAAAGGTGTTGCAAGGGGTGACGAAACACGTTCTACTATCAGTTTGAACTTTGGTTTCTGTAATAACAAAAATATGATGGTTTGAAGATTAGCAGCAATATTTTAAATACTACAAATTAAGAGGCAAATAGAGAATTACTCTTGGCTTTCTTGGATCTCTCCCAATATCCCTTAAGCCTTGCGTTGGAAACACCCTTTGGACATTGCTTAACTGGATCCTTCAAGATGTCTTTTCTCTTGTCTGTTGTGGTTGACTTCTTCTTCTTCTTATTTTCGTGGAAGAATTCCCACTTATTATATATCGAGTATATTTTTTTTTTAAGGATTGAAGCATATAGTCCTCTATTATTACCTGCTCGACACTTATTTGATATGCATGTCATTGCGTTGTTCGAAAATAATGTCATTAGCATTTCCATCTGCTTCCACATCTCTTAATTTTTATATGCACTATCGATGTAAATATCCCTCTTTGCTCAAAGACCATGAGCGGATACTTATCCGAATGACTACATCTTCACTAAGAACTTTGATACAATAGGCACAAAGTAATCATCATTTCAAATCTTACAAGTACAAGTTACATCTAGGGTAGTCCCATCAAAATGGATCCATGTTTTGGATGATTTTTTATTCTCTAAGTTTCTCACCAAATACCACTTGGGGCTATCATCGACACTGATTCTTGATAGGCCTCCAACTCCATGCAAAATTCTTCCTCAAACATAGTATACACTTTCTTGTATAAAACATAGCTTATTTTAGAATTGGACTAGTCTTAACAAAGAACAATCGATGGCTACACTTGAAGTCTTCATCATGTTCATTCGTCATGTCTCCATAACCTTTTCCAAGAAAACAATTTGTGAGGACTTGTTGGTTTAGAGATTACTGATATCGTTCATTGACTCACTACATTGTTGACAAGATGCCCATGCGAATGAGTCTTTCTTGAATCTGAGTGGACCACTTGGATCTAATTTTATAAAGGTCGGATAGCCAAGATGATCATGCAAATTGCCTTCTTAGCATGGCGGACCAAGCTTCTTCAAAACTCTTCCTGCAGGTCAATTTGCTCATGCATAAAATATCCCTTGTACCCTCTTATTACTATTAAAGTAGTGAACCTTGGAAGGAGCTTTCTTCAAAATATGCATCAGTACAACCTATGATGAGTATGTAATACAATTTGATAGGTCATAGCCCCGATCTTGATCTGAATATTTGTAGGATGTCTATCACTCATCAACCAAGAAATGTCCGAATAGCCATGAGAATGACTCATCCTCTTTGATAAAAGGCTACTCCAAATAACACATTTTGCCGATGATTCACTCCAAGAGGGCACAAACAAGATTATATTTATTAAGTCGATAACTTATATAAAAAATTATCATATCACCAAAACAATTATATTCTATCCTAGACATGCCATTGCTCCAAAAAAAACTTACTAAGCAATCTGACTCATCAACTTGTACATCTCATGCAAACATCCCGTCCGCTGCTTGCCTTTCCTTGAACAATGCATTAATACGTCACCATTCGTAATCCTCGATCTTTTCTTCTCAATAAAATTGAAAGCATCTCTTTGTGAATCCAATATTCTCTACACCGCCAACCTCCTCACTTAGATAGTGAATGCATCGCTTGCTCTAATTCGCCTCTATCATTGTCTTCAACCTTAAGCCTTTTCATCGCTAATGACTGTGGTGGGATGTAGGTCGAGCTTTGCCAACGAATGATTATGAATTTCTATATATTTTTTAACCATCCGGTTCGTCCAGTCAGAATCTAATCATGGCCGGACAAGCCATCCTTGTATCAGTTTTCTGGATTTTTGCTAAGCCATTTAGACTGACAAATTTCTTCTGACCTGCTTTTGCACATAAAAAATCTTTTGATTTCAATTTCTTGGAGTTTGACCAATAACTAGTATGGTCCTTCAACAGCCGGTTTGATGTGTAGTCTGATCTGTTCTCCGTTTCATTACGAACGGTGGAGTTTCTCCAAATTTGGTTCATTAGACATCACGACTTCATCATCGCACTGCTCATTGACCGCTTTCACCAGCCCAGACAGCTCCACATAAATGTGACATGTAAAATAGCTCCATAAATAAACATATTCCCTCCAAACAGGCCAAAGAAAGTGAAAAAAATGAGCTAAATACATAGAGTACAGATGTAAAAATCATTCAAACATCCCTCCAAATTGCTTCCTGATATGGCTCTCAAAATATGACTAGTCAAAGCACAAATCTTGATGTCGAAAGCGATATGATTTTGAGTCAAAACCGATCGAGATCAAGCACTTAAAATATCATTGGAATCTTTGGAACATCAATTAAATCTGAAAATAACTCTTAAATATGGAGTGTTTATAGTCAAATCGAGCGTCTCAATGACGGATCTAACGACCTAAGATCTCATAATTCACTTCATTTGGGCATCCAAATGCTCAAAATACATCAAATGATCGAAGGAACCATCACGAGTCGATCGAGGGGGGGGTGGTACAAGCTTTACATGAATTTACAAGAATAGCCCCTCCTCCCACATAAATCTAAGTGAAGTGAAGTGAGGGTGGAGAAGAAGAGGAGGCTGAGTGAAGAAGAAGAGGAGGCAGCAAGGGAAGAAGGAGGAGCCACCTTCTCGTCAACCACCACCACATGCATTCATCTTGTAATCAATCTGCAGCAAGGAAGAAAAGGAAGAGTCCAGCAAGGAAGAAGAGGAAAAGCCAAGTGAGGAGGAAGAGAGAGCTCAAGCTTGAAGATCCTCAAGCAAGATCACACCTCAAAGCAGATCGCCTCTGCCTGACATCAACCACCATACCCCACAGTCACTAATTGTACCACATTCCCACCAAAGTTACCCGCATCTCCACCATCGGTAATGATTACATGATCATTGTTACGGTTGTAATTCATTTCATATGCGATTCTATCGTTATCGGGAAGACTTTGTACTCAGGAGCAGATAGATTGGAAACTTTTGGGCTAGGCCCATGATTTTTCCCCTCTTTTGAGGTTTTCCACATTAAAATTATGGAGTGTCTCCTGTTAAGCTTTTCTTTTCTGTGTGGGTGTCAATCGAAAGGCGTAGCAATTTTTACTTTACTGGTTTTCCGCACCATAGGTTTTGGGCGTCGTGTAAACCCTCAACCACAATTTTCGTGGAACATCTACGTTATGGCCAATAGGCACAGCACTCATTACAAGCGGAGCCTCCCACTCCAACTCCGTCATTCTCAAAACCCACAGAAGGACACCAAGTTGAGGCGGAATGGGAATCTCTTTGGAAGATGGTGTCCATCGAATGGATGGAGGTCTCAAAATAAAATGATCCATTTTGCAAGGATTACAACCTGTGACTTCGACAAACATATCTCCCCAAGATCGATCGTTGCGAGGAGGTCAAAATGCTAATCCTCCCAGGAGTTCCTAATGGAGGCCGTGCATGCCGATCTCCACGCTAATTCCACTCATCCATGGCGTGCGGCTCAGCATACTAATCCACTTATCGTTGTTGATAGCTCACACATGCTCATCTTGTTAATCGTCCGTGACACTTACGCGAGATGCGATGCTTAATACAAGATGGAATTTCACCTTCAAGAATGAAATCATCTTCACCCACACCAGCTTGTGGAGTCCCTACCTTTGGCGGAAGCCATTCTTCAACGCCCAATTCCAGGTTTCAAGCTTCAGAGCATTGATTCCCATGATGGGCAATTACCCACAGGTGCAATGATGTACAGGACTATCATGTCCAACGAGCTCATTTTGCTTTGTGAGGTCTTTCCGTTCTCTCAAGTCGACTTGGTTTTACTCCCTTCCAAGGGGATCTATCCACACCTTTGAAGAACTCCAAAGTTTTGTGGAAGCTTCATTGCAACCGGAGAATCATTAAATATTCCTCCCATCTCTCCAGATTCTAATGAGGGTGAATCACTTAAAGAATACTTCCAGAGATTCTCCTTAGAAGCTCAAATACCGGGATAAACCTTGAATTATTAAGAGAGTTTTCCTGAGGACTGCCCGTGGCCTTTCTATTCATTAATGGACACGCCATATATGTCAATTAGTTCATCGATAAAGTACAAATCTCTATGAAGCTATTAATGCCCATCATAATTTGAACAATGTAGGGAAACGTAAGAGCATCCCATAAAATGCATCAAAAAAAAAAAAAACAACCTCAATGATCTCCTCCATGACCTCCATATCAATCGACTTAAACCAACATGCTCTCCAACTGGGGCAACTTTAATCTCAAAAGATAAGCAAGTCACAATGAAAAGGCAAAGATCAATAGTCAACTCGCTACAAGCTCATACAAAATTCCATACGGTTAACGCCAGTAAACACTCGACTAACAACCCAAGATAGTTCAAAACGCCCTTGGTGGACTTCGATCTCTTCCATATATGTTAATGTCGAGCAAAAGCTCGACAAACAACCTAGAAAGGTCAAAACGCCCTTGGTGGACTTCCGCACCTTCCATAAACGCATCGAGTAAAAGCTCGACAAACAACCCAAGGGTCAAACGCTGGTGGACTTCATCTCTTAAATTTTAATGACGAGCAAAGCTCGACAAACAACCCAAAAGGTCAAAAGGTCCCAGACTTCCCACTCTCTTCCACAGTTAACGCATCAAACCCCGACAACAACCTGATAGGTCAAACTTTGTACCTACTCCACAGTTTAACGCCAACGGTATGACAAACAACTCTGATGGGTCAAATATCCTCACAGATTCAAATCAACCTTTTCCACAGTGTTAACATCGAGTCAAAATCCTCATCACTAGCCACCGCCGATAATTCTCGCTGATCAGTAATCTCCGGTCATCTCGACTAGACGTTCCGCTAATTGTTGATCACTCGCTGATTTGCCACCGCTAATTTTCCAGAATGCCGGCTACCGCCACTATCGTTGCTCATCTCAGAACTACCGACGCCAATGCACTGCTGATAACCGCCATACCATTATCGGATCGCGCTGACTATCGCTAATATTGTCATCTCGCAGAATTCCCATCATTGTATTATCTCGTTACACATCGCTGGCCACATGTTGACTACTGCTGCTACTGCTGACATCACGTCTCCAACTATAAGAAAATCTGGACTATTTATCTGGTCCATAACCATCGTTTATATTATCGCTGACCATCAGGCTGAAACGCCGCCATGCTGACCACGTTGCTGCCATTAATTCGGCATCGCTGACAATTGCTCTGGCCGCTAACCATCGATTACCGCCACGAGCCATACCAATGACCGCCACAATTATCCACCACCATATCTTCTCGATCTCAGTACCGACGCTATTACCACTGCTACCTTGCCATTGGTTGCCGCTGACCAATTATTGCCAAAATGAAGTCACTACATATTTACTGTTGCCGGAGACGCTGGCTGATATCGCTCAGAATCGCGGCTACTCCATTCGCTGGCTATTCTCGCTGATACTAACGCGAATTTCTATCGCTGCTATTGCTGGACTAACCTTCCCGCTACCACTAATGAAGCTTCATCTGGCTGACTTTGCACGCTAATTCGCATCGCTGATAATTTTCGCTGATTATCACTATTGTCGCCGGCTATCGCGCTGACATGACACATTCGCCACACTACTCGATTCCAATTAACTTTTCCATATTTTATCGCCATCGAAAACTTTACATAACCTGGAAAGGTCAAACGCCCTTGTGGACTTCTCGATCTTCCATAAGCATGCCATCGAGCGTAAACAACCAGAGGTCAAAATTGGATTCCATCTTTCCATACGGCAGTATCAAGCAAAGCATAAACAACCCAGAGGTCAAACATCCTTGGACTCTGATCTCTTCCATGTTACATCATCGAAACACCATGACAACAACTTGATGATAGTCAAAACTGTGTTTACCCATCTAACGCCATCTGCACACTCGATAAACAACCGGATAGGTCAGATATCGGCCGACATGCCGCCCCTCGCCGCAATTATCGCCGTCATCGCTTCACTAGCCGACATCGGCTGACCATTATCACGCACGCTACCTACTATCACTGGTTATCTCTCGCCACCATCGCTGAACATCTTACTCCATGGAATTGCTCCTAACCTGACGATCCGACGGGACTAAGAACCGGACGAGGTCAAACTGAACCACCATGCCTTGACGTTTCTAACCCCACGATCCGACGGGACGAACCGGACGAGGTCGGAAAAACCACGACGATGGTGGCCTTGACGCCTAACCGATGATCCAAACGGACAAGACGAGGGGAAACCGGAACCACGACGTATCGTGGGCCTTGATCGCCTTCTAACCCAGACGATCCGACGGGACCAGTAAACCGGACGAGTCGGAACCGGAATACCGACGCATCGCCTTGACGCTTTCAACCTGACGATCCGCCGCGACGACGAGTCGGAAACCGGAACCACGACGTCCTTGACGCTTCTAACCTGACGATCCGACGGACGAACCGGACGAGTCGGAAACCGGAACCACGACGCATCGGGCTCATCACCTTCAACGACGATCCGACGGGATCGAAACCAACGGTGCCGGAAATCAACCATGATATCGCGGCCTTGATCGCCCTAACCACAATCCGACGGACGAAATCGGACGAGCCCAGAACCGAATGACGATGATCGCGACCTTGATCGCTTCCTAAGACGATCCGACAAAACAGAGCGGAAACCTAAATCGACGTACTATGGGGCTTTGATCGCTTCTAACCCGACACCACGACGATCGAACCGACGAGGCCGGAAAGAATCACGCATCTGGCTGGCCTTTGACGCTTTCAACCTGACATCCTTACCTGACGAACGGACGGCCCGGAATCATGACGCATCGCGGCCTTGACGCCTTCTAACCATGATCCGACGGCCAAGAAACACGAGGCCGGGAAACTGAACCACGATCGGCTTCCTGACGCTTTAACCTGATGATCCGACGGACCAAAACCGGACGAGGTGGGAAACCGAACCACGACGTCCTTTGATCGCTTATCCTGTGACGGCCCCGACGAAATAACCGACGACCCTAAACCAAACTGACGATGCGTCCCTGATCGCTCGCCTTTTGATCGCCTCCAAAGGACCCTCACTCAAGAAGAAAGGGAAAAAGGAAAGGTATGCCTCTCCCTCTCATCCTAGGGGGATATTTATAACACCCTACAAGGACAAAAGGGTAAAAACCCCTCAAAAAATGGCTCAAACTCCTGTCTGGCCACAACCGCCATCATGTAATGGCCACCATAGCGCTGGCCAGCAGCTACAAAGGCTATAGCGCAGCAAAGGATAGCCCGCCCCGCCGCTGGAGGTGTTTATCGGCGATCAACAGCCGCTGCTGCCGCGACCAACGTTGGCACTGACCGCAGAATTAACCGTCCGCAACAAACCCATCGAAACCAAGCGCGCGACGACCGAGGCTGACATGAATCGACCTGAACGCTGAGCGACTGTCATCATACCGCATGGCTGACGCGGTTGCGATGGCCCACGTGTTCGACAACTCATGCTCCAAGACGCTAACGCGCCGACGGCACCTGCACTGGCCCCTAAAATGCTCAAAACTTCCAGTATTCAAATTGATCTAACCTCAAAATCTCATGCCTACGCCACACATCTACTTCCATAATCATAATTTTGTATTTTTTGATGACTTTCTCAAAATGTATGATTCATGTCTGACGTTTATTGAAGAATTCGTTTTCGAAAGTATTGATTTATATTTTGATGATTGCTAATGTCATCCAAAATAAAATAAATCGATATGGTTTCTCAAAATAAGTCAATAAAGCACAAATCTTGATGTCAAAAAGCATATTTTTGAGTCAAAACCGACGAGATCAAGCACTTAAAATATCATTCTGAACATCAATTAAATCCCAAAACAACTCTCAAATATGGAGTGTTTATATAAATCGAAGGCTCGACGAATCTAACGAGCCTAAGATCTCATAATCGACTTCATTTGGGCATCCAAATGCTCAAAATACATCAAATGATCAAGGAACCATCCCGCCGTCCATCAGGGAGTGGTACAGCTTTACATGAATTTACAAGAGTGCCCTCCTCCCATCTATAAATAGCCTTCATTCCTCACATCAAAGAGGGAGCTGCCAAGTGAAGTGAAGTGAAGTTAGAAGAGGAGTCAAAGTGAAGAAGAAGAGAGTCAAGAAGGAAGAAGAGGAGGACCACCGCCTCCAACCACCACCGCCGCCACTGATCCTGCCCAATCTGCCAGCACAAGAAAAGGAAGAGTCTGAAAAGGAAGAAGAGCCTAAGTGAGGAGGAAGAGAGCTCAAGCTTGAAGATCCTCCAAGCAAGATCACACCTCAAGAAGATCGACTCGCTCGGCCATCAACCACCCACCCACCCGCCACTAATTGTACCCTACATTCACCAAAAGTTACCCACATCTCCACCAAATGATTACATCATTGTTACATTGTAATTCCTTTCATAATTCTATAATCTTATCGGGAAGACTTTGTACTGGAACAGATACATTTTAAGTTTTTTACCCGGCCCCTCTTTCGAGATTTTCCACGCTAAAAATCGAGTGTCTCTGCGCTTCTTAATTACTTGTGTGTCAATTAATCGACAAGGCTGTAAAACTTTCACCATGTTTTCAAAGACAACACTTCCAATGTAATGTAATTAAAAATTTCTCCAAACAGCCAAAGAAACTAGAAAAATGGCCAAAGATTTCTCAAGAGAGTGAGAGTACAAATACAAAATAACATTAAAAAACCAACCAAATAGCCTCCAAACAAGTAAATAAATCATCATAGAAACATAAACAATATTATATCAAGTTACCCATGAGTTAAGAAGAGTACAGAGAGTACAGAGAGTATGAGAATAGATAGAGAGTACTGAGGGGCGCTTCTGCTCGACTTTTGTTTTGTATTTTACCTTCAAGATGCTCTTTAAGGGCTTCCTCACGAAGTCCTCACAGAAGACATTCCCTCTATGCCATAAGATCTCCTCCTTAGCATCCCTATTATCACGAACTTCATCGAGGATGCTCTTTCGCTTTCTGTAGAAGCTTTGTTTGTTTTTACCTTCAAGATGCTCTTTAAGTTTCATTTAAGTCCGACCTCACATAAAGACATTACCTCTATTCCATAAGACCTTCTCCTCTCTTTGCATCCCTACAATTACATGAACTTATGGGGTGAAATGAATGCACTACCCACCCAGAAAGAAAGCTTACTTCTTTATGTCCCAACAAGACAGGATTGAGGTAATGGCTTTCGAATTTCATGGAGTCTAATGAATTGATGCATGAAGCTCTCAGAAAATGTCATGACTTCATTACTAAAGAGTCGAACGAATGTGAGAGTACAAATGCAAAAATTTAAACCATCCAAACAATTATCAAATTGCTTCCAACCAAATGTACTCTCAACACAAAGCCAAAGAAACTGCATAAACATGATTAAAATCATATTTTCTCATGAGAGTACAGAGTAGCAAGAAAATACTAACAAATCAACCAAACACCTCCAAATTTTAATGAACATATTTCTCCAAACGCCAAGAAAATAGACAAAAAATGACAAAATGCTCAGACTCGAGAGATGAGAGTACAAAGAGTATATAGAGTACAAATATAATGAAAATAATCACAACAACTAGTTTAAAAAAATTGGAGAAAATGACCAAAAATCATATGTACTCTACTAAATAAAAAAAAAATAATCAAACATTTCCAAATTGTTCCTCATATATGTAATGAACATATTTCTCCAAACAGCCACGAAAAAAAAAAATAACCCAAATGTTCACTTAGAGTACAGAGTACGATGCAAATCCTCCGTAAAACCATCCAAACATCCCTCAAAATTACTTCCAAGATGTAATAAACATAATCCAACAAGCCAAAGAACTGAAAAAATGAAATCATATGCCTCAAGAGAGTACGAGATGCAAAAAAAATAACACTAAAAAAATCACCAAACAACCTCCAAAAACGATTATCAGAATAAACATATTTTCTCCAAACACGCCACACAAAGTAAAAAAAATGCTTTATACTAAGAGAGCAAAAGAAAAGAGTAAAGAAAGATGATGAAATCTCCCATAAAGATTAACCAAACAACCACAAAATTATTTTAATGTGTATGACCATATTCTCCATCCGCAAAAGACACCGAAAATATTCGAAATCATCTCAGACTCACGAGGTATGAGACAGATAAAAATTTCTCAAAAAAGCCTCTCAAAAAACTTTCAAACAAAGGTAAATACAATTAAATAAAAGAATTTGAATAACACTAACAAACCAAAAAATTTTACGACAAACGATTGAGAAAAATTATGATTTAATTTTATTTATCCTCACTATTTCCTCAAGACTTTCATTCTCCATATTCGGTTTTCAGTGAGAAAATATCTTTCTCTCTCTTTTTTGCAAAAAAAAAATACACCCTAAACCCTAAATCTAGATATATATTTTCTTTTAAATTTCTCAATTTAATGACGCTTCTCCCAATTTTTTGAATCGGTCGCCAGATAAACGTCGCCGTTATTATTGAAGAAAACGAAAAAAATCATGACTAATTTGATTGAGTAGACGAAAAAACTACGCGAATTGACGTAATATTTTCTCCATCTTTTAAGTAACGAACATACATATTTTATTGATAAATATAATCACACAAATATTGTGATCTTTAAGTATAAACAAAACGAGCAAACCACATCCACGAAAACCGCTTCACCTTATATTTTATGTTCTCCCTCTCTATTTAAGAGACAATGCAGAGAAGCAAAATCAACTGAAGAGAAGAGAAATGGAAGCCATGCTTCTCACAACAGCCTTACTTCTTTCCTCTCATGTCTCTCTTTGAACGGACGGCCCGTCGGTCATCATCGTGAGCCGGATTCTCTGGTGAGCCGTCGAACTAACTTAACATACAGACTCGTTTTTCTGGCTGTTATCCGGCCCAAAATTGTTCATTGGAACTAAAAGTTAACTATTTAATTTGAAGGGATAAGTGCGGCGAAGACGCTCAGACGCCGGAATAACTAACATCGTCATACTGGAGGCGACGAACCACATCGGCGGCCGGATTTGTAAGGTGCCGTTCGCCGGAATCAATGTGGATGGAGCAAACTGGGTGGAGGGAGTCAACGGCGAACAGGTCCCCATTTGGACCATCTCGAACCAGCTCGGCTTGAGAAAATTCTTCTGATTACGGCAACCTCTCGTCCAACACTTACAGGGAAGCGTGAGTTTCCATCTTCAATCTTTAGCTCTCTCAAATTCGATATTTAGAGCTCCGGCAACCTAATTCAATTTTAATTTTGACTTACATCATAATAAAATTTCATCTTAAGGACTTAATTGAGAAATTTTTTTCAAAATTTATTCATTTTGGGCTAAGATTTAATTTGGCAGAATTTTTTAATGAAAATTTAAGTAAGATTTAGCTTAAATGCTCCTTGATAGAGTTTTTTCAGATCTTAAATTATATTGTTGTTCATTATTTTTTTAAGATTTATTGATCCTATAAAACAGATAGTCATATAAATTTTATTTTGCAGATGGCTAAAATAATAGGTTCAGTAGATCGACACCGCCGACGAAGTTTGCGACGCCGGCGAGAAATACTCCAAGACCTGCCGAACAGGGCGGGGAGACATCTCCATCCTCTCTCAACGCCTTCAAAATCAGTTAATCCCCTACCTTATTTAAGAGATTTTTTTTTAAAAAAAAAAATTTATATGCGATTAATATTTTGCACCACATAATAGGACACAATGGAGACGAAAGATTCATATAGATCATAGTGGGATTAATATTGTTGTTATTGTTGTTGTTGATTAATATTTTGCACGATATTTTTTTAACTAAAAAAGAATTATCAAGATATTATGATGCAAGGTAAGATAAAATATTTAAAAGTTATAAAATAATAATTCAAATTTAAAAAATAAATAAATGCATGACTTAATATTATCTTAAAAAAAATTTAAATAATTTTAAATTTTATATATTTATTTAATAATTATAATTATTTTGTCTTATTTGATTTTGAAGAGATCAAAAGAAAAAGTTTATCAATCCAAATGGCTAAATAATGATTATTAGATAAAACAAGCGTTAACTTGATAATAACTTCTTATTTTATTTCATTAATTTAAAATATTAATTTAATTAATATTTTCAATATTTACCTATTCTTATTTATCGCGATAAAAATAATCAATAACAGCTAAAAGAATTATTAAAGTAAGCCCATATCACTGTTATTTCCCACCAAACAATTGATATAATGGGTTGTTTCCTCTTCCTTTTAATGAACTGTTAAATTATCTTTACATGATAAAAGAATAATTAGCAAACAATGTATAAGCAATATATAGAGTGATCGGATATTTTAAATACTTTCATTTAAAATAAAATTATAATATATTATTTGATAAAAAAGCCTTCTATTTATAAAAGTAGACAAACACAAATATAATTTATTTTTTACATCATATTGATTGGGATATATATATATATATATATATATATATATATATATATATATATATAAAAAAATAATATATATATATATATATATATATAATTTATTTTATATCAATTATCTTCAATTTTGGAGGATTTATATATATACCATATAATTTTATCTATTCATACATATTTAAAATTCAAATTTTTATAACTATTATCTAAAATTTTAATATCATATAAAATATTAATGTCATAAATTTTCTTAAATTAAATATTTATTTAAATATATAAATAAGAATTTTGTAATATGTATAAATTTTATTTTTAAATATCATAATTTTAAAAACATCTTTATAGAAAATGTGATAGATGGGAGCTTAGCAAAATTTTAATTTTAATATTTTATTTTGCCGTTATAAGCACTTTTGATTTTATTTTTATTTATTTATTATAAAATTTAAAAGAAGCATATTACAATCTGTCAATGACCAATCCCTTTCTGACATGTTCTTTCCAAAATAAGATTTGTCCGGCTTTTAGCTTTAAAATAGAAAAAAAAAAAAAAAAAAAAAAACAAGTACATTTTTTCTTTTAAAAGAAAGTACATTTGTATTTTTTAAAAACAATTTTATTATTTTATGTCAAATATGTATAATATTATCTTTTATATATATATATATATATATATATATATATATATATATATATATATATATATATATATATATATATATATATATATATATATATATATATATATATATATATATATTATGAGTCCAAGCTCTTAATATTATTAATGTTTGGCAACATATTAAAATTTTAAGGAGAATTTAATAAAAGTACATCTAAATTTAATAAATTATGAGTTTTAAATTCTGAAAATTTGTAATAGATTAGTTAAATCTTACAAATCATCTAGAGTAAAGTTATTTGAGAGTTTAAGTTTATTATTTAAAAAAAAATTTAAAAAAAATTGAAAATAATTCTATCATATTTCATTTCAATTTGAGATATATTAAAATAATAATTATATCGATGGTACTCGATTTATACTAAATCTTGACTTATTCATAAAACTTAATTTATAATAACATATCAAATTATTACTATAAAATTAAAATAGTTAAAATTAATTTAAACTATATTAAAAATAATATTAATTATTATATAGTTAAAATCAATTAACTATCAAATTATAATTATATTTAATAAATTATAATTAAATTTAATGATATATTAATAAATTATTAGTACTACTCAATTAAAATTAGTTTAAATATATATTAATTTAAAGTAATATGTATTAATATTAATTATTAATTAATTAAAATTAATAATTATAAAAATTCTATTACTAGATTAATATCCTAGGAATTAAACTACCGCATATGAATGGGTAAAATTATAGGAACTCTTACAAATTTATAACAATTATAATTATATTTATTAAATTATAATTTAATTTTAATAACTTATAAGTTAATCATTCAATAATATTTTATTAATTTAGTTTAAATTAAGTTAAATTAAATTAAAATTATCAATTATTATATTAGCTAAAACTACTTAAAACTAATTATCTATTTAATGATAATTACTTTTAATAAATAGTTAATAATATTAAATTAAAATTAATTTAATCATAATATTTTAACTAAGCTAAAATTAGTAATTAAATGAATTATTTAAAATTAAATTTTTTTTTAAAAGATTAAAAAATGACAGTAACTGAAATATCTATTAAGTAAAAAAAATATTCTGAAAATAAGCATGAGAAAGTCCCAAATGAATGAAGCTTAAATTTCTTATCACTAAAATTTTTTATCACTATATATTATTATTATATTAATGTATAAAATTTTATAATTAATATATAATAATCATCTATTGATTGAACATCTAAAATGTAAAAATTATATTCAAATTCTATACATAATAATTTCTTTTAATTTTTTATTCTGATATAAAATACGATGAACTATCATTTAAAATGCCACTATTAGAAACTATAGATCGATATAATTATAATTTTATAAATATTTTTATATAACTTATTTTATATAAGATAATAATTAATTGAACGATTTTTTTTACCGATCGCTACTCACAAAACTAAATGCCCTTATTTTTTTTTAGAAGAATTTACTTCAATGCCATTTTGTGCGCCGTGCGATATTATCTCATAAATAAATCGCCTAAAAATAATATATAAAATAAAAAAAATGGTATCAGAATATACATCATTTCTATTCGAATTTTGAACTGATTTGGGCTGATGTTTTTATATTTTTAAAATTTTTAAAATCTAATTTCAGATCTATATGCACATATTTTACATCAATATTTTTAATATTTAATACATATAAAATTATTATTTTTTATGTCAGACCATTTTGATCAAAATTGGTCTAGATGAATATTAAAATTCTCGTATTTAATTATAATTATTTATATCTTGAAATTTATTCTAAAATTTTAATCAGAATATTCTGTTGAAAATGCTCTAATCAATTTTTTTTTATTTAAAAATAAAATATGAAATATTGAGTTAAATCAAATTAATCACAAGCTAACTAGTCATATTTAAATAAAATAAATTAAATATAAAATTTTTTAAATTTGAAACATAATTATTTACTGCAGTGCTCCGTCGTCTCCGGTAGAGATGGCGGTGGACTATTATACCTACGATTATGAGTTTGCGGAGCCGCCACGTGTCACGAGCTTACAGAACACCGTGCCTTTGCCCACATTCGCTAATTTCGGCGAAGACGTATACTTTGTGGCAGATCAGAGAGGTTATGAGACTGTGGTACACTATGTAGCTAATCAGTTCCTCAGGACCACCAAAGATGGAACAATAGTGGACCCCAAGCTCATTCTCAACAAGGTAAATTTATTATTATAAAATTTAATTATCTTATTTTAAAAGAATATATAGCAAGATTATAATTATTCATTTTGAAGTGATTATTTTATCATATGTGACTGAATAAAAAGAAAAGTTTTGATTTTAGGGTGAGTTTAATATTTAAATAATTGATTTATCTAAAATAAATTTAATAAATTTGAACCTTAATCTGATTGAAATTTTGATAAAGATATTTGGAAAAAAATGAGAAATTCAATTATATATAATTTAAAAAAAATTAGATGGCATATTATTTATCTTGAACCATTCAATTAAGAATGAACGTTAATCTTTATATTTTAAAATATGATTTTGATGAACCGTAGTTTTAAAAAAAAAGGAATATTTTAATAAAACTTATCAAAATTAATTTAAAAATCATTATATTTAATTTAAATAAATAAAATATCTGAATAATTAATTAGAAAATTTTATATTACATTTATCGTACAATAATTTTAATAAGTTTGAAATATATTTAGTAATTTTCTAAAAAAACTTACCAAATAATATTACTTGCCTACCATTTTAAAAAATAATATATTTTTAATGTATATTATCTTTAATTTTAGGTGGTCAGAGTAATCGAACATTCACCGAGAGGCGTTACTGTCAAAACAGAAGACGGTTCGACCTATAAAGCAGATTACGTGATAGTTTCAGTTAGCCTCGGTGTGCTTCAGTCCCAGCTCTTACAATTTGTGCCAAAACTCCCTGTAAGTAACAAAATTAAATATTTATTTTATATATATATATATATATATATATATATATATATGTAATTTTATATTGTTGGAAGTTTTAATTGTCAACTTGCAACCGCAGGAATGGAAGATCCTTGCAATATATGAATTTGATATGGCTATATACAAAAAATTTTCCTGAAGTTTCTATTCGTTTTGGCCCACCGGCAATGGAACACAGTTCTTCTTATACGCAAGTGAAAGGCGTGGATATTATTCTGTTTGGCAGGTAATTTAAACTTTCTCGCCAAATCTACATACAACTATGTGGGGCCCCCTAGGTGAATCATTTTTCTCTGTTGTGTCTTAAGTATCAAATTTTTATTTAATTCTAATAAATTAAATCATTTTTTATAAATCATAATCAAATCTTTTAGATCTATTTTTATCTTTCTTAAGAGATAAATCTAATATATCTACACACCTACCTAACTAAACAACGATATTTTATGTGACTAAATCATCTACTCTAATTCTCTAATCTTATTTGTCACTGGAGAGCCTAACCTATTCACATATATATTCATTTCGCATTTTATCCATAAGAGTAAAGTCACTGAATCACCTAAGCATCCTCATCTCTGCAGCACCTAATTTAATTTTATGCTTCTTTACAAGCCAATATTCTGTATCATAAATCATTGCAAGTCTTACTACAATCTTATAAAATTTTCACCAAATCTACATCTAAAAAAAAAATTGTTAGAAGAAAAATACAAATTTAAAAATTACTCTGATAAAAAGATTTAATTAGAATATTGAGATTTTTTTATTTTTTATTTTGTCATGCAGCATTTTGAGAGAGAATATACAGGAGCACATGTCCTCCTGGTGACCGTCACCGACGAGGAGTCGGCGGATCCAAAGAACCGGACTGGAGACGAAAGCCATGGAAGTGTTGAGGTCAATATTTGGGAAGAACATACCAGAGGCAACTGACATTCTTGTGCCAAGGTGGTGGTCAGATAGGT
The DNA here is from genome assembly GCA_021442155.1 of Cymbidium sinense. Taxonomy (NCBI): domain Eukaryota; kingdom Viridiplantae; phylum Streptophyta; class Magnoliopsida; order Asparagales; family Orchidaceae; genus Cymbidium; species Cymbidium sinense. The sequence continues at coordinate 43,411,399 of CM038228.1, forward strand.
TCTATAAGGGCACATTCTCAAATTGGCCAATTGGTGTTAATAGATATGAATTTGATCAAATTAGGGTAATGGATACGTTTCCAACCCTTTTGTCTTCAATTAAAATAAAGTGAAATTTACATACGTAGCACATTAGCACATGATTCTTATGCCATTACATATCTAACCCTTAACAGCTTGCTATTTATAAAAATAGTATTTTTACTATACATGAAAAGATGTATTTTACTTTAAAAAATTAATAATAATGCTATTTTTACATAATATGAAAGATTTGAAATGATTTAGATGTTAGATATGTAAATATATAAGAATTGTGCTTTACATACCCATAAAATAAATTGTATCATGCTTGGCTTGAGGTGAATAACATAATTATTTTGTTGTGACATAAATCCATTTTGAATTAATTTTTTATGATTTTTTCTACAATTAGGCCCGGGAGGATTTACTTTAGGGAGAATACGAAATGAGCACTATAATGGTTATGTTCATATTATCTTGGGGTAAATATAGATATGTTCACATGTGTACACAATGCATTATACACACAAAGTTTAATCTGACGAATATTTATTGATTCTTCACTCATAGGGATCGATTCGGCCAACATATTGATCAAGTGCATTAAGACTGGAGATTGCAAGTATTGTGAAGGCTAAAAGATGCTCATGATTAATTTAGCAAGGTTTGCATGATTGTGATGATAAGCTTACTATACATGCAATTTGTGTTAAATAAAAGTGATTTTGATAAAATTTCTAATGAAATATTTAAAAGGTTCTTCCCATTTAAGAGATAAAATTATTACAATTTGATTAGGATTCTCCTTATAATAAGTGCTCTTTGGTTGCAATAGAAGATAGTTTCAAAATGATAAAATAAATATTAGTCTATGAGAAAAGCTAATTAATTAAGCTCAACTTTTAATCTCTCATCAACTGATATGATTATAGAAGATAGATTAAAATATACTGATTGGAAGTAGTTGATTAATATGTCTATTTTATTTATATTTTGCAGGCTGAAATTAAGCTTAGTAGGGGGGTAGTATTGTATTGAGAACAATAAGGAGCAGAAGTTTTGCCCAGGAGTTGATTAGTTGAGAGTTTCTGTACTGTTATTATTAGAAGCAAGCTTTTCATTTTGTTTGTTCATGGATCAATAAATAGAATGTCTAAGTTTCATTAATAGTTAGCTTTGTACTAGAATTATTAACCTGTATTTCATTAAGTTATAATCATGGTGTGAACTGTCACTTGTTTGAAGTGCATATTCCGATCGTAATTAATTCAAAAAATTTCATTAAATTTCCCTATTCATCCAATTATGCTGAGACACCAAGTTTTAAAAAATATATAAAATAAAAAACAGTGCAGCATATATCAACGGTCCTATCACAGTAAAGTGGATTCTTCAACCATAGTTTACAGATACAGAGACAAGTAAATACCTCTAAAAATAATGTTGTTTATTCTGACATTATTTAGTAATTGGCATAATAATGTTTAGAAAACAATTAAGATTTTGCATAAAATGTTGACAGTATTGAGGGAAGGTATTTACATACCTCATTTCTCCTTGGGAAGACTGTTGATCTCCCCATACATAGTATGTAACCTTCCATTCGGATTTCAAGCTATGATTCCTCCTCCATCGCCCTCAAGAATTTTCTACCTTCCTATAATTTGATTGATTCTTTCTGTGAGATAGTTGCTCAAGAAGTTCTACCAAAGATATATACATAATGAAATAGGACAAATAAAGATGAGATCGAAGATATTCAAGATGCCACTCAATTTCTCATTGATTTTGCCTACATGTTCATCTTCGCCGATATTTAAATAGATAACAAACCAAAGATGATTGATGTCAAATGCAAACATGCTGAACCTTTTATGCCAGCTCAAGAAATTATGACATTCAATGCTGCCCTAAAGATGACATCTTCAAGGAGGCTCCTTTCTTTTATGCACACCACCAAAAAGGGGCAGTGAAAAGGATGATGATTGAAATGAGATTCAAAATGACCCTTTTGTCTTTCCCCAAGTGTCTATTATAGATGTTATTAGAACATGCAAATATCCAAGCTCAAGCCCTTTGGAGAGACAAAAGATGGTGACGAATAGCCTCATCTAATTCAAAGCACTTGTGGAGTAAATCATCTTTTATAAATTATAGGATGTTGCATCTTTTGTATTTTTGTTAGTCTCTTGTTTGATTCCTTGATCACAAGGAGAGATGACTTAGATAAAAGTTGGATCACCATGATGATGAGTTGCACACTCGAGCAAGAGAATTGAAGTTCGGAATTGAGTAATGAAACTAGTAACAAGGAGCATTATGCAATTAACAGAAATGTATGAACTATAGATACTTAAATGATCAAGTGTAATAGGCTTTATCAAAAATAAACTCTAGCTCAATGATTTCTGATTTAGTCGATTCTTGATAAAGATTGGGTTCGTTGAGATGGGTATCTATATTGGCATGCCTCAAATACTTTTCTTTTGAAACTCCCGGTGATTATTTTGGCTTTGTATGAGAAGACTTGAAGATATCGAAAGATGACATCCATGCGATATGTCTATTAAGACTAGAGTGGTGTAAGATCTTGATAATATATCTCTTTGAAAAAAAAAAATATATATATGTAGAAGTTTTCTTAGAACATATTAATTGTATATATTCCAACTTCCCATGATTTTTCTTGTCTTCGTCCAATGAAATCTCTGATATGAGTTGTAAGTCCTGTTTTTTTTGTTGACGTCGGAATATGTTCATGGAAGTTGCACACTGGTTAGTTTAATCCTTATTATGTGTTGATGAATACTACCTCTTTCGTCTTCCTCTCTCCTCCCTCTATGGCATCTTCGTCTTCTTCCAAGCGTAACTTTAATCTAAGATTAAAGGAATAATAATTTAATCAAAACTCAAATGGCGAGTCCCCTTGAATGAAGAAGACGAGCAGATGGTATTGATAAAACTATCATTTATCAATTTGGAACTTTAGATTTTAAAGGAAAGTCTTCGGTAAAAATCATAGATAGAACAGACCATTACAGTAGATCAAATGGACAAAACCATTTATCTACTAACACATGAAGATCTGCATAAATTTATGCAAGACTTCAAGTATATCCATATTATGATGATCTGAGATAGCATTTAAGCACTCAAAGGATTAAATGCTTCTATATATCTTAGAGGCAGATATTCCTGGGCCATATCTCATGAGTGTTGTTGAGACTAGCCTCTACCATGGGCCAGTTTACTTCAACACCTTTCCCAATCTAAGTTTATCTCTTTTCTATAAACCTTTTGAAGCTTTAAAATTACATTTCTGACTTTATGGTTATAATTTTCTCCCGGGTTAAACTATTGCCCTAATTTTGAATTCATTTTCAGTTTTAAATACTTTAAATCCTAGAGTTTAGAGAAAAAACCAAAACGACTACGATGAAATAAATCATTTGGTATCTCTTAATTAAATGGAATGAGATATTTCCAAAATCATGGACCATACCATCTGTTACACCAAGACCAACCATCAATCAAGATATTGAGATAATTCAAACGGCTGATGGCGATGTTGAAGTCAGATTCAACCCTCGTCTATCTATTACTTCTGGTTTCTCTCTCAAAAGAGTCAAATATGGTTCTCAAACTCATCATCGAGGGCCCTTGCTAAATCGAAATCATATTTATCATTCAGTGAGAGAAAATCAATCTTTCACTCCATCTGAAATGAACTTTAGTCTTAATGAGCTACAAAATGTTAGACTAGAAATTGTTCTGAATACTTCTAACCAAAGTATGATAACTTTTACTTGGTATAGAAGTTTTACTTAAAAACGTTAAATCTCGATTTATATTTGAAAATGAGAAAAAATAATTAAGCAAGCAATTCCTTTCGTCTTGGTTTTGATTCTTATGCTCAATCAAGTTGCTACTTTATCAAAAAATGGCAAAGCAAGGAAAATTATTGAAGCATCTTATCTTCCATCGTTGCAAAATGGTGGATGATAAACTCTAGGATGGTTTGAAAAATAAGTTCGATCACAAATTAAGAATTTATTATAATTAAACAAATTAATATAGTAGTATACTTCAAATAATTGTTGATCATATTTTAGCTAGAGTCTAAAATTGATAAGATGCTCATGCAAAGGTAGAAACTAGCAAAGCTTGGAGAAAGCTTCTACTAGTTCAAATCCTTTAAAAACCTTTTATTCAACCACCTCCTAAATTATCTAAAGTTAGGACCCTCTTAGAAGACATTGATTGATTCTAAATTTAAGAGAAAATATGTTGGAGCTCACATCGACCAATGGATGAAAATTCAAAGATCCTCAAACAAGCGTGAAAAGTGTTGAAAAATTCAAGCCCTTTTTCAAGAATTACAAGATTCACATCCTCTTGATATCCAAAAACTTTCTTATCCCAAGAAAAATTTAGAAAACATTATTATAAAATCGACACCTCTTTATTATTTGAAGATATTATTTGAAATTCATGATTGAGATTCTCTATGAATAAATATTAATCGATTTTAAACATCAAATCATTCATACCTTCATCGAATGCTTATGTTCATCTCATTTGTTCAATCTAGAGCAGCGGAAATATATGTCACTCGAGCCATCATTTGAGTTCTCGGAACTCACGAAAGGATGGTGGGATAATTTCTCACTATTCCTCAAAGGAAGACCTCCTTGAAATTGACTTAAGTACTTGGGATCTTTCAAAAAAAGAACTAAAAAATTTCTATAATCTTCTTCAACAATTATAGATCATTTCTTTGGATCCATTGGAGATCAAGGAGAAAAACTCGCTCCTTACTCCAAAATTAAGATGTTCATCCTTAACCCATTTTCGATGGTACAAGATATTTTTCATTGGCGTTATGGCTTTATGAAGCCTATAGCCTCCATTGGAAACAAAAATTAATTGAAGGTCTTCCCAACCTTTTTGTTGAAAAGGTCAAAGCTATTCTCGTCTTTCGATGGAACAATCCCATATGAAACTTACATATGGAAACCTTATTTTACGTATTAAAACAGATTGGTTATTTGTTCGATCTTAAATTAAAAGATCAAATGAAAGAACAAAAGTTGGGTGAATTATGATCAAGTTGATCCTCGTCCTTACCTTCCAAACATAAGGGAAAAATAAAAGATTATTTTTCCTATGAAAACTCTCATAAACATAAGCATGAAAACATGCATAAATCTAAGCACTCGTCCCTCTGGTTCCAAAACTAAAGAGACAAGAGAAATAAAATGCTATAGATGTGGCATCCTTATACTATGGATATTAGAAGTTAAGTGAACTTGGGTGAAGGTTAAAACAAACCTAATGAAGATTCTTCATTTTTCGAAAAGCATCTGAGGATGAAAAGGATTCATCCTCATCTTCATCAGATTCTGATAAATCTAACTGTTACAAATCATATCAGTAGATTATTATAAAAATATTATTAATATATGTCTTTTCACTCATGAGCAAAAGATCAATTAATTAAATTTTTCAAGTTGAAGATAATTCAACTCAGTGATAAAATTATAAATCTTCTTAACGATAAAGAAGAAAGATAATTTGGAAAATTTGAGTTAAAGCCTCTATATACTATCGTATTTTTAGGAGGCAGGCCGTTCTTCTTCTTCTTGACTTCTTTAACATAATTAAAATGCAGTTAAAAAGCAAAATGGAAGTTCAACAATTAAAAGTTGAACAAGATCAGATGAATGGACATCTTATGGATCTAGAAATAAATCAAAAGACGCCCAATTCATTTGAAAACATAGAAGCCGATTCTACTCAAGAACCACGTTTCTTAAAAAATATTTAAAAGGCAATATACCAGAAATGATATATTTTCATTAAATTAATTATAAATAAAGAATTTATTTTATCAAATTTAACTGCTCTAATTGATAGCGGAGTAGATTTAAATTATACGAAGGATAATTCTTCTAAATATTTTGAAAAAACTAGCGGTTAAAGCGGCGGTGAGTCTTCTGATTATGTATAAATTATCATTTGTGGTCATGTCAAGATGATGTTTGTATTCAAATGTCTTTTATTTTCAAAAATTTAACACAATATTTTGATAACATTTCTTCTAAAAAATAATGATGATCTTTGGAATTTGGTATTTTTTTTTAAAGAAATCACATTTCGCTTTATCAATCTAAAGAAATTATCATAAATGAAATGAATAGACTTAATAATAAGTCTATGCATATCAATTATTTACAAGAAAAAATTACTACTTTAACAATTAAGCAGGGAATTTCTTCCCCTCAAGTTTAGGAGAAAATTAATCATTGTCTCCAAGATTTCCAGAAATAAGTTTGTGGGGACAACCCAATTGCTTTTTGGGAAAGAAAAGGTTCATTTTGGAACTCCATTGATAATTTCAATGAAAGGGACATCCCACTAAAGCTCGTCTTGCGGATGAGAGCATTATCTTACTTTATGTAAAGCTGAAATTGCCGACTTATTAAAGAAGGAAATAATTCGACAATCTTACTCCGCATGGAGCTGTACCGCATTCTATGTAATGGGATCAGCTGAAAAGGAAAGAGGGAGACCAAGACTTGTAATAAATTACAAGCCTCTAAATAAAGTATTAAAATGGATTAGATATTCTATTCCTAATAAAAGGGATTTATTAAATCGTTTGCATAATGCATAAATATTTTTAAAATTTGATTTAAAATTATTGGCAGTGATCAATTAAAATTTGGATCCTTATAAAAGCTTCTTTTCTTGTTCCTATTACGAGTGGAATGTAATGCCATTCACTCAAAATGCAGCTAATGTCAACATATTATGAATAATATATTTAAATACTATTTTAAATATATTCTTGTTTATATTAATAATGTTCTTATCTTTTCAAATACTATTGAAGAATATTTTAATCATTTAAAAACGTTTAAATGGTTAATTCAAAAATGATAGTTATTTAGAACCCAAAATTAAATTATTTTAAACTGAAGTAAGGTTTTTGGGACATATAATTTTCAATGCTCCTATTATTCTAATTAATATAAGTATTGAGTTTGCAGATAAATTTCCTGATATTATTCTAGATAAAAATCAGTTACAGAGGTTCTTAGAAGCCCTTAACTATATAGCTGATTTTTATCACAATCTGGCATAAGATGCGGCCCACTATTTGACAGATTGAAAATGACTCCACCACCATGGTCTGATATTCATACCATGACAGTGCATAAAATTAAAGAAAGGGTTAAGAATCTTCCTTATCGTAACCTTCGATCGTGTTTCAAAATTGTTGGCTCCTAGATACGGTGGTATTAAAATAAAAAAATTCTAAAAAAGAATTAGTTCACTTTGTTTCAGGACAATGGAATCCCACTCGGCAAAAATACTTTATTATTAAAAAAGAAATGCTTTCAGTCATCAAAAGCATCTCTAAATTTCAAGATAATTTATTAAATCAACACTTTATTCTTCGTATTGACTGTTCTTCAGTCAAATACATAATTGAACAATATGTAAAAAATTTGGTTTCTAAGCGATTTTTTGCATCATGTAAATCATATCTTTGACTTTGATATTGAATTCATCAAAGATAATGAAAATTTTCTTCCTGATTTTATAACCCGTGAATTCTTGCAGGGTGGATCACCCCACATGGAAAGATGTCTCCTCCTAATCGAGGTGGTAACTCTTTTCGGGGAGGTCGCGGTCATGGCCGCACTAATGGAAAAGATCCGGTCAACTCAACGGTTGACATGATCGACTTAAAGACATATTTATATGGCACTTCCTCTTCAACTGCTGTTGAAAAGGGAGAATCTTCTAAAGCTCCATCCCATAAAGATGTCGTGGCACAAGAACATGTTTCCTTCTCAAAAGAAGTAAATAAAATATTATTGAAATTAATCTCTCTGATTATTCAATTAATAATCTGTGGGTCTTATTTGAAAGATATTTGAGAAACAATCCTTTCCCATTTGAATCTAATCTCTCAAGAGAGAATTATGAAAACAATCTTACACAATTAAAGTGTATTGAGATTAATCATGTTCGATCGCGAATCACCACAATTTTATATAAAATGCTATACAAAAATCTTTCATCAAAGTGAATGAGGTCTCAATTCCATTCCAAGAGAAAAATATATTTTATCCTCCACTAATTTACAATTAGCATAAATTATTTGTGTTATGTGCAAGTATGATGAAAGTCTTCTTCCAATAGAGCGAAGACAATCATGGATGTTCATAATGAACAAGAAAATTATCAACAAAGAACTTCCAGCATGGTTCTTCAGATGGTGGAACTATTTTGGAGCATAATTAAATATTCTTTCAAATCCAGTTAAAGAAGTCTTCAATGAATGGATGGAAGCTGTCCCCAAAATAATGGCTATTAATCCTAGAAAAATGATCCAAGGGAAAAATCTTACTCATTTCTTCATAGACTACCAAATCTCATAGATTTGGAGTACGGAATATACTAAAGGACCCTTCAATCGTTGGTCATTCAAAGATAATTTTATTAAAATTATAGAATTCTATCTGCATTGAGGATAAGCTCAAACAGATTAAAACTATTATTAAAGCTTATTTCAAATTAACGATTCCTCAAAAAACTATAGATTTTGAGTTATCAGTTGATGAGGTGTTGTAGAGCATTAAAAGACGATATCCTCATGAGAATGAAATTCAGCATAAGGATCGTCTCAAGAAAATCTATGAAAATCAACTTAAGGTGTTTAATCACTCAATCTACATATGTATGTGACGAGTCATCACGATGATGAATCTATTGAAAATTAATGAATTTTATTTGTCTATTAGATCACTTTACTCTAAAGTGATCCGCTTTGCCGTAATTAATCTCTTTTGTTGTGCACAAAGGGATAGCATTATCTCAGAAGATTCTCACTTTGCTTTCCAGCACAAAAGTGATAACATTATTGCCTCCACCAGAATGAATCTACTTTACAGCTCTAAAGTATTCCTTCCAGAATTACTTTCCACCTCAGAAAATAATTGCATTATTGTTCCCACTACGACAGCATTTATCTGTCAATTATTATACCTTTGCTTAAACTCTAAGCAAAGCCCTTCTGCCTCCATTCCTATATAAGGAGGCTCTTGCTATGTATTTGGTGTGCTTTTCTATTCTCCTCTTCTCTTATCTCCTCTAATCTCCTTAGTTCTTCACTTCCTGCTGTCATCGTGTAAGTTACAGTTTTTCAATAAAAGTTATTATTTTATATTCCTGGTAGAATTGGTATCAGAGTCATGATGGGGTGATCCCTTGGGGGGAGGGAAGGATGTTAGAAGTTTTCTTCCTTTAAGCATAAAGACTTGCCTACATGTATTTAAAATCATGGGGAAGTTAGTTGGCCACCCCGGTTGTAAGTCAAAAAGTGATTTGTTCTCTCTTGTGGAGGCAAACCAAATACTCATTTTTGCCTTAGATTTAGGTTGTGTTTTCAGCCCAAGTCGCCAAGGCTTCCTAGATTTAGATTATGAGGTTGCTTCTCCCTTTGTAGGCCATAAGCATAATTCCTCACCTCTTAGGCATTTCTTAATCTTGTGTTAAGGAATCTTAAGAATTTCTAAATGAAAATACAACTCAAACAAACTAAATCAATTTCAAAAATATAAACCCAACTATAGGATAGTTTGAGAAGCTAGGTTTCTAGCAGATGGGCTTCTCTACTTATCTTTCATTTTGGCTTCGATAACTCCCCTCTTTTGATCAATCTTATTTGATCTTCACAAATGAATCAATCAATTGATAGTCATTTCTATTGAAATCTTCAAAGACAACGATCATTTACCTTAATCGAATTTTCTAAGAACTCCATTCCTTGGGATGTAATTAACTATGGGGCTTGTCTGAGAACTTAATGAATGATTTAAAATAAATCATGTTTTACTTTCATATAAAGTAGGAGAAGAATCTCTGTACATATACAAACCCATCTTAGGAGTCCTTATTAAGGTGATTAGGTCCATTAAAGGGTGACTTACGTCTTTTGAGATAGTACACTATTTCCCATGACTACCGTAGTATATCTCATGGATCTGGCGTCTTAAAAGATGAATTTCTATAAGTCTCATCTTTCTTTCTCACATTTGAAAGGTGCCTCATAGGAATTATTCTCCACAGGCAATCAAGATTGGAAGTTTTTTTTGGGTGAGAGGAAGCGAGGGATGACCAGAACCAAACCCTAGCGAGGCCTCCCAGGAATCCCAGTCTCGAAGATAGCAGCCTAGAAGAGTGAGGAGAAGATATTAGGTTTACGGATCAAGCGAGTTGCGATAGCCGGTTCGAATGGTGATTTTATACGTAGGGTTAATTGGTTAAATGCTAAATAACCCTTGATTAAATTTTGAATGGACAAGATTTAAATTATTTAATTTTAGTTTAAATTTTTTATGAAACTTGAATTTTAATCCATCAATTTTCTATTAACTAACTTAATTATATAACATAAAATAGTAATAATATATTATTTATATGATTATATAAATATATTTTATATAAAATTTAAATAATTATTTAAATATATTTATTAATTTTTTGAAATTACATGAACAAATTTAAATATTTTCATTATAAATCGAGCAAAAATATTAATTCGTGAGAGCGAATCCGAGTTGTTCGTGATCAATGAGCTTTTTTAACAACCCTACTAGATGCCCATTTTTTTATGGACTTTTAAAAGAATTTCAAGCACATTCTAGAGAATTCTGGATGGGATTTTTATAACTATAAATAGGATCACTTCTACTCATTTAAGAAATTAGAGTAAGATATTATTTACGATTGCTCATGTGAGTGATTAGACTCTTGCGAGTATATAACTATCTCTTCTCCTTCTATTCTTTTTTATTTTTTATAGTGAAGTTAATCTGCTCCTTGGAGTCAGTGATTTTTCCCCATCTTCAGATTTTTTAGGTAAATCTAATGTGTTCTTTTTGGTATTCTTGTGCATCTCTTCTTATATTGTATCTCTAAGAAACTTTACTAGTGAACCTAATTGTGTTTTTGCTGTCCCAGTTTTTAGCGTGCATATATATATATATATATATATATATATATTCTTTTAATTATTTGATATATATATTCTATTAGCCCGTAATTAATTTTAAGTTTGTTACAGCCTACTTAAAAATTTTCAATCATATGATTTGTCCAACGTTGGACAAATTAGTTGATTTTATTTTTCTACGGATTTTGCTCATTTAGAATGTATTTGTGACATAATTTGTTTATGATAGAATTCTTGTAAATAATTCTTCCAAAAAATTATTTTAATGAATTTAAGAGATTTTTTGCTGCCACTAGGATTTTTTTCTATAAACGGGTTATTTTAAAGGGCCTGTTTGGGATTGATTTTTTTATTATATTTTAGAGATTTACATTCATATCACACAATTTGTACATATTTATATATTCCTTATATATATCACCTCATTTTTTAATATCACATAAAAAATATCATTCTCGATTATTTTTTTTAAATTGTAATATACATTTTTATAGAAATATCTAACTTAAAGTATCACACATATAAATGTATAAAAATTATGTGGTATATATCAAAATCTTTTTTTTATATTTTTATTTTTTTATAGCATACTTTTAAATATTTTTAATTTTTAAAATAAATTTTATTATTTAAAAGTACTTGAAAAAGTTTTAAATATTATGAGTATTTTTAAAGAATAAATATTGACAAAAAAAATGATCTAAAATCTTACTCGAAAATGTTCATGAGGTCATAAAACATTGCATAAACATAAGAAACAATAAATATATAAATAAGAATTTCAGGGCAGAGAATGAACCAAGTGTTCAATAAGCTAATCGTGACTCTGCACAATTAAAGGTCATTCATGATCGTTTGATTAACTAATCAAATGAGTTTGAACGCATTTGTAAATACCCGATTGCAAATTTGAAGAATTTGTTGTTTGTTTCCTTTTAGTCCATGAACAATATTATTTAAATCTCGTGAACAAGCTCATTTAAGAGCTTGATTAAGGCTTGTTCGTGAAAAAAGGTTATTTAAATTTTTATTTTTTTTAGACTTGATATGACACTGAAAATTCTACAAGTCGAAGCACGAATCTTGATGACAAAAGCAAGTTGATCCTCAGTTGAAACTAGTCGAGATCAAGTACTTAAAATATCATTTGAAACTTTGGGATATCAGTTAAATCCATAAATAGCTCTTAAACATGGAGTGTTTATAGTCAAATCGAACGTCTTGACGAGCGGATCTAACAAGCCCAAGATCTCATAATTCCGACTTCATTTGAGCATTCAAATACTTAAAATACATCAAATGATCAAAGAAATCATTACGAGTCCAGATGAAGTGGAGTGGTTCGATTTTGCGTATATTCTGAGGCTCACCCTCTATATCAGCCCCCATTCCTCATATGAAGGACACAAGCAAGAGAGGAGAGAGCTCTAAAGCTTGAAGATTCTCCAAGCACAATCCACCGCCACCACGGACGTCACCACCGCCGGCCACCGCCGCCGCCGATCCTCGCCCGTCATCTCACGGTCCATCATGATGACCTTCATCTGTCGATGTCTCGTTCACCGTCATCACGCTACCACTTGTAACCACACGTGACTACATAGTTGTTGTTCCCTTCTCGTATCAATCACATCCGTGTCGGAAAACTTTGTACTCCCAAACAATATATAGTGGAAAATTTTTTTCTTTGTAGCCGTGATTTTTCCCTTCTTTACGGGATTTTTTGTAAAATCAGGTTTCTTGTTCACTCTTCAAATATCTGTGTGTGTACTGGATTTCACAACAAGGCTAAGGCGTAAACTTTTATTCTATCGCAACTGGTTTTCTAGCATGCATCAAGACTTAATAAGCTTTAATTGATATAACTCATGTATATTTCTCAACAAGCTGCTCACAAATAAGCTCAATTAAGACTTGATTAAAACTCATTTATCTCATTAAATGAGTTATTCATTAATCTCAATTTGAACTGAGTTCATGAACAAACTAAAGCTGAGCTCAAATGATTTTTTTTAAATGAGCTCAAGCTTGAACACCATCTGAAAAGCTAGAATAGAGCTCGATAATGGTGAACTAATTTGAACTTGAACAAGCACATGCTCGACTCAGCTTAGTGCTGCAGCCTCATGCTTAACCTTGTGGTCTCATATAATAGAATCAAAATTGCATTAAATATTTTTAAAAACCATGTTCATAAAAACTATATATGTTGTTGTGTGCTAAAAAATCAGTTGTGGTAGAATAAAAGTTTACTTTATTGTGAAATCCAAACACATATATTTGAATGAATAAGAAACTCTGATTTTACATAAAACTCTAAAGAGGAAGAAAAATCATGGGGCCAAGCTTTCACTATATATATGTTTTGGAAAAGTTTTTCCGATAATGATTACAATTATACAGAAGATCTAGAATCAAGTAACCACTATGTCAATGGTTATAATGCGTTGTTGGCAGCGGTGATGATGAATAGCGGGTGGTAATAAAGGTGGCGGTGGCGGTGGATGGATGAAATGGGCGGCGCAACGATAGCCGTAATGAGCGGTGACGGCGGTGGGTGGTCGATGGCAACGATGATCGTTGGTGGAGCGTGGCGGTGGCGATAATTCGGCGGTGCATGCGGTGGCGGACGATGGTTGATAGCGATGATGATGATGATATGGTGGCGGCATGGCGGCGTGGTGTGCGTGGTGGCAATTAGCGGTAGTCAATGGCGGTGGCGACAACGGTGGTCAGCGGTGATAATGCAGTGGTTGACAATGACGAGAATCGGCGGTGGTGGCCGATGGTGGCGGTTGGCAGTTCGCGGTGGTTGGCGGCCGATGGCGGTGGTCGACAACCGTTGAGTGGTGGAACGATTATGCTTGGAGGATTTTCAAGCTTTAGAGCTCTCTCTTCTCTTTAGCTTGGGCTCTGGTCATGTGAAGAATGATGGACTATTTATATATTAGAGGGATGACATTTCTATAAATATGCAAAATCCAAACCACTCATCATATGCTCAAAATGATTCCTTGATCATCTCATGTGTTTAAATATTTGGATGCTCAAATTAAGTCAGAATCAAGAGATCTTGGGCTTGTTAGATCAGGCTCGTCAAGACGCTCAATTTGATCATAAACACTCCATATTTAGGAACTATTTAGAGATTTAATTTATATCCCAAAACTTCCAATGATATTTTAAGTGCTTGATCTGGACTAATTTTGACTTAGGATCACATTATTTTTGACATCAAGATTCATACTTCGATTAGTGGAATTTTTAGTGTCACATCAGTTGTCTCCTTATTTTTGTATGACATTATCTCTATCATCCAAAAATATATGTCAAATAATTAAAAATAACAAATTCTTCAATAAAATTTGCAGGTTTATTAACCATATAGTTTGAGAGAATAGATCTTCATGTGTGCACAAGATTATGATCGGTAAGCGTGGTGCGTATGGGTACTTTGGTAAATGCTCAATTTCGGGGCTTAAGGCATCGCACCGGCGGAGTTGTGTCTCCTTACTTGACCCTAGGGAGTTTTTATAGACCCACTATAAAGGCAAAAAAGGAAAAAGAAATTAAAAAAATGAAAAGAAACGGAAAAAAAACTAAATAAATTTGAAAAAAATGTTCATCGCATGTTTATGGGACAGCGCCGTGTACTGGCGACCCTCCACCGAGCGATGAGCATTTTTTTTTTTTTCAGTTTTTTTTTTTTCTTTTACTTTTCCCTCTCTATAATGGGTCATAAAACCAAGTCAAGTAATTCCATGCTCTAGCGTTCTTCTGCGTTTGATGAGAAATCATCTAGCAGAAGTTCAAGGGCTAGGATAGAAAAAAAATTTCATTTTTTCAGCAAAGCTCTAACCTTCTTCTTAAGAGAAGGTCATTCACTTTGCTAATCGAGACTCGTAGCTCATACAATGAGGCTCCATTTTACTCGAGAGAGTCGCGTCCCTCGAGACCGAGTTTGAGGCGATCAAGACAGTTCATCGACAAGGCTCGACTTTCCCTCGTCGGCTATCCTCGGACCGATTCTATTTTCTACTTTCTATTGAAATTAAATTTTTTTGAAAATCCAATAGATGGTTCAGCAGTTGACAACTGCCAAGATGGCGAGGAAGCGTCAATTAGGAACAATTCATTGAAAAACTCAGAAAGTCTAGTAGGTAATTTCAGAATATCATTAGAGAGACATAGATTTTTTTTTCTTTTTTGATCCCATATGTATGCATATATTTTTCGTTAGATCATAGGCGAAAAATTTTATCCAAAAGGAGCAACAAAGTCAAAAGGATATGCCCAAGTATTGGGGTGAGTTACACAATTCTCGACCTTTGTCTTTCTCTCATCTTTTTTATTTATTATGTACTTTTGCAGGATGATAGACGGAAGAAAACCAATAGCGTGACAACTACAGACGATATAGCATCCGCTATCACAGCTGACAGTTTAATGGTGCTCCACAGAAAATTTCATTTCCCTAATGAGTTGGTGGCTATTGTTGCCAAAAAGTCTGATCGAGCACGTTCTCCTCCTCCAAGATAATTTACTATTTCTAAGATGATTCTTCTTGCGATTCCCTTTGGCTCGAATTGATTAGGTCTTTAAAATATGCGATGTAGCTTTGTCACAATTTTTATTTCAAGCTTTAGTGATCATCGTTGGTTTGACTGCCTTCTTTAGAGAGTGTGGTGTGACTTTGAACATCAAATACTTATGTCAAATGTGTAGATTCACATATGATGCTCAAGGACGTGTTTCTTATCGAGCTATAAAGAATTGGATAGAATTTTCAGCATGGGATCCATCTAGAAATTGGTTTAATGGGTTCTTTTTTTTGAAAAATGAGTGGGGCCTCCCTGAAAGATGGGGAAGATTGAATGACCTTCCAAATCCATTGTTGATTGAAGAAAATAAAATCTTAATGACTCTTAATATTCCTGATGTAGGAAGCTTGCACCATGAGTTACGCCACATTGGCAAGTACATAATTGAAGATAGAATGTTCAAGGTTGGCCTTTTCATTCAAGCAGGGAAATCTCATGCTCTTCCACAGAAGAGATCAAGTAAAGGTGATGAAAGGTCTCCTCATATTCACAGGATTCTTTCAAGGAGGCCTTTACGAAATCATGGTGATAACAATGTTTCTTCTTTAAAGAAAAAGAAGACATGTGTCAAAGTAACTACGCCAAATATTTGTGGAGAAGATGTTCACCCCCAGTTGGCCTCTGAGAGTTTAGCTATCTCAACTCATAATGGGGGATTCGTTTCTCGAAGCCACATATTTCTGAAGAGGTGTTAAAGCACGTATGCACTGGACGTCAACGAGCAACTGAATTAGTGCGTTATCTTCTCCTTCTCTTTCTTTTCTTCTTTTTCTTTTTTCTTCGTGTAATATTTGTGATTTTTTGATTGTAGGTAGCCCAAACATTATGGTTGATGGCTTATTTTGGTGTCACTCTAGACGAGTGGAATACTGAATTTGTAAAGGTAAAATATTTGCAAGACAAGTATGATCAAAAGATGAGTGCTAAGGCCAAAGAAGTGGCAGCTCTGGAGGATCAGCTAATCGGGTGTAGAACTGAGCTAGCGAACATGTCAACTTCTCTTTCTCTCCAGTGTCAGGAGGTGGAGCATACTCGTGATGAGCTGATTGAGGTGAGGCGAGACTTCAGGAAGAGAAAAGACTCAAGGCATTTGAAGCTCTTGAACTAGAAGAAAGCATTACAGGATCGTCTTTTTTTTGAGAAGGAGCTTATAATGTCAGAAGTGGAAGCAAATGAAATCTCTTTGAAGGTAGTAGAAGACTTTAAGAACTCCTTAGCTTATCACGATGTTATCGAGGACCATGTCCAAGAAGCTCGTAATCATATTCTTGATATTGAAGTGAAGGACTTAGAGTACTAATGTTTGAAGGAAGGCTTCATCCGAAGATTCCTAAAAGGAATCTACTTAGTATATCCAGCTGGAGCTAGCATTGAGAATCGTCTCCCAATGTATCGAAGACCCTTTTGTGAGATTCAAGAGAATGAAGGGGTTGAGAGTGAGTTTAAAGAGCATCTTCCGTGGTGAGGAGGGCGTTAATATCATGTAGTATCGCGCTTGATGGAAATGATAATATTTCTCCGATTTCTTGAATTTGGTTTGAGATGTTTCCACTTGATGGTCTCTTCATCTCGAATGGTCATCAAGATTAACACAAGATGTGTTTAGTGGTGTGTATTCCTTTTTCGGTGTTCATCATTGATGAGGATTGGGGAGGAGATCACGCCTTATTGCTTATTTTAATGGGATTGCTAATCTATGTTCCCTGGTGCACTCTTATGTTTTTCTATGGATTGTTCAAATTATTTACGATGGGCATTAATAGCTTCATCAGTAGAAATTTGTGCTTCCACACGATGAACCAAGTCGGCATATAAGTGGACTATATCTCACACTAGTGACGAATAGAAAGGCAGCCCTCCAAGAAAAACTCCTCTTAATAATTCAGGGTCTACTCCGGGTATTTGGCGAGCCTCTAAGGAGAACCTCTAGAAGTACTCCTTAAGTGAATCACCCTCATTTTGACGAATGCTTGAGAGATGAGAGAAATCTTTAATGATCCTCCGGTTTGCAATGAACTGTTCTACAAAAATCTTGGCGACTTCATCAAAGGTATGGATGGATCCCCTTGGAAGGGAGTAGAACCAAGTGCAGTCGAGGGGTGGTGGAAAGACGACAGCGGTGCATCGGAGGATTGGATATGCATGATGGTCCTATAATGGTCAATCTGTTCATATGGGTCAGTTGCCCCATCATAGGAGTCGATGCTCGGAAGCTTGAACCTTATATGAATAAGATGTTGAAGAATAACTTCAGTCAAAGATGAAGACTCCTTATAGCCACGATGAGAAGGAGGAGGATTTCCATCTTTAAAGTAGAATTCTTCTCTCACTAAGTGTTGTAATTCCGCACGTATAACATGACGGGTGGAATCAACAGGGTGAGAACGCGCCAAGCTACCGACAATAACTGGTGGATTAGCAATCGGTTGAGCTGCAAGTGATAGATGAGTAGAATTAACGATATCAAGGAGGTCAACATCACGGTGCAGGCGGAGGAGCTTCTGATGGCGAAGGCCGTATTAGCATTTTGACCTCCCCTGGCTAACGACCGATCTTGGGGGAGATGTGTTTGCCTTAGTAGTGGTTATCGTATTTCTCGTAAAAGTCAGATTATCTCATTTTGAGACACTTCCATTCGGCGCACATGATCTTCTAGAGAGATTCCTATTGCACGTTCACCGATAAGGTCATGTATCGAAGTGAGGAAAAGCATCCTTGGTTCAAGGATTGGTTTGAGTTCTGGGAGTTAGGCGGGAGGTTCTATTTTGCAGTATTGCGTCATTAGCCATAATGCAGGTGTTCACAGATATTGCGATTGTGGGGTTTGCTTCTCATAAACGGCACCAAATTGTTGCGTGCTAGAAACCAATTGCGGTAGAATAAAAGTTTACGCCTTAGCTTTGTTGTGAAATCCAGTACACACATAGATATTTGAAGAATGAAACTCCGATTTTTTGAAAAACTCACGAATGTGGAAAAAATCATGGGGCATAGCAGTAAAATCTTCTATATATATTTGAGTACAAAATTTTCCGATAATGATACAATTATATATGAGAAGAAAAAAATCAAGAATATAATCAGTAACAATAGTATCGAGTGGTTAATACGGTGATTAGCGGATGATGGTGCAGCGATAGTGCGTCGCGGTGATGACCATGAGATGGCCACGATGGCCGATGGATCCAGCTGGCCTGATGTCGATATGATAATGTCATGATGGCACGATAGCGGCCAGCGGTGATGGCAACAGCTTGCGATAATGATGCAGTCGGGCAAATGGATGATAGCCAGCAACGATGGTTGATGAAAGCATGATCGATGTGTGGTGCGATTCAGCGGTGATGCAGTGGTCGACAGTGGTTATGCGGGTTCGCAGTGGTGCTGGCGCGGCGTCTGACGCGGCATGTTATAGCACTACGGTGGTAAACGTCGCGGTGGTGGTCGACCAGTTATGGCCAGAGTGTACGATTATGCTTAGAATTTTCAAGCTTTAGAGCTCTCTCTCTTTTAAACTCATGTGAAAAGTGAGGAGCTATTTATAAATTAGAGGGATGCATTTCTATAAATACATGCAAAATTCAAACCACTTCATCGGATGGCAGAAAAATGATTCTCTTGATTATCTAATGTATTTTAAGTATTTGATTGCTCAAATGAAGGCAGAATCAAGAAATCTTGGGCTTATTTGATCCGGCTCGTCAAGATGCTCGATTTGATCATAAACACTCCATATTTAAGAACTATTTAAAGATTTAACTGATATCCCAATATTTTAATGATATTTTAAGTGTGTTTGATCTGACTAATTTGATTTAGGATCATATTATTTTGACATCAAAATTTATGTTTCAATAGTAAAATTTTTTATTGTATTTAAACAATTAAAATCGACCAAGGCTTTTTAATTTGTGGGCAAATGAGATTAATTACGACGATGTGTATATATCAAGAAATAAATATGAAATTTATATTTAAAATATTTACTGTAACTTTCAAAAACTTTGTCAACTAAACTAAGAAACAAACGCTATGATACTTATTTTGTTATAACAACAATATATCAACAATTAATCCCACTAAGTTCATACATGAATCATTCATTTTGTGTCCTATTATGAATACTTATTTTGTTATAACATAATTATATTTATTTTACATCCCCTGGATTTTTTTTATTCTTTATGATAAAGAAATTATAAAAAATATATATCATTGATGTGTTATTTTTTTAATTTTTATTTTATATGTTGTTTTTAATATTATTTTTCAGTGTACTTTGGAGAAGAATTTTTTGTAACTGTACTTTTAATTCTACATATTATAACTAAATTAACGATTGTAATAAATTCATTTATCATAATCCATAGCTAACCTATGATAAACCATTTTAATAAAATGATTAATTGATCTATAATTGATTAGACAAACTATATGATAAAAACATTGATTGATCATTAATTAACCAAATTAATATATAATTATACAAATCATTATTAATTAAGAGGAAACTAATGAATATAATTGATTCTTACTAATATTTGAGCTCTTCGAAAGTAAGCTTTGAATATTTCTCAAAGAGATTTTAAGCTAATATCATCATATCCTTTTTGAGATTGGTTCTTATTTTACATAAATTTATGATGCATTTAGAATAATTTTTTGGCTGTTTTAAAAAATAAAATTAATAATATTCGTATTAATTTCTCAAAATATTATTTTTTATATATTAGTTTTACAATTATTTAAAAAAAAACTACAGCTGCTATCTTATTCTCACCTAACTTTTATTTATTTATTTTGACTCATTTAACAATTTAAACTTCTAAATAAATAATAAATAAAATATGAACTTATAATAAAATTTATACAAAATCAAAAACACTTTGATCTATATTTTTATTCTCAGTGTTCGATTCACATTACATAGTAACAATTGGTTAAAATCTTAACTATTTACCTTAAGAAAATATAAATTATTAGCAAAATTCAAGTGATATTTGAAAGAGTAACAAGAATCTCATTATCATATGGGATAAAATCAATGCAATTTGCATGTTCTAGACTAAATATACTCAAATATCAGCTATAAAAAAAGTATAAAGATAAAAGAAAATTTGATAATTTTGAAAAATAATTCTTGAGAGGATATTGGTAGTGGTGTAAACAAGCCTAGCTTGAACGAGCTAAAATTATGATCGTGTTCATCTATGGCACTTTTTTGAAATTGCTGTTCAAATTAAGCTATATTATTTTTTTTAAATAAATAAATTGTATATATATGTACATTTTTATTTTGAACTAAAATGAAATATTATCTAACATAAGTTATTCTTATTTATTAATAATTTTAATAGTTATTATGAATAATAAACTTTTAGATAACCCTAGATATTAGAGGCAAGAATAATGGATACTTTGTAAGACTTTTTTATTAATTTTTTTTTATCTTCAAGATATAAAAAGTTCAAAATATTTTGATATTTGAATAATCAAATTAATTTAAAACATACCACATAATTTTATATATTTCTATTTCTAATACTTAAAATAGATATTTATTTATCTAATACTTTTATATCTAAAAGTTACTTATCTAACACTTTTTTTATACCTAAAAAAGTGTATTTATTCTTAAAATTGAATGATTGTGATTGTTGCTAAAATAGTTATAGAGTAAAATTTTATAAAATTATAAATCCACACGATTTAAGAGTGACAATAAAACTCAAATAGTGGAAAACCTCAAAAGAGAAAAAACTCTTTGAGAAAAGCTTTCACTATGTATTTGTACAAATTTTCCGATATCTGATTTATTATAAAGGGAGATTCTTAGTAATAGACATGTTATGATGATGTTCGATGTTTATAATATAAAGATGGTGATGATGCTTACATTTCGATGTGAGATCATTTTTGGTTTTGACATCAATTAATGACATAATTGTCTTGAGAATCTTTGAAATCTCTCTCTTCTTTTTCCTTCTTTCCTCATGAGGAATGAGGTATTTATAAATGGAGAATATCTCAGTAAATACATCAAAAATACTCCTTAATCGGAAATGATCCCTTGATCATGATTTATTTTGTGTATTTGAATCTCAAATGATGTAATTATGAGATCTTGCTTGATTTCACGCCGATTGACTATAAACACTCCATGTTTGAAAGCTATTTAATTTAAGATATCAAAGTTTTGAATATTTTAATGTTTGATCTCATTCAAACGGATAATTTTAAAGATTCGTGTTTATAGAAGTTTTCGACATATCAGTGATATTTTGATGTGATATTGAAATTTTGAGGCTAAATATATATAATATTTATTTAGATGTTAAATTTGTAAATATATAAGAATTATTTGTTTACATATATCCTCTTAATTTAAACATTTTTGCTTTTTAAAGTTGAAATCAATAATAAGTTCTCGCTGTCATTTTCCCATCCCTCATTAATTATGCCAATTTTGTTCTCCGCATTTTTATAACGCGATAAATGTGCGGTCACCACATTTTCTATCAGTGGGCGTCGCATGCGGATTACAATTAGATTGTTTTTTTGTTCGTCGTCGGCGAATTAAAACAAAAGAGTTCATCAGAAAATAATAATAAACATAATATATCGTTATTCATAAATAACTTATGAGATATTATTTATAATTTTAAGATAATTAACACAGATCGTAAAAATTATAAAATATATGAATATAATTGTAAGATAAATTTTTTATATATTTTGAATTGTAATAAAATCTGTGATTATGAACTAATTTAGTTAATGAAAATTTTAAAATTCATGATAAGAATTTGAATTCATATTTTATTTACATCATAATAATAAATCAAATCTTAAGATCTTTACACAAGTATTAAAAAAAATCTATAATAAAATCAAGCAATATAATAGTGAAGACACGTGATGATAAATTTAAATTATTTATGATATCGTATAATATAAAATAATTAATGTGGTCAACGTACTGATTTAATTTTGGTGAATGTTTAAAAATGTTACAAGTGACATTTAATTAACATATAAGATAAAATTATGTGATTTTAATTTATGAAAGAAATATAAAAATAATTGATGTGTGATAAATATTCATTGTGAATTAGAGCATAAAATAAAATTATGTGTGATAAATATTCATTTAATTATTTTTTCTTTTTTTGCTAAATTTTATAATTATTAAACTATTATTTCGTTAAATTCCCTGGTCAACCACAATCAAAACAGATTTGAAATATCAAACTTAATAATTGAAAATTACAGTTTGTTAGGCTGGACTGACAGATAATTGAAAATTACAGTTTTTCTTTTTCTATCAAATAGCATGAAATCTCTTCACTTCAAAATACAAACTCCTAAGATAAGATGTTGTCTTAGTCATCAATATATCAAGAATTGGCATGTGGCTTGAAATCTGATACAATTAGGGTAGATAATTGCTCATCTAAATTTTATAATTTCTCTTATATAAAATACAGTCAAATTAATCACTATCTTCTCGTAGAAATAATTTTTATCCTCCAATTTTATATTAATATTTAAAGTTATCCCTTCTCATAGCATAGGCTGGTTTTCTCGTTGCTTTAAATATGAGTTGAACAATTTACATGATTTATTATATTCTTTTGACAAAAATTTTTTATTCTTTTGAAAATCTCTTTGAAGGTTTAAACATAGTTCTCTCCTATTATCCTATACATAGATCATCATTGTGTTCAGACTTACTAAATCATATGATTTTATAGTGCCTAAATCATTATTTATTTTTTGAAAGATTTCTCATTGGGAGTGTTATCACTATCATTTATCAAATATTTATATGATGCTATCACATCTTCATTCGATGGTATTTATTATGAGTGAAATATTATTGTCATTGAATTTTATTATACTTATTGGTGAATAATAGTGCATTTGAGACATGATCGTTGTGGATTTTCACAATGCGTTATCATTTAAGAAATTAAAGTGTGGGTGCATCTTACTGATGATGATGAAAAATTATGCTTTTCAACTTAACCTAATAATGTGGTGATTCTGAAAACTTTGGCGATTTTGTAAAATTTACTATAACTTTTTTTGATAATAATTTCTTCGCAATTACTCTACCATTATTTTTCAACTAACAATGACTAACCTAAAAT
The DNA here is from genome assembly GCA_021442155.1 of Cymbidium sinense. Taxonomy (NCBI): domain Eukaryota; kingdom Viridiplantae; phylum Streptophyta; class Magnoliopsida; order Asparagales; family Orchidaceae; genus Cymbidium; species Cymbidium sinense. The sequence goes on from CM038228.1 coordinate 43,435,206, forward strand.
CTTTCTCTCTCTCTGTAATAGATATAACTATCTGAGCATAAATCATGAAATCATAGTAAATATTTTGTCAATCTAATCATAATTCTCAATATATGCATCCCAAATTTTTTTCTTTGCATTATCTTTAAATAGAAGAATGCAATGTATGCTCTTGCATGAATTAAATTCAATAATTTAGAGTTTTTAATAAGATTACCTCATTAAATTATGGGCTTTAGTGTTTCCATTTAAGATGTTTTCATCCTTAGATGGAGATAATATCATATTAGACTTTGAAAGTGTGTGAGTCCCTTGAACTATTATTGTCCATCTCAAAATTTAATTCATATTTAAAAAATAAAAAGAAGAAGAAATGAGTAAGGATATCCTCAAATAAATTTGATATGAAAAAAATTAAATTTTTAATTTTTTTAAAGATAAGTATAATATAATAATTAGATAATTATTTATATATTACATTTATCTAAAAATAAATCCGAGAATTTAAAAACATCTTATCAAATTTTTTATAGATTTTATCAATACCAAATAAAACATCTAAGGATATGTTTGGGATATTTATGGTTGTATGAATAATAAAAATAAATTTTCTCTAGAAGAAACTATTATCTAAAAAGTTGTGATAGATATTATATATATATTTTTAATTTTTAGAATATCAATTTGTAATTTTTTGGTCTAGTTAAAACTCAATGAAGTCAAGTTAAAATATAATTTTTCATCACAAAATTTTCAAAATAATGCTATTAATTTATCAAGTTTGAAATAATGAGATTAATCACCATCTGGTGAAAATGATGCCCAACTTTATTAAATCTTATAAATTTTGATTTATGTGAATATATATATATATATATATATATATATATATATATATATATATATTATATAGAAATAAATATTATATTACACAAACTAGCTCATCTTTTAAGTAACGAAGATACATATTTTATTGATAAATATAATCACACAAATATTTGATCTTTAAGTATAAACAAAATGAGCAAACCACATCCAAAGCCGCTTCACCTTATCTTTTATGTTCCTCTCCTCTATTTATGAGAAAATATTACGTCCATGCGTAGCTTTACGCTGACTCAATCTAAGTCAGGTGGTTTTCCGTTTTAGCTTAATCAGCTGACGGACGGCGGCGTCGTTTATCTCCCGATACCGACCTTGTTCAAACGGGAAGAAAAAAGCAGAGTTGTCGACATTCCTCCGTGCATGGCCTTAGGGCTTTCTCAGCTCACATTGTCGATGTGAAACGTGCGTTGCTCGATGGTTTAGCAAATCTTTGAATAACTTCATTGAGGTATTGTACTACATGAGGTATTTACACCCGAACTTTAATGAATTTAGATTTTCTTGTTCTTCTCATGTATGTGAACATTTTAGAATATTTGAGTTTTTTAAATGAACAAGATGTATTTTAGTAGTTTTTGGAGATATTTTGCATGTGTACTCTCTGTCAAGATGGTACACGTATTATTTTCAAATTTTTGATTAGCCTTTGAAATGTTTTGTATATCACATGGTAGGATGTTTATTATTTAAGATGAATTTTTAGGGATGATAGTATGTTTGGTCGATGGCATTAAAATTTTTGTGGCTGATTTCTACGTATGTACTCTCTCCTGAGAGTACAGAGCATTGGTCATTTTTTCCAATTTCTTTGGCTTGAGGAAATATGTTACAATCCATTAGGAATAATTTGGAGGTGATTGGTTGATTTTTTAATATTATTGTATCTCTCTCTACTCTCTTGAGAGTACAGAGATTTGCCATTTTTTTATTTGCTTTGTTTGGAGGAAATATGTTCATTACATTGGAAGCAATTTGGAGGATGTTTGGATGATTTAGAGATTTACATGTACTCTTTGTACTCTCATGAGAGTATAGCATTTGGTCATTTTTTTTTTCTTTGGCTTTGTTTGGAGGAAATATGTTGATTACAATTCATCAGAATAATTTGGTATTTGGTTAGTTTTTAGTGTTATTTTTTGCATACTGAGTAGATGATTTTTGACATTTTTTCGCTTTGGCTTTGTTTATTGATTATGTTCATTACATTCGACTGGAAGCAATTTGGTGGCTGTTTGGATGGTTTCTGAGAGATTTTTGCATCTGTACTCTCTGTAGTACAGAGCATTTTGGTCATTTATTTCTTGTTTATTTGGCCTGTTTGGAGAAAATATGTTCATTATAATCCACTAGGAACAATTTGGAGGCTGTTTGGTTGGTTTTTTAGTGTTATTTTGTATTTGTACTCTCTGTACTCTCTTTATATGATTTGGACATTTTTTTGATTTCTTTGGCACGGTTGTTCAGATTATATTCATTACATTCATAAGCAATTTGGTAGCTATTTGGATATGATTTTGTGTATTTCATGTACTCTCATGAGAGTAGCATTTTGGTCATTTTTTCCTGTTTCTTTGGCCTTTTTTTGGAAATATGTTCATTACAATCAATAGAATAATTTGGAGGCTTGTTTGGTTTTAGTGTTATTTTTATATCTGTACTCTTTCTCTAGAGTATATATATGATTTTGTGGACATTTTTTTCATTCTTTGGCCTTGTTGTTGATTATGTTCATTACATTATGGAAGCAATTTGGTGGTTGTTTGGATGGTTTAGGGATTTTGCATCTGTACTCTCAGCTCTCATGAGAGTACAAGCATTTTTATTTTTTCTTTCTTTGGCTTGTTTGGAAAATATCTTTGATTAATCCACTGAAGGAACAAGTTGGAGGTTGTTTGGTTTGTTTTTTAGTATTGTTATTTGTCTCGTACTCTCTTGATACGATGATTTTGTTTATTTTTTCCAGTTTTTGGCACAGTTGTTCATTATGTTCATTACATTCTAGTGGAAGAAATTTGGTGTGTTTGGATAGTTTCGAGATTTGCATCATACTCTCATTACTCATGAGTACAGAGCATTTTTTTTTCATTTCTTTTTTCTTTGAAGAAATATGTTCATTACATTCAATCGGAATAATTTAGAAATTTGATTGGTTGGTTTTTTATATTATTTTTATCTATCTATGTACTCTCTTGAGAGTACATGATTTGGATATTTTTCCATTTCTTTGGCTGTGATCGATTATGTTCATTACATTCTTGAGTAATTTGGTATTTGGATAGTTTTGATTTGCATGTACTCTATACTCATGAGTACGAGCATTTGTCATTTTTTCGCTTTGTTTGGAGAATATGTTCATTTTCATCGGGAATAATTTGGAGAGGCTTGGTTGGTTTTTTTTTATTTTTCATCTTCTGTACTCTCTTGAAGTACAAACAATTTTGGACATTTTTTCCAATTTTTTTTGGAGTTGGTTTTATTACATTCCATTGGATTAATTTGGGTGGATTTGGATGATTTCTGAGATTTCATCTGCCTCCTGCATCATGAGAATGAGCATTTAGTCATTTTCCTTTTTGGCTGTTTGGTGGAAATATGTTGATTCAATCCATAGAATAATTTGGTTTGTTGATTTTAGTATTATTTGCATTTATACTCTCTTTGGATGGTTTTAAAGCATTTATACTCTCTTTACTCTCATGAGTATAGAGCATTTGTCATTTTCTATTTCTTTGGCTGGAGAAATATGTTCATTACAATCCATCATGAATAATTTAAGGATTTGGTTGGTTTTAATGTTATTTTGTGACTCTCTGTACTCTTTGTAGGAATTTATGACATTTTTTTCCATTCTTTGTGTGGAAAATATGTTCATTCAAATCAATTTATAATTTGGAGGCGATTGGTTGTTTCTTGGGTGATTTACATTTTGTATTTCATTACTTTTCATTTTGAAGTTTACCATGTTTGGGAAAAGGATAACTTGAGATGAGCTACGTTGAGAGCATTTGATAATATTGACATTTATTGATGAAGTCATTGACATTTTAAAGAGGCTTCATCTACATCAATTCATTAGACTCCATGGAATTCAGACTAAAAGCCATTACCTCAATCTGCTTGGGAGATAGAAGCAAGCTCTCTTTGGGTCGTGCATTCCTTTCACCCGTTTTACAGATAATTGTAGGGATGCAGAAGAGAAGGTCTTATAAATCTCATATTCGATAAGAGACTATCTTGAGCTCATGCGATAGCTGTTTCTATTTGTGCGGTTGTAATTTTCGCACAAATCTTTTTTTTGTATATCACAACAATAGGTGCATCAAATTGATTGTCGATGACATAGATAAATTTGTTTACAATTGGCTATTTACTTTCATAGTTTCATTTGATGGTAGTACATCAAAGATTCATACCAGACACTTATACATGAGTAGTTGTCACTCTTCTTATGGTATATTTTAAATCTTGATTATATTATTTTATGCATTGAAGTTAACTATAAATATAATTATTTATTCTTTCGAGCACATAAGCATCATGAGAGCATCTCCATTCAAAGTCATTATCTTTGTGATGGCAAAATAAAGTTTATACCTTTGGTTTAGAGGACACCATGGTATAATAATATCACTTAGTTCATATAAGAATGTAGAGAATGGATGTATTGATTTCTTGGTTTTCAAAGGTTCTTCTGGGCCTGACCTTCCCTGTGGGAAGCTATTCACCACGAACTCTTGAGAGGCATAGTAACACCTGGAGGCTACAGAGCTTCCCTGGAGGCTACAGTCCTGTAGGCAACTATGCCTTGGATACTTCCACTTGGGAAGGCTGTCTCTGGATACTTCCACTTGGGAAAGCCTTGGTTTCCACTTGGGAAGCTAGGTAGCCTCCATGAAAGCCTGTTGAGTCCAATAAGCATTGTGGAGGCCTCTTTTGAAGATGCTCAAGCCTTTAATCGACAACGGCATGGTGTGAAGGCTGGTAAGAAGAAAAGGAAAGTTGTTTATTCCCCCTTCACACACACTTACAGGAAGTCACGAGCAACAATAAGTGATGTGGTGGCCTCCACTCAAGATGAGAAGCCGGCTGCAGAGGTATTAAGTTACTTTCTTTTAAATTTGAGATAATAAAAATAAATTTCACTAAATTTTTTATAGGTTCATAGATGAGCCAATAAAGGTCGATGACCCCATGACTTTCATTATAGTGGAGGAGAATCATTGAGGTATGAATCATCCATAGATCGATCCTTAATTCATCACTAACTTTCATCGTGTAATTTTGTTGCGCATGAGGCACATCATTTTGTTGACTTCTCATCCGGTATTGCCTAAGCCGATGCTCCATCTTATGACACATGTTACTCTGATTCAGGACAAGTAAGTCAATCTTCAATCAACTCTTCATACATAAAATAATATTCGTTTAATTAAGCTTGCTTTAAATTATTTCTCACTTGCGGGGTGATATTGTGGATGGGAATATCATTATTGCGAAGAATCGATGAGTTCTTTGACAAATCTATCTGATGCATTCTCCTTCTTACTTTTTTTTTACTTGCTCGTCATTTGTATATTCTATTTGTACATCTCATGAATTGTAAGTTACCCCACGATATGCTGTATTATGATTCAATCCTTTGTTTGTATATATGAAACTACAATTTATAAACATTCTCTTATTTTCTTTATGTGAAATATGGCCTACATGGAAAGCAAAATGTTCATCCAGATGTCAAGACTGTGTGTAGTACTCTCTTACTTCCAATTATATATAATCACTGACACTCTTTGGGATTAAATAAGCTTGGTATTTTATGACTCATTACTAAAACCAACCCATAAGGTCATTCTTCCTGAGATTGTAACAGTTGTTTCCAATTTGGTTTCCATAAATTGTTTATTTTTGGACCCTTATTGATTATACTTCTTGCTTTTTAGATCAAATTATTTGTTGAAGATGATGGCCAATCTTTTGTGAGAGATCCCACAAACTTAACTCTTCAATAAAGGAAATTATGATCTTTAAAAATGTGGTAGAATTTTGTGAATGCATAAAATTACTTTTCTATCGAAATCATGCTTCTTAAAATCTACTTTCTACAAACATGCATAAAATAGACAAATAAAGCTCGATGATGCGGCTTACCAACGTCTTATTCAGAAATTTAAATTTTGCAGGTAATGTGGAGCAAATTCTATGTTTTAAGATGACGAATTTTTTCAAATAATGTAAAAGTATCATAATTAAATTAATATTATTGATAAATTTATAAATAATTACTAAACTAATATCATAAGTACTAATATCATCTTCATCAAATTTTTTTTTCTTGGCTTCTACTAAACTTGTTGATAGGAACATACGGGCTTATCAAAATTATAATGCATGCAATAAAAATCATTTCATAAAATATAGAGTACTTTATAGAGTATATATCAAACTATGTAATACCTGCAATGAAAATCAGCTCATCCTCGTAAGCAAGGTAGACTCATCAATCAAAAATTACAATTTGGTAAAATATGAGAAATTTTATTGCCACAGTTTAAGGATTACAAAGTCCTTAATAGGGGTTAAATTCTATGCACTGCTACTTTAAGAGCAACAAATAGCGTAGTGAGGAAAAAAACCAAGCAGAAAATAATTGACCCATATTAAAGTCCATTGGACCTTCCTGGTTTCAAGCAAGTTATGTACCCTATCTACTCTCTACTCTAAATGATTGCAATTGAAGAACACATAACTAAATGATATCATGCATTGAAATATTTTCTGTAATAATATCCATCATCAACTTAGTGTACTTACTTTCGATGATTGTTGAGCTCCAGTTGAATTCCTGAGGTAGAACATCGTATCAATTAATGATTTTTTACAGCATCGATGTGTGCTATTATGTGCGTACCTCTAAAAAATACTCTGGCATAATAGAGAAATGTGTTACAATGAGTGATGAAACATGTTCTGCGACACTATCAGTTTGTACTTTGGTTTATGTAATAACAAAAATAGGATGGTTTGAAGATTAGCAGTAATATTTTAAATACTAAAAATTAAGAGGCAAATATAGAATTACTCTTGGCTTTCTTGGATCTCTCCCAATATCCCTTAAGCCTTGCATTGGAAACACCCTTTGGACGTTGCTTAACTAGATCCTTTAAGATATCTTTTCCCTTGTATGTTGTGGTTGACTTCTTCTTAATCGCTCTGTCGAAGAGAATTCTTATTATAATTGACATCATCATATAGTTTTAAGGATTGAAGCATAGTCTCGACTCTATTATTACCCGCCGATGCTTATTTGATATGCATATTGACTAATGTGATTCCAGAAAATAATGTCAGTAGCATTTCCATCTGTGCCTTCCACATCTCTTAATTTTCTATATGCACTATCGATGTAAATATCCCTCTATGCTCTGGTAGACCATCGCATGAGAAGATACTTATCCGAATGCGCACTATATCTTCCTGACTAAGAACTCTGATACAATGGGCACAAAGTACTCCCATCATTTCAAATTTCTTACAAGCACAAGTTACATCTAGGGTAGTCCCGTTGAAATGGACAGTCCATGTTTTGGATGAATTTTTATTCTTTAAGTTTCTCACCAAATACTCCATGCGTCATCGACACATCGATAGGCCTCCAACTCCATGCAAAATTCTTCCTCAAACAGTATAAAGCTTTCTTGTATAAAATATAGCTTATTTTAGAATTGGTGTCTTAACATGAAATAATTGATGACACTTGAAGTCTTCATCGTTCATTTCGCCATGTCTCCATAACCTTCTCCAACCCCAAAACAATCGTGAGCGAACTTGTTGGTTTAGAGATTGTGACATCGTTGTTCATTGACTCACTATGTTGACAAGATGCCCATGCAAAATGAGTCTTTGAATGATGGACCACTTGGATCTAATTTTATAAAGCTCGACCAAGCATGATCATGCAAATTGCCTTCTTGCATGGCGGACCAAGCTTCTTCAAACTCTTCCTCTGAGTCACATTTGCTCATGCATGCATAAAATAGCCTTGTACCCTCTTATTACTATTAAAGCAATGAACCTTGGAAGGAGCTTTCTTCAAAATATGTCATTGGCACAACCTATGAGTATCGTAATATAATTTGATAGCTCTCATAGCGATCTTGATCGTGAATATTGTAGGATGTTACTCAAGAAGAAATATAGCCATGAGAATGACTAAATCTTCTCATCTGATAAAAAGGTTACTCCAAATAACATATTTTGTCAGTGATGATTCACTCCAACAAGAGGGGCTAAAACAAGATTATATTTATTGAGTCGATAGCTTGTATCAAAAATTATCACATCACCAAAATAGTCATATTCTATCCTAGACATGCCATTGCTCCAAAAAAACTTACTAAGCAATCATCAACTTACACATCCCATGCAAACATCCGTCATTTGCTTGTCTTTCTTGAGCAATGTATTAATGCATTCTTGTCACCATTCTTGATCTCTCTTTCAATAAAATTGAAAGCATCTCTTTTGTGAATCCAATATTCTCATGCCAACTTCCTCACTTAGATAAATGCATCGGTTGCTCTAATTCCTCTCATTTATCTTCAACAGCCTTTTCATCGCTAATGCATCGTGATCCAGAAGATGTAGGTTAGCGGCTTTTATGAATGATTATGACTTTCTATATTTTTAACCATCGTTCCCCTCAAGTCACCAGAGAATCTAATCATGGCGGACAAGTCCTTGTATCATTCGAATTTTGCTAAGCGTTTAGGACTATTTCTTCGACCACTTTTGCACATAAAAAATCTTTTGATTTCAATTTCTTGAAGTTTGGCCAATAACTAGTATGGTTCTTCCAAACACTGAAGCCAGTTTGATGTGTGTAGTCACAGTATAGTGCATACACCTCCGTTTCATTCTGAACATTAAGGCCAAGGAGTCTCCCCAAATTTGGGTCATTAGACATCACGACTTCATCATCGCACTGCTCATTGACCGCATTCACCTGCCCAGACAGCTCCACATAAATGTGACATGTAAAATAGCTCCACAAATAAATATATTCCCTCCAAATAGGCCAAAGAAAGTGAAAGAAATGAGCTAAATACTGAGAGTACAGATGCAAAAATCTCTCAGAAACTATCCAAATAGTCACCAAATTGCTTCCACTGGAATGTAATGAACATAATGAAACAACCAAAGAAAGCGGAAAAATATCCACAAATTATCACAGACTCTCAAGAGAGTACAGATGCAAAATAACACTAAAAAACAAAACCAAACAGCCTCTAAATTATTCCTGATGGATTGTAATGAACATATTTTCTCCAAACATTCTCATAAAAACTAGAAAAAATGCCCAAAATACTTTGTAATGTACTCTCGTGAGAGTACAGAGAGTACACATGCAAAACTCTCCTAAAACCAACCTAAATAGCCTCCAAGTTGCTTCTAATAGAATGTAATGAACATATTCTCTCCAGACAGGCCAGGAACTCATGAAAAATAATATGAAATTGGTCAGTACTCTCATGAGGATTAGAATTATATCCATATAAAGCTCCTCAAAATAAATAAAGTCCTTAAAGAACTAAACAAGATAGAAATATACACTAAATAAAAAAATTTTAAGAATAACACTAACAAACCGTAAAAAAATTATATCGATACAACGACAGAAAATTATCGATGAAACATAAATAGTATTATATCAAGTTACCCATGAGGAAAGAGTGAGAGTGAGAGTATGAGTACGAGAGAAAGTACAAGAGTAGTGAGAGTCGAGGGGTAGTCTTCTTGCTCAGTAAGGCTTTTTGCTTTGTGTTTTTTACCTTCAAGATGCTCTTTGGGCTTCCTCACCGGAAGTCGACACATAAAGACATTCTCTATGTCATAAGACCTTCTCCCCATTTGACATCCCTATTATCACTACAACTTTATCGAGAGTGAAAGGAATGCACGCACAAGAAAGTCGCTTTCATGTCCCGAAGACAGATTGAGGTAATAACACCAGTCTCTGAATTCAGTAATGAATTGATGCAATGAAGCTCAAAATGTCAATGACTTCATTACTAAAGAGTCTACAAGATATCAAACACAGTAGTAGGATGAGATCTCAAAGTTATCCTTTTCCTATGTAAACTTAAAATGAAAAGTCAATAAATGATGCGATGCAAATCAACCATAAAAAACTAACCAAGTCACCCTACAAAATTACTAATATTTAAGAATAACATATTTCCTACAAACATCAAATAAATCGAAAATATTAGCAAAATCATATGTACTCTCATGATATAAAAAAGTTCAAAATATTTTGATATTTGAATAATCAATTAATTTAAAAACATATCACATAATTTTTATATATTTCTATATCTAATACTTAAAAATAGATATTTATTTATCTAATACTTTTATATCTAGAAAGGTTACTTATCTAACACTTTTTTATACCTAAAAAAGGTGTATTTATTCTTAAAAATTGAATGATTGTGATATTTTTGATGTGATATTGAAATTTTGAGGCTAAATATGTAATAATATTTATTTAGATGTTAAATTTGTAAATATATAAGAATTATTTGTTACCCATGTAAATTCCTCTTAATTTAAACATTTTTTGCTTTTTAAAGTTGAAATCAATAATAAGTTCTCGTTGTCATTTTCACATCCCTCATTAATTATGCCAATTTTGTTGTCCGCATTTTTATAACGCGATAAATGTGCGGTCACTGCCACCTATTTTTCTATCAGTGGGCGTCGCATGCGGATTATAATTAGATTGTTTTTTTCTTCGTCGTCGGCGAATTAAAACAAAAAAGAGTTCATCAGAAAATAATAATAAACATAATATATCGTTATTCATAAATAACTTATGAGATATTATTTATAATTTTAAGATAATTAACACAGATCGTAAAATTATAAAAATATATGAACATAATTGTAAGATAAATTTTTTATATATTTTGAATTGTAATAAAATCTGTGGTTATGAACTAATTTAGTTAATGAAAATTTTAAAATTCATGATAAGAATTTGAATTCATATTTTATTTACATCATAATAATAAATCAAATCTTAAGATCTTTACAAAGTATTAAAAAAATCTAAAAAAAAAAATCAAGCAATATAATAGTGGAGACACGTGATGATAAATTTAAATTATTTATGATATCGTATAATATAAAATAATTAATGTGGTCAACGTACCCTATTTAATTTTGATGAATGTTTAAAAATGTTACAAGTGACATTTAATTAACATATAAGATAAAATTATGTTCATTACAAATCAATTGGGAACAATTTGGAGGCCGACGGTTATTTTTTGGTTGATTTTGCATCTGACTTTCATTAACCGACTTTTTTATTTTGAAGTTTACCATGCGGAAATAACTGAGATGCTACCACCATCGAATTGTTTGATAATATTGAGCGATTTCGATGAAGTCATTGATATTTTAAAGAGGCTTCATCTACATCAATTCATTAATTAAATTCAGCACTAACAGCCATTACCTCATTCACCGGGAGATAGAGAAGTGCTTTCTTTCTGGCATTCCTTTCACCCCAAGCAAGAATTGTAGGATGCCAAACATGGGAGAAGGTCATGGAAGAAATCCGCCATTTAGTTCGATTATAAGACTACGCAGCAGATATAGCTCGTTGCTCGTGCAACGCTTTGTACAATCAGACATACATTTTCTCGTCAAATCTTTTTTTGTATATCACAACTATGGGTGCATCAAATTGATTTACGCCAATGACATAGATAAATTTGTTGAATAGCGGAGCCATCCGGCTTTCTAGTTTCACAATTTGATGGTATTACATCAAAGATTCATACCACAGACACGTATATGAGTGGATTTGTCACTCTTCTTATAGTATGTTTTATATCTTCGCTATGTATTATTTGATGCAAGTTAACTTACATAAATATTAATAAGCATCATGAAGCCATCTCCATTTGCAAACTCACGTATGCTGCGATGGTCGAAAATAAAGTTTCCAGATGAAGCCTTCACTAGTTCAGGAGGACACCAGGTAACATATAATAATATCACTTAGTTCATATAATAATGTATTTATTTATGTTGTAGTCCTCACATTTTTTTGTCGGTTAACACAGTGCTTCCATTGAGACATATCGTAAGAGGAGACCGCTCTCAATCATTTTCTCCTGCCCAACATGCAATACATGTTGAGCCTGATAGCAATCTCATTCTAAGTCCATTGAGTTCAGCCTCCATTGAACATTCATATGTCTCTCCTTGATATTCTCCCTCATCTAATGTATCTAGCCTGCCCTCTGCTACTACCCCCATAGAAGGCTTTGCGGTGGAGAGGATACTTGCAGGTTTTAGGGACTTGAAAGATATAATATCTTCTTTTCAAGCAACAATGACAGAGAGAATGGATGGGATTGATTTGTGTTACTACTATCGAGGAGGTTCTTGCTGGGCAGCAACGGGTCCTACCATCCCTACTGTGGGGAAGCTCCTATGGAAGTCACCACAGGGGGAACTCTTGAGGAGGCAACAAGGGGAAACTCTGAGGAGTCAGGCGACCTATGGAGGCTACCAGAGGAGCTTCCCTGTGGAGGCTAGCAGTGGGAGTCTCTGGGAGGCAACTACAACCCTCATGGATACTTCCACTTAGAAGCCCCTGAGGTAGCCTCCACTGGGAAGCCCACTGAGTCCACCATGGAAGCTATGGGAGGCCTCCAATGCACATGAAGATGCTCAAGCCTTTCAGAGATTGAGCTGGTGTGATTGCTCACAGATAAGGAAGAGGAAAGCTATTAGTTCCCCTTCACACACTACTGAAGTCACAACAAGAATAAGTGATGTGGTGGCCTCCACTCAAGATCGACAAGAAAGATTAAGTTACTTTCTTTTAAATTTGAGATGATAGAAATGATTTCACTAAATTTTTTTATAGGTTCACAAAGATGAGCCAATAAAGGTCGATGACCCATGCATGCTATCGTTGTGGTGGAGGAGCATCAGTCGGAGATATGAATCATCTCAGTAGATCGATCATTAATTCATAGTGAATCTAGCTCTTCATCACTAACTTTCATCGTTAGTAATTTCGTTGCAGCCAGCAGAGGCACATCATTTTGTTGAGTTCTCATCCAGAGCTGTTCTGCCTAAGCCGATGCTCCATCTTATTGACACATCATGCTCCCAATTCGAGGACAAGTAAGTCAATCTTCAATCAGCTCCTTCATACATAAAATAACATATTCGTTTAATTAAGCTCACTTTAAAATATTTATCACTTACAGGGGTGATGCAGTATTCACGACTGGGAATATCATTATTGCACGAGGGCGATGAGTTCGACGATCAATATCTCTCGATGCACACGCTGATTTTATCCTTCTTATTGGCCGGGAGTACTGCTCGTCCGGATCAGATGTCCTATTTGTACATCTCATGCTTGCACTAGGTAAGTTACCCCACATATATGCAGGGTATTACAATTCAATCATTATTTGTATAGATGGAAACTACAATTTATAAACGTTCTCTTCTTTTCTTACAAAGCTATGCAAAATATGGCCTACACAAGTAAAGAAAAATGTTCATCCAACATGTCACTGCAGACAGTGTGTCAAGGGCTGAGCTACTCTTACTTTCAATTATAGATACTCAACACTGGACACTCCTGGTTGGGCATATTAAGCTAGGGGCCTGGTATTTTTATGACTCATTACCAAAACCAACCCATAAGGTCATTCTTCCAGAGATTGTAAGAGTTATTTTCAATTTGGTTTCCGTAAACTAGTTTTTTTAACCCCGCTTATTGACTATACTTCTTACTATTCAGATCAAATTACTTGTTGAAGATGCTGATCAGTCTTTTGTGAGCGATCCCATAAAATGGCCAATCGAAATGGTGAGTGGGTCGCTTCCAAGATAAGGTGTTAATCTGATATCACAAGTACATGGAGGCAGCAATTAGTAAATCTCCACTTAACTGGGCTGACCACCAAGATTGGCATAAGAAGATGAATAGCTTTAGGGCCGAGTTCGCTTACGCTATCTTTTATTTGAGAATGAAAAAGAAAAACTAAGAATTATACATTTAAAGTTTGATAAGTAGGAAATAATTGTATAGGGTTCATTTATTTTTTTTAATATTATTGGGTAGTTTGGATCTTTTATTATTAGCAGAGAACACCCAGAATTTGGTTGACGGAATGTTTTTGGATGTGTTTCATCTGTGCTCTATGTACTCTCCTGGGAGTGCACAGTATTTCATCTATTTTTCTTCAATTTTCCATGGCAGTTTTGGATAAATTATGATTAGTAGAAAACATCTGCAACAATCTGTTTAAAGCTGGGTTGCTCTACTGAGATGTGTTTCATCTGTACTCTCTGTGTTATTTATGTTATCTGTGTTCTCTATACTTTCTGTACTGTACTATCCTGACTCTCTCTGATTTCTCGCATTCTGTACTTCTGTACTCTATACTCTATTCCAAAGCAAGTAGAAGGCAATTATAAGAATATTTGAGGTGTTATGTAGCTTAACTCTTTGTATTGTCCTCATAGTACAGATTATTTGCTTATTTTTTCCCATTTCTACTTTTGCTTTGTAGGACGAAGAGGAATTGTTCACTATAACCTTAAAGTAAGTTGGATGCTCCTAGGTTGCCTTTTTATGAGTTTTCTGAGCAGTTTTGCATGTGTATACTCTCTATACTCTGTAATCTATGTACTCTCTGTTCTCAGATGCACTCTCTCAGACTCTCTACTCTATACTCTCAGACTCTCACTCTCTATACTCTCTCTCTGTACTCTTTGTACTCAGATTTCTCTATACTCTGAATTTATATCATATTTTAAATTGAGATCAACTAAAAAAGGTGAAGCTAAAATTTATATTATCTAAAATTTATGTTATACTCACCACATTCGAATACCTCAACTGAAAAGTATGAGAAGCAATATGAACTACTTAGCATGTGAACGTAATATGTAATTACATTTCTATTAGTCAAAATCATGCTTCTTAAAACCTACTTTCTATTGAAACATGTACATAAAATAGACAAATATATTCGATGATGACCAACGCCTTATTTAAAATATAAATTTTGAAGGCAAGCAGAAGCAAATTATATATTTTAAGATGATGAATTATTTCAAATAATGTAATAACTGAAAATATCATCTGAATTAAATTAATATCATTGATAAACTTATAAATAATTACTAAACTAATATCGTCAATACTAATATAGTCATCATCACAGATTTTTTTTTCTTTTTCATAAAATGTAGAGTACTTTATAGAGTACATATATCAAACTATGTAATGTCTACAATGGAAATCAGCTCATTCTCGTAAGTAAGGTAGACTCATCAATCAAATACTGTAATTTGGTAAAATATGAGAGATTTAGTTGCCACAGTCTGAGGATTACAAAGTTATGTACCCTCTATACTATCTGTACTCTCCTACGAGTATAAAGCTTTCTGGGCATTTTTATAATAATAGTACGTTTCAGAATAAAGCTGCTCAAAAGAAGAAAGTCATCCTGACAAAGAAATGATTGCACAGTCTGGAGCATGAGAAGGTCATCCTAAGCATCTGCGCCTTCCTAACCGAATCTCAGAGGTGAGACCTGCCGTTTAAGTAAAAGAAAGTCATCTTGGAGACTCTAAAGCTTTGCAGAAATGATTGCACAGAACACATAACTAAATGATATCATGCATTGAAATATTTTTCCTGTAATAATATCCATCATCAACTTAGTATACCCTTCAGCCGAATGACTGATTGTTGAGCTCGAGTTGAATTTTTGAGGTAGAACATCGTATCAGTTAATAATTTTAACAAAGATCGGCGTGTATTCGCGTATCAAAAATACTGGCATAACAGAGAAAGGTGTTGCAAGGGGTGACAAAACACGTTCTGCGATACTATCAATTTGAACTTTGGTTTCTGTAATAACAAAAATATGATGGTTTGAAGATTAGCAGTAATATTTTAAATACTACAAATTAAGAGGCAAATAGAGATTTACTCTTGGCTTTCTTGGATCTCTCCCAATGTCCCTTAAGCCATGCGTTGGAAATACCCTTTGACGCGTTTAACCGGATCCTTCAAGATGTCTTTTCCTTGTCCGTGGGTTGACTTTCTTCTACCTACTGTCACCGGAAGAGAATTCCCACTTATTATAGAGTCGACATCGTCGTATAGTTTTTTTAAGGATTGAAGCATATAGTCCTCAACTCTATTATTATCCCGTGCCCTCACACTTATTTGATATGCATATCGACTAACGTTATTCTAGAAAATAATGTCAGTAGTATTTCCATATGTTCCTTCCACATCTCTTAATTTTCTATATGCACTATCGATAAATATCCTCTTGCTCGTAGACCATCGATGAGCGATACTTATCGAATGCACATTACATCTTTCGACTAAGAACTCCAATACAATGGGCACAAAGTAATCCCATCATTTCAAATTTCTTACAAGTACAAGTTACATCTGGGTTGTCCCATCAAATGGACACCCATGTTTTGGATGATTTTTATTCTCTAAGTTTCTCACCAAATACTAATGGTCACATCATTCGATCGATAGGCCTCTAACTCCATGCAAAAAATTCTTCCTCAAATATAGTATAGCTTTCTTGTATAAAACATAGCAGTTATTTTAGAATTGACCGGTCTTAACAACATAACAATCGATGCCTACACTTGAAGTCTTCGTCATGTTCATTCCGGTGCCATGTCTCCATAACCTTTTCCAACCCCAAGAAATAATCTGTGAGTGAACTTGTTAGTTTAGAGATTTTGTGATATATGTTGTTCATTGACTCCACGCTTGACAAGATGCTCATGCAATGAGTCTTTCGAATATAGGACCACTTGGATCTAATTTTATAAAGCTCGATAGCCAATGATGATTATGCAAATTGCCTTCTTCTAGCATGCACTCTTTAAACACTTCCTCGAGTCACATTTGCTCATGCATGCATAAAATATCCCTTGTACCTCTTATTACTATTAAAGCGGAACCTTGGAAAGAGCTTTCTTCAAATATGTCATCGGCATAACCATAGTATGCGTAATACAATTTTGATATGCCATAGCCCCGATCTTGATCGTGAATATTGTGTAGGATGTCTCTACTCATCAACCAAAGAAATATCTAGAATAGCCATGAGAATGGCTCAATCATCTCTTCTGATAAAAAGGCTACTCCAAATAGCACATTTTATCAGTGATGATTCACTCCAACAGGAGGGGCACAAATAAGATTATATTTATTGAATCGATAACTTGTATCAAAAATTATCACATCACCAAAATAGTCATATTCTATCCTAGACATGTCATTGCTCCAAAAAAAAACTTACTAAGCAATCTGACTCATCAACTTGTACATCTCATGCAAACATCCCGTCCGCTGCTTGTCTTTCCTTGAACAGCTGTATTAATGCATTACTGTCACCATTCACAATCCTCGATCTTTTCTCTTTCTGAATAAAATTGAAAGCAACTCTTTTTGTGAATCTAATATTCTCTACACCGCCAACCTCCTCACTTAGTTGAATGCATCAGTTACTCTAATTTCAGCCTCTGTCATTATCTTCAACACGGAAACCTTTTCATCGCTAATGCATCTCAGGTGATGAGAAGATGTAGGTCGATGGCTTTTGAATGATTATGACTTTCTATATATTTTTAACCATCCACCTCGCCCAAGTCAACAGAGAATCTAATCATACAAGCCATCCTTGTATCGCTGAATTTTGCTAAGCCATTTAGATGGCGATTTCTTTCGACCGCTTACATAAAAAATTTTTGATTTCAATTTCTTGGAGTTTGGCCAATAACTAGTATGGTCCTTCCAAACACTGAAGCCAGTTTGATGTGCGTAGTCACAGTACAGTGCATACGCCTCCGTTTCATTCTGAACAATGGTGCCAAAAAGTTTTCTCAAATTTAGTATATTAGACATCACGACTTCATCATCGTGACGCCATTGACCGATTCACCGCCTGCATACTCCACATAAATGTGACATGTAAAATAGCTTCACAAATAAACATATTCCCTCCAAACAGGCCAAAGAAAGTGAAAAAAATGAGCTAAATACAGAGAGTACAGATGCAAAAATCATCCAAACATCCCTCCAAATTACTTCTAATGTAATGTAATGAACAAATTTCTTCCAAACAAAACTAAAAAAATGGTAAAGTCGTCAGACTCAAGAGAGTAGAGATGCATGCAAAATAACACTAAAAAACCAATCAAACAACATCCAAACAAGTAAAGAAATCATCATAGAAACATAAACAGTATTATATCAAGTTACCCATGAGTTGAGAAGAGTACAGAGAGTACAGAGAGTATAGAAAGTACAGAGAGTACAGAGTATAGGCGATTCTTCAGTAGTGGTTCTTTTGCTTTGTATTTTTACCTTCAAGATGCTCTTTAAGGGCTTCCTCACTAAGTGACCACATATAACACATTCTCTATACCATAAGACCTCCCCTCTGTTTGACATCCCTATTAACTTCACTTCATGATGATCTTTAAGGCTTCTTTGCTTATGCGCTTTTGCTGTGTTTTTACCTTCAAGATGCTCTTTAAGGGCTTCCTCACTGAAATCGACTCAGATAAAGACATTACCTCTATTCCATAAGACCTTCTCCCCTCTGTTTGACATCCCTACAATTACTGCAATTTCATCGGGGGTGAAAGGAATGCACTGCCCACCAAGAAAGAAAACTTGCTTCTTTATGTCCCAACAAGACAGGATTGAGGTAATGGCTATTGAGTCTTGCTGAATTTCATGGAGTCTAATGAATTGATGCAGATGAAGCCTCTGTAAAATATCAATGACTTCATTACTAAAGAGTGCTGCAATGGAATGTATAGAGCAAAAAAAATCTCCTAAAACCATCCAAACAATGCCAAATTGCTTCCAACGGAATGTACTCTCAACAACCAGACTAAAGAAACTGGACAACATGACCAAAAATCATATGTACTCTCATGAGAGTACAGAGAGTACAAAGAGTACAGAGAGTACAGAGAGTACAGATGCAATAAAATACTAACAAATCAACCAAACAACCTCCAAATTATGCATAATGAACATATTCCCTCCAAACAGGCCAAAGAAACAAACAAAAAATGACTAAAAAACTGAGAGCAGAGAAGAGAGAGAGAATAGATGAATGAAAATAATCTCAACAATCACCATGAAATTGAAGAAAATGACCAAAAATCATCACTTCAGATGCAAAATAATACTAAAAAATAACCAAACAACCTCCAAATTATTTCTTATATCAGAACATATATTTCCTCCTAACAGCCAAAAGTGAAAAAATAATCCAAAATGCTCGTACTGATGATGCAAATCCTCCAGAAATCATCTAAACATCCCTCAAAATTGCTTTCACTGGTATGTAATAAACATAATCTGAACAACCAGGCCAAAGAAACTGGAAAAAAAATAAAAATTATATGTACTCTCAAGAGTACAGATAACAAAATAATACTAAAAAATCCACCAAAACCTCAAATTGTTCGTGATGGATTGTAATAAACATATTTCCTCCAAACATGCCACAAAGTGGAAAAAACTGCCCAAAATGCTCTATACTCTCAAAAGAGTACAGAGAGTATAGAGAGTACAGATGAAAATCTCCCATAAAGATTAACCAAACAACCACAAAATTGCTTCTAATGGAATGTAATAATCATTTCTCTCCATCCAGGCAAAATAAATTGCAAAAATATTCAGAAAATCATTTGTACTCTCATGAGAGTACAAAGAGTACAGATGTAAAAATCCCTCAAAATAAGCAAAGTCTTCTTGGAAAGAACTCCAAACAGTGTAGGAAATATACGCTAAATAAAAGAATTTTAAGGAATAACACTAACAAAGCATAAAATCAGACGATACAAATCTTGAGAAAAAAATTATCGATGAATTTTTATTTAATACATCCTCAGTTATTTCCTCAAGGCCTTCGTTCTCCATCTTCATGGTTTTTTCGTAAAAAGTAAATGAGAAAATCTCTTTCTCTCTCTGAGCTCGATTTGCAAGAAAAAAATACACCCCTAAACCCTAAATCTAGATATATATTTAATTCCTCCTGCGCATTCTAACGAGGCTTCTTCTCCCGTTGTTTGAACGAGGCGGGTTGGACCAGGATAAATGGTGTGGTCGCCATCTGTTTACATAAATACGTAAGCGCTAAAACGGAAAAAATCACTGACAATCTAAGAAGATCGAGCATATAAAGCTATATGTGAACTCCTGACTTAATCTTTTCTCCATCTTTTAAGTAACGAACATACATATTTTATTGATAAATATAATCACACAAATATTGTGATCTTTTAAGTATAAACAAAACGAGCAAACCACATCCACGAAAGCCGCTTCACCTTATATTTTTTTGTTCCCTCTCCTCTCTATTTAAGAGACAATGGAGAAGCAAAAATCAACTGAGAAGAGAAATGGAAGCCATGTTTCTTCTCACAACAGCCTTACTTCTTTCCTCTCATGTCTCTCTTGCAACGGCCGCCGGCCAGTCGGTCATCATCGTCGGAGCCGGATTCTCCGGTGAGCCGTCGAACTAACTTAACATACAGACTCGTGCTTTTCTGTTTTTTTTTTGGCTGTTATCCGGCCCAAAATTTTTCACATTTGGAACTAAGGGGGTGTTTGGCAACGGATTGGATTTATTTCAAGTAGGATTTACTAAATCCAGTATAACTGGATTTAGTAAATCCTGAGTGTTAAATCCGAAAGTGTTTGTAGATTTATTAAATCTAAATCCGGAAAAGATGTTTGGTAAGTTATGAGGATTTAAGTCTGTTATAATTAAATAATAATATTTTAAAATATAAAAATAAATAAATAAAAAAATAAAATATTAAAATTAAAATTCATTATTTAACGTAAGATATCGTTCATTACAAAATATAAATAAACATTACATTATTTGGATATAAGAAATTTTTTTTTGATAATACAAATTAAATTTCACTTGTTCCTTTCAAACAAATCTCTATCATACTAAACTACTACTACAAACAATCAACGCATTAAGCCTCATACATCACCGCAAAATAAATTAGGTATTTTTAACAACACAAACAACATACCAAGAATGAATGAAATTAATCCTGCATCATAAAATCACAATTTGAAGTCTAGATTTGCAAATCCAATTTACTAAATCCCGTATGATTTAAATTTGCACATAGGATTTAATTCAAATAGAATTTATGAATTTAAATTAATTATTTTATTTAATATTAAATAATAAATATTTAGAAGTTTTTTTATATTTTTTATCATAAAAAATAATAATAAAAGTCAAATAATTAAAAATAATAATAATATAAATAATAATATTTAAATTATATATAAATTAAAATTATAATAAATAATATTTAATAGTTATTCCAATAAAATTTATAAAAATATAATAAAAATAATAATAAATACTGATAAATATAATATTCTTAAATATATTTTAAATAACTAATAAAATATATAATTCTTCTTTCTATTGAGATAATATTTAAGAATATCGAATAAGTGAATAAATAATATTTGTTATTTAGTTTATTTATATAAAAATAATATAATTATATTTAAATTAATTAAAATATAATTATCATAATATAATATATAAATTAATTATAAATCTATTAATTAATTATAAAGAAGTAAATTTTTATAATTATATCTAATTTTAATAAATTATAATTAATTTAAAATAATATATTAATTAATTATTATCTAAATAATTTAAAATTAAATTAAAAATAAACAAAAATAAAAATAATAAACTGGAAAAGGAAAAGGATTGATATTTCCGTTAAACCCTCGCCTTCTAAACCCCTTCGCCCGCCGCGCTGAAAAGTGGAGGGCTAATGAAGGTAATCCTCGCCTTCTCTCCCACCCTCCTTCCGCGCTTCTCCAAGTTGAAGGAAACGAGAACGAAATGCGCTTGCTTTGCTGCTTGAGAGAGAGACGGATCAACGAGAGAAGAGGTTAATGCCCACGAGGGACAACCCATTCCCCACACAAAAAGTTCTTCGATTCTAACTCTAAACCGAATCGGCGGATTTAATAAACCGATTTACCTGCATTTTCTGATTTACGATTTATGCGACAAACGGATGATTAAATTTAAATCGTGAGCAGGTTTTGAGATTTACGCGGGATTTGAATGGCTAAATCCCTATAGTAACTCAGACGCCAGAATAACTAACATCGTCATACTGAGGCGACGAACCGCATCGGCGGCCGGATTTTGGTGCCGTTCGCCGGAATCAATGTGGAGAAAGGAGCAAACTGGGTGGAGAGTCAACATAATTTGGACCATCTCGAACCAGCTCGGCTTGAGAAAATTCTTCTCTGATTACGGCAACCTCTCGTCCAACACTTACAGGGAAGCATGAGTTTCCATCTTCAGTCTTTAGCTCTCTCAAATTCGATTTTTAGAGCTCCGGCAACCTAATTCAAATTTTAATTTTGACTTACATCGTAATAAAATTTCATCTTAAGGACTTAATTGAGAAGTTTTTTTTTCAAAATTTATTCATTTTGGACTTCCTAAGATTTAATTTGGCAGAATTTTTAATGAAAATTTAAGTAAGATTTAGCTTAAATGCTCCCTGATAGAGTTTTTTCAGATCTTAAATTATATTGTTGTCCATTATTTTATTTAAGATTTATTTATAAATCATTGATCCTATGACAGATAGTCATATAAATTTGTTAATTTTAAAATAACATTAACAGCTGTCATGCTGAAAAATTTTCAAATTTTATTTCTCTTGAGATGTGTGTGTATATATAAATATATATTCTTTCATCATGCAAGCGAGAACCAAGACCGGTCATCGTTCCATTTGACTTAAAAAATGGATTTTTATTTATTATACTGTTTTAAGAACGATTTTTGAAAATTTTCTTCTATTTTTCCCGAAAATAATTTTTTTTATAAATTTTAAATAGCACGGTTTTTTTTAAACTTATTTTAATGATAGAAGAAACAGAAAGTGATGGACTTACCTCTGGCTGATGTTTTGCAGAGGCGGGCTGTACGGGGCGGCGGAGGTTCACTCGGTGATCGATACCGCCGACGAAGTTTACGACGCCGGCGAGAAATACTCCAAGAGTCTGCCGAACAGCGGGCGGGGAGACATCACCATCCTCGCCTCTCAGCGCCTTCAAAATCAGTTAATCCCCTACCTCATTTAAGAGATTTTTTTTAAAAAATTTTTATATGCGATTAATATTTTGCACGATATTTTTTTTAACTAAAAAAGAATTATCAAGATATTATGATGCAAGGTAAGATAAAATATTTAAAAGTTATAAAATAATAATTCAAATTTAAAAACAATAAATGCATGACTTAATATTATCTTAAAAAAATATAAATAATTTTAAATTTTACATATTTATTTAATAATTATAATTATTTTGTCTTATTTGATTTTGAAGAGATCAAAAGAAAAAGTTTATCAATCCAAATGGCTAAGTAATGATTATTAGACAAAACAAGCGTTAACTTGATTTTAGTTAATAACTTCTTATTGCTTATTTTATTCATTAAATTAGAAATATTAATGTAATTAATATTTTCATGATAATTACTACCTACCTCTTAATTATCGTGATAAAAAATAATAAATAAACAGCTAAAAAGAATTATTAAAGTAAGCCCGTTTCCTCTTCCTGCTTTAATGAACTGTTATATTATCTTTACATTATGATGAAAGAATAATTAGCAATTAGTGATAAAGTCTTCATCCATTTTAATTTGAAAACAATGTGAGCAATATATAGAGTGATCGGATATTTTGGAATTACTTTCATTTAAAATAAAATTATAATATATTATTTGATAAAAGCCTACTATTTATAAAATTAGACAAACACATATAATTTATATCCTTTACATCATATTTGATTGGGATATATATATATATATATATATTGAAGCTTTTATGTCACTATCTTCAATTTTGGAGGATTTATATAGATACCATATAATTTTTATCTATTCATATATTTTATATTTAAAATTCAAATTTTATAACTATTATCTAAAATTTTAATATCATATAAAAATATTAATGTCATAAATTTTCTTAAATTAAATATTTATTGAAATATATAAATAAGAATTTTTGTAATATGTATATGTATAAATATTTTTATTTTTAAATATCATAATTTTAAAAACATCTTTATAGAAAATGTGATAGATGGGAGCTCTAGCAAAATTTTAATTTTCTTATTATTTTATTTTGCGTTATAAGCACTTTTGATTTTATTTTTATTTAATATATAAAATTTAAAAGAAGCATATTACAATCTGTCAATGACCAATCCCTTTCTGACATGTCTTTCCAAAATAAGATTTGTCCGGCTTTTTAGCTTTCTTAAAAACAGAAAAAAAAAAAAAAAAAAAACAAACAATGTACATTTTTTTTCTTTTTTGGAAAAGAAAGTACATTTGTATTTTACTTTCCCAAACAAATTTGCATTATTTTATGTTGTGTGAAATCCCATGTAAATACTATCTTTTTAAAATATATATATATATATATATATATATGACAAAATTTATAAAAACTTTTTTATTGAAAATAAAAAAATTCATGAGTCCTCCACTAGCTCTTGCTAATATTATTAAGGGGTGTTTGGTAATATATTAAATTTATTTTAAGGAGGATTTAATAAATTCAGTACATCTAAATTTAGTAAATTATGAGTTGTTAAATTCTGAAAATTATTTGGTAATAGATTAGTTAAATCTTATTAAATCTGGAGAGATGTTTGATAAGTTATTTGAGTATTTAAGTCTGTTAAGATTTTAAAAAAAAAATTTGAAAAAAATATAAAAAATAATTTTCTATCATATTTCATTTCAATTTGAGATATATTAAAATAATAATTATATCGATGGTACTTGATTTATACTAAATCTTAACTAATTCATAAATCTTAATTCATAATAATATATCAATTAATTATTAATATTATAAAATTAAATAGTTAAAATTAACTTAAATTATAAATAATATTATATTAGTTAAAATCAATTAACTATCAAATTACAATTATATTTAATAAATTATAATTAAATTTAATGATATATTAATAAATTATTAGTATTACTCAATTAAAATTAGCTTAAATATATATTAATTTAAAATAATATGTATTAATATTAATTATTAATTAATTAAAATTAATAACTATAAAAATTCTATTAGTAGATTAATATCCTAAGAATTAAACTACGGCATATAAATGGGTAAAATTATAGGAACTCTTACAAATTTTAAATTAGTTAACTATCAAATTTATAATAATTATAATTATATTTATTAAATTATAATTAAATTTTAATAACTTATAAGTTAATCATTCAATAATATTTTATTAAATTAGTTTAAATTAAGTAAAAATAAATTAAAATTATCAACTATTATATTAGCTAAAACTATTTAAAACTAATTATCTATCTAATGATAATTACATTTAATAAATAGTTAATAATATTAAATTAAAATTAATTTAATCATAATATTTTAACTAAGCCAAAATTAGTAATTAAATGAATTATTAAAATTAAAATTTTTTAAAAAGATTAAAAAAATGACGGTAACTGAAATATCTATTAAGTAAAAAAATATTATTCTGAAAAATAAGCATGAGAAAGTCCCAAATGAATGAAGCTTAAATTTCTTATCACTAAAATTTTATTTAAAAAAGATGATCATATGACAGTTTATATAAAACCCGTAAATCCATGCTTTCCAATAGGATTTACTAAATCAGGAATTTAATAAATATATTTTTTTAAGTTTGTCAGAATTTACTGAATTTAGCATTTAGCAGTATAAATCTTAAATAAATTCGTTATCAAATTTCTCTTAGTATTCATTATTTATTAAAATATTCAATAATTAACTACGGTTATTTTCTAACATATTATAGAAATTTATTAAGTCATAATATATTATAAAAATTTAAAATTATGTTGAAATTTTAAAGTATTTTTAATAATTTGTTTGAATAATAGATATTAGAATTTTTGTTACTCTTTATATCACTTAAATTAGAGGTTCAATTAGATTATTAAATCAACTATGTAAATAGTTTGAGCCTATTATTAATTGTTATTTGATTTCTTTATTTAATTATTTATATTAATTAATAAAATGATGTAATAATAAAAACAATACATTAGAATATACATTTAATAACTTCGGATTTTAAAACATTTCCTTATAGTTATCTTCATTCATTAAAGATGGGCCTTATCAAGTAAATTAATATTGTCTGCAAATACTGGGCTTTTAAAATCGGGTGAAATATATATTCTTATCCAAATCAAATAATAAATAGTATCTAAAAGTTTGAGCCAAATTAATAAATTCGAGGCTTTGTATTTAAAAGGCCAGCTTACCCGTCGGCCAGCCTTAAATTTTTTTTAAAAAAATTTATTATGCGATGAGCTTTTTACATCTATACTTAAATAACAAAATTTCATCTTATATTAATATAAGACTGTCTTATAAGTATTATTATGTATTAATTATAAAATATTATATATTATTTAATATAAAAATACTATATATTATTATTATTATATTAATGTATAAAATTTTATAATTAATATTTAATAATCATCTATTGACTGAACATCTAAAATGTAAAATTATATTCAAATTCTATACATAATAATTTCTTTTAATTTTTTATTCTGAGATAAAATACGATGAACTATCATTTAAAATGCCACCATTAGAAAACTATAGATCGATATAATTATAATTTTATAAATATTTTTATATAACTTATTTTATATAAGATAATAATTAATTGAACGATTTTATTTTACCGATCGCTACTCACAAAAACTAAATGCCCTTAAATTTTTTTTTAGAAGAATTTACTTCAATGCCATTTTGTGCGCCGTGCGACATTATCTCATAAATAAATCGCCTAAAAAATAATATATAAAATAAAAAAATTGGTATCAGAATATACATCATTTCTATTCTCGAATTTTGAACTGATTTGGGCTGATGTTTTTATATTTTAAAATTTTTTTAAAATCTAATTTCAGATCTATATGCACATATTTTACATCAATATTTTTAATATTTAATACATATAAAATTATTATATGTCAGACCATTTTAATCAAAATTGGTCTAGATGAATATTAAAATTCTCGTATTTAATTATAATTATTTATATCTTGAAATTTATTCTAAAATTTTAATCAGAATATTCTGATGAAAATGCTCTAATCAATTTTTTTATTTAAAAATAAAAATATGAAATATTGAGTTAAATCAAATTATTCACAAGCTAGCTAGTCATATTTAAATAAAAATAAATTAAATATTTTTTAAAATAAATTTTAAATTTGAAACATAATTGTTTACTGCAGTGCTCCGTCGTCTCCGGTAGAGATGGCGGTGGACTATTATATCTACGATTACGAGTTTGCGGAGCCGCCACGTGTCTCGAGCTTACAGAACACCGTGCTTTTGCCCACATTCGCTAATTTCGGCGAAGACGTATACTTTGTGGCAGACCAGAGAGGTTACGAGACTGTGGTACACTATGTGGCTAATCAATTCCTCAGGACCACCAAAGATGGAACAATAGTGGACCCCAGGCTCATTCTCAACAAGGTAAATTTATTATTATAAAATTTAATTATCTTATTTTAAAAGAATATATAGCAAGATTATAATTATTCATTTTGAAGTGATTATTTTATCACATGTGAGTGAATAAAAAAGAAAAGATTTGATTTTAGGATGAGTTTAATATTTAAATAATTGATTTATCTAAAATAAATTTAATAAATTTGAACCTCAATCTTATTGAAATTTTGATAAAGATATTTCGAAAAAAAATGAGAAATTCAATTATATATAATTTTAAAAAATTAGATGGCATATTATTTATCTTGAACCATTCAATTAAGAATGAACGTTAATCTTTATATTTTAAAATATGATTTTGATGAACCGTAGTTTAAAAAAAAAAAAGGAATATTTTAATAAAACTGCGTCTTTAGAAAATCAGTTGTAGAGTAAAGTTCTGTACTTCGTGAGTCAGAAACACACGTGTATTTAAAGCGAAACAATAAAACTCTAGAATTTTACGAAAACCTCAAAAGAGGGAAAAATCAAGGGCATAAAGCTTCCATATCTGTTTTGAGTACAAGATCTTCCGATCGGATTACAAAATTGTATATGAGAAATGGATAACATTCTTTGGCAAACGATGACGGCGAGTTGACGACGATATTGGCAACGGTTAATATGGATAATGACGATAGTGGTCGGTGATGAATCAGCAATAATGGTCGATGGCCGAGGATCAACTGGCGGTGATGGCGGTGGCCGGTGGTGGTTGGCGGGTTGAGTCATTGTGCTTGGAGGATCTTTAGAGCTCTCTCCTCTCTGCTTGCCTCCTTCTCCCTTCAGGCCTCCCCTCATGAGGAATGAGGATTTATAGGTGGAGGAGTGGCGTCTACTGCATGCAAAATTTGAACCACTCCTCTCCATCGGCGGCCATGATGATTCCTTGATCATATGAGGTATTTTGTGTATTTGAATGCTCAAATGATGTGAATTAAGAGATCTTGGGCTTGTTTGATTATTTCGTCAAGGCGCCGATTTGACTATAAATAAACACTCCATGTTTGAAAGCTATTTAGGGATTTAAGCGATATCCCAAAGTTTCTAAAATATTTTAAGTGCTTGATCTCGACCGTTTCAACTTTGGATGCTTACTTTCAAGATTCAAGATTGCTTCACTAGAGGAATTTTCAAGGTCATATCGTTTTATTTTTGGATGATATTATCTCAATCATCAAATATATATGCTATTTTAAAATAGTAAATTCTTCAACAAAATCAGTGGAGTCCATTAGTATATTTTGAGAAAACAGTCTTCATGTAAGCACAAGATTATACTTCTGAAAGCGGTCTTTCAAATTACAAAATATGTGTAGGTATGCTTGGCCCAGCATTTAGTTCTGAGGACCCATCTTGGGACAGCGTTTTAGGTTGATTACGCAGAATCCGGCCGCAAGAAAGGTATGCGCAGCTAAGAAAGGTGTGCGGCCTCATGTGGGGAACAATTGAACGGCAAGGTCATAATGGCAGATTTACAATGAACGGGTCGCGAAAACAATGGGTCGCGAGAACCGCTGAACGTATGAGGAACGCCTGGCGGATGGGAGGACATACGGTCGCGGTGGGTCGCTGGTAATGGCCTGAACGCCAGACGCGGTCGCTGGCATGGCCTACGAAATGCTGAACCGCTGAATGCGCAACGCGCTAGGCGACGCTGGTCGCAATACGAGCATGGCTGACGGCCGGACCTGGCCTGTTGGAGCGCTATGGGCGCCTCATGTAGCGGTTCAAACTTGCACCGCTTACCCGCTTTGAGCGGTTTGATTTTGAACGATTTTGATAGTTTTGAATGCTTTTTACCTTTTTTGTCCCTAAAAGGGTCTATAAAAGCTCCCTAAAGGAGAAGACACCTTCTCTTCTTGAGAAAAGGTCGCTCGGAGGCATCAAGACCCGTAGTTCATACTGGCAAGTGCCCGCTTTCCTCGAAAAGGTGTTAACTAATCTCGTCGACCGACCGGGATCGAGGCGATCAAGACCAGGGTCATGGCAATGCTCCGCTTGAAAGAGATGTTAACTCGCCTCGGACCGACCGGTTCGGAGGCGATCAAGACCCGACTACCTGGCTCCGCCTCCCTGAAGAGAAGAATGACCTCGCCTGGACACCGACGGAGGTGATCAAGAAGACGATAACCAAAGACCTGGGTTTGAGACGATACCGATGCGGGTCGTGGCGTGATAACCACGCATGGTGGTGACCGGCGAGATCACGGCCGGTCTACGGCGACCGGCAACGCCGATGACCGATCGGTTGGCGGCCGACGGAGTATGGTCGGCAACGAGAACCAGACTGGCGATGGGCACCGGTGTCGATAGTGAAGATTTGAGCGAAGTGGCGACCCAGATTACAAGCTGGTTGGCAACCGACGGGTTTTGGCAATGCAGAATCGGCAGAATGACGGCAAAGCGGTATCGATGACCGGCGAATATAGTCAGGATGACCGCCAATGGTGATAACCGGCGATTGCCGCGATGGTCTACGGCGCGGGACCGCACGGGACCGCCATAGGGTACGACGGGTTGGCGGCAAGGCGACCAGTCGACGGCAACGACGGCGTAATCGCCGCGATGACCGGGAGATAATGGTGATGATCGGAAGATTGCCGGTGATGGTCGGCGACAAGCGGCGGTGACCGCCATGTTGGTGGTCGACGGGTGGTCGCAACACAACTGTGAGATCGGTAGTCGATGGTGGCAATTATCGTAATCGGGATGACCAATTAATGATGGACGCCGGCGATTATGGCTACAAGATCGGGTTGGCTGGTCGGCCGACAGGGTGGTCAGCAGCGGCAATGACGGGTAGCCGCGTTAAGCGTGGAGGATTTTGACCTATTCGAGTTGTTGGTTTGTCACGATGTTAACACGATGATGTTAACTGCGAAGAGAAGAATCAACGGAGAATTTTGACCCATCCGAGGTTGTTTGTCGAGTGTTACCCAATGACGCCAACCTAAAGAGGTTGAATTGAATCCACCGAGGATTTTGACCTATCCGAGGTTTGTCGGTATTTGCTCAATGATGTTAACACGATGTTAACCTGCGTAAGAGGTTGAACTGGAGGATTTTGACCCATCCGAGGTTATTTGTCGAGTGTTACCCAATGACGCCATGTATATGGAAGAGGTCAATTGAATCCACCGAGAATTTTGACCTATCCGGTTGTTTGTCGCCCATGATGTTAACCGGAAGAGGTCGGAAGTCCACCAAGGACCTTTTGACCTATCCTAGGGTCTTTTGCTCGGACGCTAACCGCGTATGGAAGAGGTCGTAGGAAGTCCACCAAGAACCTTTTGACCCATAGTTGTTTGTCGAGTCTTTGCTCGATGACGTTAACTGTATGGAAGAGGTTGATTAATCCGGTGATTTTGACCCATCCGAGGTTGTTTGTCGAGTGTTACCCAATGATGCTAACTCTGAGGTCAAATTGAATCCGGAGGATCCTATCCGAGGTTGTTTGTCGTGGTATTGCCAATGATGTTAACATGATGATGTTAACCGTAAGAGGTTGAATTGAATCCGGCGGATTTTGACCCATCCGGGTTGTTTGTCGAGTGTTACCTAATGACGCTATATGGAAGAGGTCAATTGAATCCAAGGATTTTGACCAATTGTTGTCGGTATTTGCTCAATGATGTTAACAATGATGTTAACCGTGGAAGAGGTTGAAAATCCGAGGATTTTGACCCATCCGAGGTTATTTGTCAGAGTGTTACCCGATGACGTCAACATGTATGGAAGAGGTCGAATTGAATCCACCGAATTTTGACATATCCGGTTGTTTGTCGGTGTTACCCAGATGTTAACCTCGTGGAAGAGGTCGGAAGTCCACCAAGGACCTTGATCCTAGGTTGTTTCGAGTCTTTGCTCGATTAACCTGCATGGAAAGGTCGTAGAAGTCCACCAAGAACCTTTTGACCCATCCCAGGTTGTTTGTCGCAGTCTTCGATGACGCTAACCGTATGGAAGAGATCAATTAAATCGAAGATTTTTCGAGGTTGTTGGTCAGAGTCTTTGCTCGATGACGTTAACCTGTGTGGAAGATGTTGAATTGAATCCATTGAGGATTTTGACCTATCCGGGGTTGTCGAGTGCCCATGACGCAAAGCATGGAAGAGGTCGAATTGAATCCGAGGATTTTGACCTATCCGAGGTTGTTTGTCGTGTTACCCGGGCGACGCAACTGTATGGAAGAGGTCATGAGAAGTCCACCAAGGACCTTTTGACTATCGGGTTATTTGTCGAAGTCTCTCGATGAAGTTAACGTATGGAAGAGGTCGTAGAAGTCCACCAAGAACCTTTTGATCCATCCTAGGTTGTTTGTCGAGTCGACGACGCGTTAACCCGTATGGAAGAGGAATTGAATCCAAGATTTTGACTATCGGTTGTTGGTGTGCTCACGACGCAACTCGGTAGAGAGGTTGAATTGAATCCATCGAGAATTTTGACCTATCCGAGGTTGTTTGTGGCACCATGACGCTAACTGTATGGAAGAGGTCGAATTGAATCCGGTGAATTTTGACTTATCCGAGTTGTTTGTCGAGGTGATGACGCTAACTGCATCGAAGAGGTCGAAGTCCACCAAGGACCTTTTGACCTATTCAGGTTGTTTGTCGAGTCTTTGCCGACGGCGTTAACCTGTGTGGAAGAGGTTGAATTGAATCCGTTGAGGATTTTGACCCATCCGAGGCTGTTTGTCAGAGTGTTACCCAATAACGCTAACCTGTATGGAAGAGGTCGAATTGAATCCGCTGAGAATTTTTGACCTATCCGAGGTTGTCTGTCAGGGTGTTACCCGATGACGTTAACCTGTATGGAAGAGGTCGTGGGAAGTCCACCAAGGACCCTTTGACCTATCCTAGGTTGTTTGTCAGAGTTTTTGCTCGATGACGCTAACTATGGAAGAGGTCGTAGGAAGTCCACCAAGAACCTTTTGACCCATCCTAGGTTGTTTGTCGAGTCACTCGATGACGCTAACCTCGTATGGAAGAGGTCAATTGAATCCAGGATTTTGACCTATCCGAGGTTGTTTGTTACCGATGACGTTAACCTGTATGGAAGAGGTCATGGGAAGTCCACCAAAGACCTTTTGACCTATCCTAGGTTATTTGTCAGAGTGTTACCCGATGACGTTAACCTGTATGGAAGACGTCGAATTGAAACATCCGTTTGTGGTTGTAACCAAAGTTGCTTCTTAACCTTGGTCTCGTTTTTCCATGAGTATGAGTGGAAAAACATAATTTGCAAAGCTACATCTCTTCTCAATGTTGAAATATCCTCCAACTTGACTTGTTTCTTGGGATGGAAATCGATTAGATGCTTAACATGGGTGATCTTCTGAGATTAAGAGTTGCCCCCCAGTTTTAGACAAAATTTGAAGGAACAGTTTGATGAATCTTCATTCTTCGCCATTGCCCTTAAAAGCTTGAAATGCTTCACCTCGATGGTGGTTTTGATCTTGTTGGAAAACTTATCACATACAAGATGAAATAATGTGAATCAAGATCCCACTGATTCGCTGGCCAAACCGCTATGCCAAGCTGGGTAGAGTAAAAGTTGGGAGTCCAAAGACACAATAGTATTTAAAGAGCGAACAATAAAACTCTAGATTTTTACGTGGAAAATCTCAAAAAAGAGGGAAAACCACCTGGCCTAAAAAGCTTCCACTATGTATCCGTTTGAGTACAAGATCTTCCCGATACCGGATTACAAAATTGTATAGAAATGGACAATGAACAAGAATGTATGAATGTTGACGACCACGACATGAATGATTAAGTTGACGCCGATGACCGACGATAGTGGTGATGACCGCATAATGGTCGACAACGTGAGGATCAACGGTGGCGGCCGTGATGGCCGGTGGTGGTGGTTGACGTTGAGTGGCGACGACAGGTTTGAGGATCTTTAGAGCTCTCCTCCTCGCTTTCCTCCTTCTCCTTCACTTGGCCTCCTCATATGAGGAATGAGGCTATTTAGATTGGAGGAGTGGCGTCTCAGAATATACGCAAAATCCAACCACTCTTTCCATCGACGGCTCATGATGATTCCCTTGATCATATGAGGTATTTTGTGTATTTGAATGCTCAAATGATGTCGAATTATGAGATCTTGGCTTGTTTGATTCGCCTGCTAAGACGCCGATTTGACTATAAACACTCAATGTTTCTATTTAGGATTTAACCGATATCCCAAAGTTTCTAAGAATATTTTAAGTTACCAGCCAACTTCTGATCGGGTTTACGCATCAAGATGCGTTTCCGACTGTAGGAATTTTCAGGATCATATCAAAAACTTATCAAAATTAATTTAAAAATCATTATATTTAATTTAAATAAATAAAATATCTGAATAATTAATTAGAAAATTTTATATTACATTTATCGTACAATAATTTTAATAAGTTTGAAATATATTTAGTAATTTTCTAAAAAAAAACTTACCAAATAATATTACTTGCCTACCATTTTTAAAAATAATATATTTTTAATGCATATTATCTTTAATTTTAGGTGGTCAGAGTAATCGAACATTCACCGAGAGGCGTTACTGTCAAAACAGAAGACGGATCGACCTATAAAGCAGATTACGTGATAGTTTCAGTTAGCCTCGGTGTGCTTCAGTCCCAGCTCTTACAATTTGTGCCAAAACTCCCAGTAAGTAAACAAAATTAAATATTTATTTTAATATATATATATATATATATATATATATATATATATATATATATATATATATATATATATATATATATATATATATATATATATGTAATTTTATATTGTTGGAAGTTTTAATTGTCAACTTGCAACCGCAGGAATGGAAGATCCTTGCAATATATGAATTTGATATGGCTATATACACAAAAATTTTCCTGAAGTTTCCGTGTTCGTTTTGGCCCACCGGCAATGGAACACAGTTCTTTTTATACGCAAGTGAAAGGCGTGGATATTATCCTGTTTGGCATGTAATTTAAACTTAATCGCCAAATCTACATACAACTATGTGAGATCCCCTATGAATTATTTTTCTCCGTTATGTCTTATTAAGTATCAAATTTTTATTTAATTCTAATAAATTATGATCATTTTTTATAAATCATAATCAAATCTTTTTAGGTCTATTTTTATCTTTCTTAAGATAAGATAAATCTAATATATCTACACACCTACCTAACTGGGTCATTGAACGGCCGACATTTTATATGACGAAACCATCTACGACAACTCTCTCTAATCTTATTTATCACTGGAGAGCCTAACCTATTCACATATATATTCATTTCGCATTTTATCCATAAGAGTAAAGTCACTGAATCACCTGAGCATCCTCATCTCTGCAGCACCTAATTTAATTTTATGCTTTTCTTTTACTGGCCAATATTCTGTGTCATAAATCATTACGAGTCTTACTACAATCTTATAAAATTTTCACCAAATCTACATCTACAAAAAAAATTATTCAAAGAAAAATACAAATTTAAAAATTACTCTGGTAAAAAGATTTAATTAGAATATTGAGATTTTTTTTTTTTTTTTGTCATGCAGCATTTTGAGAGAGAATATACAGGAGCACATGTCCTCATGGTGACCCTCACTGACGAGGAGTCGAGGCGGATCGAATAGCAACCTTACTCAGAGACGAAGGCAGAAGCCATGGAAGTGTTGAGGTCAATATTTGGGAAGAACATACCAGAGGCAACTGACATTCTTGTGGTGGTGGTCAGATAGATTCTTTAAGGGCACATTCTCAAATTGGCCAATTGGTGTTAACAGATATGAATATGATCAAATTAGGGTAATGGATACGTTTCCAACCCTTTTGTCTTCAATTAAAATAAAGTGAAATTTACATACATAGCACATGATTCTTATGCCATTACATATCTAACCCTTAACAGCTTGCTATTTATAAAAATAGTATTTTTACTATACATGAAAAGATGTATTTTACTTTAAAAAATTAATAATAGTGCTATTTTTACATAATATGAAAGATTTGAAAATTTAGATGTTAGATATATAAATATATAAGAATTGTATGGTGTACATACCCATAAAATAAATTGTATCATGCTTGGCTTGAGGGGAATAACATAATTATTTTGTTATCACATAAACAATTTTGAATTAATTTTTTATGATTTTTTCTCGCATAATTGGATTTACTTTACCGGAGAGCATACGAGCGAGCACTATAATGGTTATGTTCATGGCGCTTATCTTGCAGGTAAATATAGATATGTTCACATGTGTACACACGTGCGCTCACATACACACACACAAAGTTTAATCTGACGAATATTTATTGATTCTTCGACTCAGGGATCGATTCGGCCAACATATTGATCAAGTGCATTAAGACTGGAGATTGCAAGTACATTGTGAAGGAAAGATGCTCATGATTAATTTAGCAAGGTTTGCATGATTGTGATGATAAGCTTACTATACATGCAATTTGTGTTAAATAAAAGTGATTTTTGATAAAATTTCTAATGAAATATTTAAAAGGTTCTTCCCATTTAAGAGATAAAATTATTACAATTTGATTAGGATTCTCCTTATAATAAGTGCTCATTTGGTTGCAATAGAAGATAGTTTCAAAAATGATAAAATAAATATTAGTCTATGAGAAAAGCTAATTAATTAAGCTCAACTTTTAATCTCTCATCAACTGATATGATTATAGAAGATAGATTAAAATATACTGATTGAAAGTAGTTGATTAATATGTCTTACATTTATTTATATTTTTGCAGGCTGAAATTAAGCTTAGTAGGAGGGGGTAGTATTGTGTTGAGAACAATTAGTTGAGAGTTTCTGTACTGTTATTATTATTATTACTATTTTAGAAGCAAGCTTTTCATTTTGTTTGTTCATGGATCAATAAATAGAATGTCTAAGTTTCATTAAGCTAGTTTAGTTAGCTTTGTACTAGAATTATTAACCTGTATTTCATTAAGTTATAATCATGGTGTGAACTGTCACTTGTTTGAAGTGCATATTCCGATCGTAATTAATTCAAAAATTTCATTAAATTTCCCTATTCATCCCAATTATGCTGAGACACCAAGTTTTAAAAAATATATAAAATAAAAAACAGTGCAGCATATATCAACGGTCCTATCACAGTAAAGTGGATTCTTCAACCATAGTTTACAGATACAGAGACAAGTAAATACGTCTAAAAATAATGTTGTTTATTATGACATTATTTAGTAATTGGCATAATAATGTTTAGAAAACAATTAAGATTTTGCATAAAATGTTGACAGTATTGAGGGAAGGTATTTACATACCTCATTTCTCCTTGGGAAGACTGTTGATCTCCCCATACATAGTATGTAACCTTCCATTCGGATTTCAAGCTATGATTCCTCCTCCATCGCCCTCAAGAATTTTCTACCTTCCTATAATTTGATTGATTCTTTCTGTGAGATAGTAGCTCAAGAAGTTCTACCAAAGATATATACATAATGAAATAGGACAAATAAAGATGAGATCGAAGATATTCAAGATGCCACTCAATTTCTCATTGATTTTGCCTACATGTTCATCTTCGCCGATATTTAAATAGATAACAAACCAAAGATGATTGATGTCAAATGCAAACATGCTGAACCTTTTATGCCAGCTCAAGAAATTATGACATTCAATGCTGTCCTAAAGATGACATCTTCAAGGAGGCTCCTTTCTTTTATGCACCTGAACCACGTACAAAAGAGGACAATGAAAAGGATGATGATTGAAATGAGATCGACATTCCAAAATGACCCTTTTGTCTTTCCCCAAGTGTCTATTATAGATGGTATCGTAGAACATGCAAATATCCAAGCTCAAGCCCTTCTGGTGGAGAGACAAAAGATGGGTGACACTGAATAGCCTCATCTAATTCAAAGCACTTGTGGAGTAAATCATCTTTTATAAATTATAGGATGTTGCATCTTTTATATTTTTGTTAGTCACTTGTTTGATTCCTTCGATCACAAGGAGAGATAGACTTAGATAAAAAGTTGGATCACCATGATTATGAGTTGCACACTCAGAGCAAGAGAATTGAAGTTCAATAATTGAGTAATGAAACTAGTAACAAGGAGCATTATGCAATTAACAGTAAAATGTATGAACTATAGATACTTAAATGATCAAGTGTAATAGGCTTTATCAAAAATAAACTCTAGCTCAATGATTTCGATTTACATAGTCGATTACTATAAGATAAAGATTGGGTTCGTTGAGATGGGTATCTATATTGTGGCATGCCTCAAATACTTTTCTTTTGAAACTCCCCAGGATTCCAATATTTTGGCTTTGTATGAGAAGACTTGAAAATATCTGACATCCATGCGATATGTCTATTAAGACTAGAGTGGTGTATAAAGATACTGACTATATATCTCACCTAATTGAAAGTGAGAAAAAAAAATCTGATCATATATATATATATATATATATATCTTTTTATGAGAGTTTTATATTCCTGGTAGAATTGGTATCAGAGCCATGATGGGGTGATCCTTGGGGGGAGGGAAGGATGTTAGAAGTTTTCTTCCTTTGAACACCTACCCTGGATTAACCTATACTCTGTTCCAACTTCTCATGATTTCATTCGTCTTAGGTAAAATGGTGTTGGATATGAGTTGTAAGTTTTTTGTTGAGAATCGTTCGATGGAAGTTATGAACTAGGTTAGTTTAATCCTTATTATGTGTTCACATGAAGACTACCTCTTTTATCGTCTTCGTCTCTCCTCCCCTCTCTATGGCATCTTCGTCTTCTTCCAACGTAACTTCTAATCTAATGATTAGAAGGAATAATAATTAGTCAAGAACTCAAATGAGAGTTCCCCGAATGAAGAAGACCTAACAGATGGTCTCTTCCCAAAATTGATAAAACTATCAATTTGGAACCTTTTAAAGAAAAGTCTTGGTAAAATAGATAGAGCAGACCATTACATAGATCAAATGGACAAAACCATTATCTACTAACACATGAAGATCTGCATAAATTTATGCAAGACTTCAATCAAGTATATCCATATTGGGATGATACAGATAGCATTTAATCCCTTAACTCTCAAAGGATTAAATGCTTCTATATTAGCCAGTCTT
Source organism: Cymbidium sinense (assembly GCA_021442155.1). Taxonomy (NCBI): domain Eukaryota; kingdom Viridiplantae; phylum Streptophyta; class Magnoliopsida; order Asparagales; family Orchidaceae; genus Cymbidium; species Cymbidium sinense. The sequence goes on from CM038228.1 coordinate 43,473,941, forward strand.
AGAGATGGCAGATGCCTTCATTGGACGCAATCTTTCATGAGTGTTGTTGAGACTAGCCTCTGCCATGGGCCAGTTTACTTCAACACCTTTCCCAATCTGAGTTTATCTCTTTCTGATATAAACCTTTTTGAAGCTTTAAAATTACATTTACAGCTTTATGGTTATGATTTTCTCCCAGGTTCTGAAACTATTGCCCTAATTTTTAGAATTCATTTTCAAGTTTTAAATACTTTAAATCCTAGAGTTCAGAAAGTTGTTCAACCGACGAACTTCTACTCGAAACAAATCTTAGCATCTCATATTGCTACTAACAGAGTGATTAAATGGAATGAGGTGATATTTCCAAAATCATGGATCATACCATCTGCGGTCACACCAAGACCAACCATCAATCAAGATATTGATCAGATAATTCAAATGGCTGATGGCGATGTTGAAGTCAGATTCAACCCTCGTCGATCTATTACACTTCCTATTTCTCTCCTTCAAAAAAAGTCTAGATCGATGGTTCTCAAACTCCGAAATCATCCCGGCCTTCGTCATCATATTGGTGAGAGAAAATCAATCTTTCACTTCATCTGAAATGAACTTTAGTCTTAATGAGCTACAAAATAGGTTCTAAGACTAGAGAAGTTGTTCTGAAACAATACTTCTAACCAAAGTATGATAACTTTCGTACTTGGTATAGAAGTTTTACTTATGAAAACCAACGTCTCGAAATCTCTGATTTATATTTCGAGAAAATGAGAGAAAAAAATAGTCAAACAAACTATTCCTTTCCTTGGTTTTGGATTCTATGCTCAATTATCAAGTTGCTACTTTGTCTACCAAAAAATGGCAAACTGAGCAAGGAAAAAATATTGAAGCATCTTCTCTTCCATCAGTTGTAAAAATGGTGGATGATAAACCTCTAGAATTAGCGGATTTTAGAAAAATAAGTTCTGATCTATAAATTCTGAAAAAATTTATTATTATAATTAAAACAGCTTAATTATAGTAATAGTATACTTCAAATAATTATTGATCATCTTTTTTTATAGTCTAAAATTGATCGATGCTCATGCAAAAGGTAGCCCTACTTGAGAAAGCTTTTTACTAGTTCAAATCCTTTAGTAAAACCTTTTATTCAACCACCTCCTAAATTATCTCTAAAGTTAGGACCCTCTTCTGAAGACATTCAGAGATTGATTCTAAATTTAAGAGAAAAATATGTTGGAGCTCTGGAAGACATCAGCCAATCGGATGAAGATTCAAACGAATCCTCAAAGAAAGAAAATAATGTTGAAAGTTCAATTTTTTCAAGAATTACAAGATTCACATCCTCTTGATATCCAAAACTTTCTTATCCCAAGAAAAATTTAGAAAAATATTATTATAAAAAAATCGACACCTCCGGATTTATTATTTGAAGAAGATACCTATTTCGTAGGAAATTCCTATGATTGAGATTCTCTGTATGAATGGAATATTAATCGATTTTCTGAACATCAAATCATTCATACCCTTCATCGAATGCTTATGTTCGCTACTGTTGTTCAATCTAGACACCAAGCAGCAGCAAAACCTCATATTATCACTCGAGCCATCATTTTAGATTCTCGAACTCAAAGGATGGTGGGATAATTTTTCTCACTTTTATTCCTCAAAAGGAAGTCCTTCTTGAAAAATTAAGATCCCATCAGAATTAAATGTCATCCATCCCATTTTAGATGGTAGGATATTTTTCTAGCACGCGTTATGACGCTTTATGATGCCTATAGCCTCCATTGGAAACAAAAATTAATTGAAGGTCTTCCCAACCTTTTTGCTGAAAAGGTCAAAGCTATTCTCCGTCTTTACGATGGAACAATCCCATATGAAACACTTACATATGGAAACCTTATTTCTGCCTGTATTAAAACAGATTGGTTATTTGTTCTGATCTTAAATTAAAAGATCAAATGAAAAGGGAACAAAAAAAATTAATGATGATTTCTGTGATCAACAGTTACCTTCCAAACATAAGGGAAAAACAAAAAAGATTGTTTTTCTTGAAAACTCTCATAAACATAAAAGTGAGAAATTCAGGCATAAACCTAAGCATTTTCATCCCTCTGGTTCCAAAACTAAAGAGACAAGAGAAATAATAGATGATGTAGATCCTTTATATGCAGATATGCGGTCAAGAAGAAGTTAAGTGAACTTGATGAAGGGTTAAAAAAACCTAATGAAGATTCTTCGATATTTTGATTAGAAAAAAGCATCGAGGATGAAAAGGATTCATCCTCATCTTCATCGACGATAAATCTAGCATTACAAATCCTATGTAGATTATTATAAAATATTATTAATATGATGTTTATATGCTCATGAGCAAAAGATCAATTAATTAAACTTTTAGAACAAGTTAAGATAATTCAACTCATAAAATCATAAATCTTCTTAATGATAAGAAGAAAGATAATGGAAAAATTTGAGTTAAAGCCTCTACTCCATGGGAAGTATTTGAGAGTTGAGGCCGTTCATCTTCTTCTTGACTTCTTTACAATTAAAATGAGTTAAAGCGGTTAAAATGGAAGTTCAACAATTAAAAGTTGAACAAGATCGATGAATGGGCGTCTTATGGATCTAAATAAATCAAAAGGCGATTCATTTGAAAACATAGAAAGCGATTCTACTCAAGAATGGGGTTTCTTAAAAATATTCAAAAGATACATATATTTTCATTAAATTAATTATAAATAAATTTATTTTACCAAATTTAAATTGATAGCGAGATTTAAATTATACAGGAAGGGATAATTCCTTCTAAATATTTTGAAAAAACTAGCGGTTAAAGGCGTGAAGTCTTTCTGATTAAGTATAAATTATCATTTGTCATGTCAAGATGATGTTTGTATTCAAATGTCTTTTATTTTAGTCAAAATTTAACACAACATATTATTTTGGGAACTCTTCTTCCATAAATGCTAATAATAAATTGGTGTTTTCTTTAGAATAAAGAAATCACATTCTTTATCACCAATCTAAAGAAATTATCATAAATGAAATGAATAGACTTAATAATAAGTCTATGCATATCAATTATTTACAAGAAGAAATTACTACTTTAACAATTAAGCAGCGAATTTCTTCCCCTCAAGTTCAGGAGAAAATTAATCATTGTCTCCAAGATTTCCAGAAAGAAGTTTGTGGGGACAACCCAATTGCTTTCTAGGAAAAAAGGTTCATTTAGTGGAACTCTCATACATTGATAATTTCAATGAAAGGGACATCCCCACTAAAGCTCATCCTTGCCAGATGAACGAGCATTATCTTACTTTATGTAAAGCTGAAATTGCCGACTTATTAAAGAAGGAAATAATTCGGCAATCTTACTCTGCATGGAGCTGGACCGCATTATATGTAATGGATCAGCTGAAAAGGAAAGAGGGAGACCAAGACTTGTAAAAAATTACAAGCCTCTAAATAAAGTATTAAAATGGATTAAATATTCTATTCTTAATAAAAGAAATTTATTAAATCATTTGCATAATGCAAAAATATTTTCAAAATTTGATTTAAAATCTGCTTATTGGCAGATCCAAATTAAAATTTGGATCGTTATAAAGCTTCTTATTCCCTTTGGACATTAGTGGAATGTAACATCATTCACTAAAAAATGCATCAGAATGTCAACATATTATGAATAATATATTTAAATAATATTTTAAATATATTCTTGTTTATATTGATAATATTTTTATCTTTTCAAATACTATTGAAGAACATTTTAATCATTTAAGAATGTTTAAATGGTTAATTCTGAAAAATGATTTAGTTATTTTTGAACCCAAAATTAAATTATTTAAAAAAAGGTTTTGGGACATATAATTTTCAATGCTTCTATTATTCCAATTAGAAGTATTGAGTTTCTGATAAATTTCGATATTATTCTAGATAAAAAATCGATTCTGAGAGGTTCTTAGAAGTTAACTATATATATTTTTATCACTGTCGCTCACACTCTTGGCAGTTGAAAATGACTCCACCACCATAGTCGATATTCATACCATGAGCGTAAAATTAAAGAAAGGGTTAAGAATCTTTTGTCTTGATCCGAGATGTTTCAAAATTAAAAGCGGCCTCGATCAAGTACGGTGGTATTACGAAATAACAAAAAATTCTAAAGAAGAATTAGTTGCTTTGTTTGGGACGATGAAATCCCACTCGGCAAAAATAGTTTATTATTAAAAAAGAAATGCTTTCAATCGTCAAAAGCATCTCTAAATTTCAAGATGATTTATTAAATCAATTCTTTATTATTATTCTTTCAAATACATAATTGAACAAGATGTAAAAAATTTGGTTTCTAGCGATTTTTGCATCATGGCAATATTCTTTGACTTTGATATTGAATTCATAAAGATAATGAAAATTTTCTTCACGATTTTCTAACGGAATTCTTGCGAGGTCGAGGGGGATCACCCCATATGGAAAGATCTCCTCGAGGTGGTAACTCTTTTCAGATGGTCATGATCGTCTTAATGGAAAAGATCAGGTCAACTTCGGCGGTTGACATGATCTTAAAGACATATTTATATGACACTTCCTCTTGACCTCTTACGTGAAAAGGAATACTCGAAGATATTTGGAAACCAATCTACGTTTTAATCAACCTCTCAAAGATAATAAAAATCTACAATAAAGTGTATTGAATTAATCATGTTGACATTGATCGAACCATACAATTTTGTATGAATACGTTAAAAATCTTTCATCAAAGTGAATGGAGTCTAACTCCAATTCTAAGAGAAAAATATATTTTTATCCTCCACTAATTTACAATACAAAATTGACATAAATTATTGGTGTTATGTGCAAGCTATGATGAAAGTCTTCTTCTTTCTCAATGAAAAGCGAAGGCATTCATGGATGTTCATAATGAAACAAAGAATTTATCAACAAAAGAACTTCCATGGTTCTTGAGATGGAGTGGAACTACTTTGGAGCGAATTAAATATTCTTCCGTCAAAGAAGTCTGATGAAAGGATGGGAAAGGCGACCACGGATTGCGGTAGCGGGATGCGGAGATAGACGCGGGCACGTGGAGTGTGGCGAAACATGTGAGTGGCCGTCTGGGCCAGGTTCATGACTTCGGAATCGCGGTTAAGAAGAACGGACGCTATGGGTCGACGGAGCGCCGGGTCGACACGCGGATGAGCGCCGAGGAGAGGGCCGCGACTGGAGTGCGCGAAGCGCCCGCGATGCGGGCTGCGTCTGCGGGCAAAACATCCATTTTCGCCTTTTGGCCCGTTCCGCTTTGAGCGATTTTGACGTTTGGGCGATTTTAGTGATTTTGATCTTTTGCTAGGTCTATAAAACCCCTAGGCCAAGGGGAGAAGGCACCTTCTCTTCTTGAGAGAAGGTCATTTGAGTCGATCGTAGTTCATACGACTCCAGCCTCGAAAGAGGCATCAACCGCCTTGCCTGACCGACGTCGGGTTATCAAGGCCCAGTTCATAAGGCTCGATTTTCCTCGAAAGAAGCGCCAACTTCTTGTCGGACCAACCGGTGGCGATCAAGGCCCGTGGCTCATACGAGGCCCGATTTTCCTCGAAGAGGTGCTAACGCTTTGGACCGACCGGTTTGAGGCAATCAAGGCCCGTAGTTCATCTGAGGTTGTTTTCCTCGAAAGAAGCGCAAATGCCCTTGCCGGATCGACCGATTTGAGGTGATGATCGAGATAACCGCGATAAGGATGACCGGTGCCGGCTAATATCGCGGCGATGACCGGTGACGATGGTGGTGACCGCCGAAGATGGCCGGCGCTGATGGTGGTGACCAGCGGAGATTGTCGGCGATGGTCGGCGGCGGTGACTGGCGATGGTGGTTGGCGCGAGGGTGGTTCCAGAAGTGAATCGGCTGAGCACGGAGACCGATCACGACGGGATAATGGACGACCGGTGGTGACCGCGAGATTGCCGCGATGGTTGCGGAGGTGACCGTTCTGCAAGCCGACGGGTGGCCGCAATGCACCGCAATTAGTCGACGCACCGGCCGCAGAAGCTGGCGATGACCGGCGATGATGGTGGTGACCAGAAGATTGATTATGGTCGCGAGGTAACCGCATTAACTCAAGGCTTGACCGACATGGTTAGCCGACGGGGTTGGTCAGCGGTACCGATGTAGTCGGGCAATGCGGCGATGAGGGAGACCGACGATATGGCAGGATCGCGAGATTGCCGCCATGGTGGCAGATGACCTATGGTGGTTGGTCACTGGTAATGCAACCGGTACGTAGTCATCTGGCGACTAGTGGCGGGATGACCGGTGATGATGGTGGTGACCAAGATCGCCGATGGTCGAGTAACGCAACAAGATCAATCGGTGGCCGACGATCGTGGTTGGTGGTCGACAACGGCGAGCGGTAGCATGGTGGCAGCATGGGTAGGGTAAATAGCAGGATGATTGACGATGGTGATGATTTTGACCTATCGAGGTTGTTTGTCAAAGTGTTACCCGACGCGTTAACCCGTGAAGAGGTTGAATCAATCCAGATTTTGACCCATCCGAGATTGTTTGTCAGAGTATTATCCGATGACGTTAACCTGTGGAAGAGGCCGCGGAAGTCCACCAAGGACCTTCGACCTATCTAGTCGTTGTCGAGTCTTTGTCGATGACGCAAAATGTTAAATTGAATCCGCTGAGCATTTTTGACCTATCTGAGGTTGTTTGTCAAACTCTTTGCTCAATGACGTTAACCTGTGTGGAAGAGGTTGAATTGAATCCACTGAGGATTTTTGACCTATCAGGTTATTTGTCGTGTTACCCCGACGTTAACCTGTTGGAAGAGGTCGAATTGAATCCGCTAAGATTTTGACTTATCGGAGGTTGTTTGTCGAGTGTTACCATGATGTTAACCTTATGGAAAGGTCAACAATCCGAGGATTTTGACCTATCCGAGGTTATTTGTCGAGTGTTACCCAGACGTTAACCTATGTGGAAGAGAAAATTGAATCGAGGATTTTGCCTATCCGAGGTTGTTTGTCGAGTGATGTTAACCTATATGGAAGATAGAAATGAATCCGCTAAGGATTTTGACCTATCAGGTTGTTTGTTGAGTGTTACCAGACATTAACCTGTATAAAAGATCAATTGAATCCGAAGATTTTGACCTATCCTATGGTTTGTGAGTGTTATATAATATTTTAAACTATTAATTTTTTATGAATAAAAAATCATTTAATTATTTTTTTTTTTTTGCTAAATTTTATAATTATTAAACTATTATTTTGTTAAATTCGTTAACCACAATCAAAAGAGATTTGAAATATCAAACTTAATAATTGAAAATTACAATTTGTTAGGTGACAGATAAATAGAGAAAGTGTTTCTTTCTTTCTCTATCAAATGGCATGAAACCTCTTGACTTCAAAATACAAACTCCTAAGATAAGATGTTGTCTTAGTCATCAATATATCAAGAATTGGCATGTGGCTTGAAATCTGACACAATTAGGCCAGATAATTGTTCCACCGAATTTTATAATTTCTCTTACATAGGACACAATCAAATTAATCAACTATCTGCTCGTAAAAATAATTTTTATCCTCTAATTTTATACTAATATTTAAAGTTATCCCTTCTCAGAGCATAGGCTGGTTTTGTCGTTGCTTTAAATATGAGTTGAACAATTTACATGATTTATTAGATTCTTTTTGACACAAAAATTTTTTATTCTTTTTGAAATTCTCTTTGAAAGTTAAACATAGTTCTCTCTATTATCCTATACATAGATCATCATTGTGTTCAGACTTACTAAATCATATGATTTTATAGTGCCTAAATCATTATTTATTTTTGAAAGATTTCTCATTATTGGGAGTGTTATCACTATCATTTATCAAATAGTTATATGATGCTATCACATCTTCATTCGATGGTATTTATTATGAGTGAAATATTATTGTCATTGAATTTTATTATACTTATTGGAGAATAATAGTGCATTTGAGACAGCGATACGTTGTGGATTTTCACAATGCACCACACTTATCATTTAAGAAATTGAAGTGTGGGTGTATTTTATAGTGTGATGTGATGAAAAATTATGCTTTTTAACCTAACCTGATAGAATGTGGTGATTTACAGAAAACTTCGATCTGACTTTTGTAAAATTTACTATAACTTTTTAGATAATAATTTCTTCTGCAACTACTCTATCATTATTTTTTCAACTAACTATGTCTAACCTAAAAGCACCTAAATTCTTTCTCTCTCTCACGTAATAGATATAACTATACGAGCATAAATCATGAAATCATAGTAAATATTTTGTCTATCTAATCACAATTCTCAATATATGCATCCCAAATTTTTTTCTTTGCATTATCTTTAAATAGAAGAATGCAATGTATGCTCTTGCATGAATTAAATTCAATAATTTACAGAGTTTTTAATAAGATTACCTCATTAAATTATGGGCTTTAGTGTTTCCATTTAAGATGTTTTCATCCTTAGATAGAGATAATATCATATTAGACTTTCAAAGTGTGTGAGTTCCTTGAACTATTATTGTCCATCTCAAAATTTAATTCATATTTAAAAAAAAAAAAAAGAAGAAATGAGTAAGGATATCCTCAAAAAAATTTGATATGAAAAAAAATTAAAATTTTTAATTTTTTTTAAAGATAAGTATAATATAATAATTAGATAATTATTTATATATTACATTTATCTAAAAATAAATCCGAGAATTTAAAAACACCTTATCAAATTTTTTATAGATTTTATCAATACCAAATAAAACATCTAAGGATATGTTTGGGATATTTATGGTTGTATGAATAATAATAATAGATTTACTCCAGAAGAAACTATTATCTAAAAAGTTGTGATTGATATTATATATATTTTTTTAATTTTTGAGAATATCAATTTGTAACTTTTTGGTTGCACTAGTTAAAACTCAATGAAGTCAAGTTAAAAATATAATTTTTTCATCACAAAATTTTCAAAATAATGCCCTATCGTAATTTATCAAGTTTGAAATAATGAGATTCAGATCACACCATCGTGAAACGCCCAAATAGCAATACGTAATATTAAATCTTGATTTATGGAATATATATATATATATATACGACACGCCCTCGAAAATTAATCGACGACTAATCTCAAGGCATTTTCGAAATGCTCGATCTCACCGATTTCGAAGCTAAAAATCACCGCCTCGGCGAGATCTAAACATAAGAACATCAAGCATAGTCCGATCCGAATCGAATCAATTTATCTATGAAAATGGATCCCGATCCGCCAAATGGTCACCAAAATCGACATATATTTAGTCGATCGGCTCGGCCAAGACGAATCCAACAATCAAGATCACCCAATTCACACATCATTAAGGCCCTGATCATCAAAATACACCGTCGATCGAGGGATCGACCGTCCGACGGGGTTATGGAGTGGTTGGAGTTTTCACGAATTTACAAGGCACCGCCACTCCCAAAAAATCTATAACAGCTTTCTCACCTTGGACCAAATCTGATTTGAAGACCAGAGCTCGAGAACCACCGATTGACGCCGACGATCTATCACCACCAGATACCACCAGAGAAGATCGAGTCCTCTGGAGAGATCGCCTGTGAGGACTAGAAAAGACCACGCCCCTTTCTCCTCAAGATCAAGAGGTTGCTCCTAAGATCGCCTCTACCGCTTTTGGGAAACTTCTCCCTTGAGTTGAGTCGACCGACATATTGTCTTTTTCTACACCTAATTGAAATACCTTCTTCTCCAACTAACGAGAAGCAAGGACCTTCTTTGAATACATAGTGAAAGTTCTGACTGCAAGGCCCTGGTTTTTTTAACGTTTTCCAATGATAACCCTGTTCATATCCCCGTTGATAATTTTGGGCTACAAGATCTCGATCTACCTAGAATAAAATTCTCAAGACGCATATGTCTGTGGAACAACAGTTCCCATTGCTATATCTCCACTATATAAGCGGGTTTGCGCCCAACCTCCCTCATTCTCGATCAAGGACGCCAAGTCTCCAACACTTCTCTACATACTGTCTCCGTGTGAGGGTCCCTCTTTGGAAGATCGCGCTCAAAGGATGGAGGATTCCCGTAAAATTCTTCGACTCGAGAGGACCAAAACGCTCCAACACGCCTGGAAGAGCCACGTTCCGGCCTCAAAGATAATCCATATTTTCTTCGAGAATGATTACCCGGAATGCCGGATCAACAAGTAAAGAACTCGGCACCACATCCAGATGTGAACTTCGATACCGCCAGCTTCTACTACCCCACACGAATGGTTTCACCGTATCGGTGAAACTCCACGCCACCTTATACTGATGAACTACGACGGTGCGAAGAGTTCCCAAAACAATGAATGATCCATTCTCCGCCGCTTCTTCCAAAACTTCCCCCGCCGAGATCATCTCGCAATACCATTCCGACGAGATTCAAGCTTCCCAAAGATGGACCCTTACGATGGCACAACCGATCCAGACGAGCATATCGATCACTTTCGAACGATCATGCACATTCTGCAAATGACTCTCTGTGTCGTATTCCCGACTCTCAAAGGACAAAGCTCGCATTGGTCTATTTCACTAAGGTCCGTCGATCATTTGGAGAGCTCGCCATTTTTTGTAGAACAATTCTCTAACAAGAGAATCATCGGATTCATCACATCTCTCCTAATCGCCGTAACGATGGAGAGTCCTCAAAGAATACTTCCAGGTTCTCCTCTCAAGTCGGCAGACCGTGAGTAGATCCGTAACTTTGAGGGCGTGCTTCTGGAGGACCGTGATACTTCTATTCATCATTAATGCGGAGAACCATTCCTATGCTAACCGTCCACCGAATAGAGGCACAAATCTCACGACTGCTATCGCTCATCTAACAGCTTTGAACCACCAAGCAAGGCGGAAGAAGGTTCCCAAAGATGATGTTCAAACATCTCGTAAAAGAAGAGAGGCAAAGAACCTCCCCCAAAACCTCCTCAGCCTCCCATGACTGAAGAGAAAATATACGCTCAACACGCCATGCGAACATCCCATCGCTTCGGAAGAGGATGGCGCCAAGTGACCTTTAAAGCGAATTGGAAATCAAGAGAAATTCGCCACTTTCACCGCAATGGTGGGCACACCACTGAGGAATGCCACCAACTGAAGGAGGAGATTGAAAGACTAATACGTCAGGGGTATCTAGGTCATTTTATACAAAACCAACCCGCCATCCAGAAATGCAAGCTAGGGAACCTGCTGGAGAGAAAACAATTGCAGAGGGCCGTTATCAGCCAAATATTCCCTTCAAGAGCCGTGAGTCAAGAAGTCTCGTTCCATTCTATCACCTTTGATGATTTAGATCTAGAGGCTTCGATCCCACATCAAGATCCCCTTGTCATCGCGGTGTCGATCCATGCTTCAATATTAAAGGATATTGGTCAGCTGATGTTCTTTTACCCACTTTCCTCAACATGGGTATAGAAAGAGAAGCTTCAACCCGGCCGGCCCATTGTATGGATTTGATAATCTATTAGTGGAAGGGACGCCTTCCCGTAACTCTTGGGAATTTCCGACACGCAACCCACTTGATACAATTGTAGTCAAGTCCGAGTCCGCTGCAATATATTTGGGAGACCTCTCAATATATTCTATACTGTGGCTCACCTCAAGATGAAATTCCCACACCACTCGGTGGGTGGAATCGTTGTATCAACAAGCAAACCATTTACGCCAAGAACCTCAACATCGAGAACTTCACCTACGAGATGAGGATGCCTGAAAGGGCTTCTCCAAATTGAAGATGTAATTTGTCTTCCTATCTCGTAAGTTGATCCATCGAAAGGTGAAGGTGGGATCGTTGTCCCGAAATCAATCGTAATTTAGATTTTCGAAAAATCAAGATATCTTTGCCCGAGCGATCTCGATATTCTCGTCATTACACGACTCCTCAAAGTTGATTCACCTACAAGCCGGTGATAGAAAAGAACCTTCGCTTCAACCATTGCAGTCATAGAACAAGAAATCACCAAACTTCGGAAGTCAAATTCATTCGAGAAGTCTACTACCCACCCCTAACGGTTAGTCAAGAAGGCCAACGTTCTCGGAGAATGTGCATCGACTACACTTAATTTTAATGCCCAAAAGATAGCTTCTCCTTCCTCAGATTACCAACTAATTGATGCAACATGCTTCATGGATGCCTATTCGCTACAATCAAATCGATGAACAAAATAGATGAGGAAGCAACATCCTTCCAAAGAGATAAGGACTATATCTATCGTCATGCCATTCGACTAAAAATGTTGGAGCAACATATCAACGCTTTATGAATAAGATCTTCAAGGATCTTATAGGCACAATATGGAGGTGTATGATGATATGCTGGTGAAGAGCTTGGAAACATCACAGCATATTTCTGATCTGCAATAGTGCTTTGACATTCTTCGACACTACAAGATGCGGCTCAACCCAAGCAAGTGCATTTTTGGAGTTTCCTCTGAAATTCCTAGTTCATGGTCACCGGATAGAGGCCAACCCCGAGAAGATAAAAGCACTCAAGGACATGTCACCTCCAAGAACCATCAAGGAAGTCCAACGCTTGACCGGAAGGATTGCGCCTTTATCACGATTCTTGGCCCGCCAGAGATAAGTATCTACCATTCTTCAAAATCTTAAGGGTGCACGAGGAAATGGATTCCAAAGGACGATGAATGTCGACCGCTTTTGAGCAACTTCGAAGTCTATTTAGCTTCCCCTCTATCAAAGCCTATCCAAGAGAGAGAAGTCGCATCTATCTATCTTGTCGCTTTCTTCATGCGAAGCTGCGATACTGAGGAGAATTCATTGCAACGACCCATTTATTATGTCAAGAAAATCCTTTCTCGATACCGGACGCTATCCACTAGCGATAAGACTAACTCTACAAGCGGTCCTTCTTAGGGCCCTACTTAAAGTGTCTACCACCTTCTGAGGCTAACTAATGCGAGAGGTTCATTCGTGAATTTGTGGTGAACATTTGGGAGGAAAAGCCCTCGCCTCAAAATCATGAGGCAAGGTTTTACCGCCTACAAATGAAGAAGGATGCATTGGAATTTGTAAAGAAGTGTAACAAGTGTCGTACATTCCAATCTCACTCATACACCATCTCAGAACTCACCACAATCCAGAGCCCGCCCCTTGCTCAATGGGGATCGATATAATGGGACCCTTTCCCATTACCACGGCAACGAAAATTCATAATCTTGGCCGCTGATTACTTCAAGTGGGTGGAAGCCGAACCGGGCCAAAATCACCAAACAAATGCCAAGCAATTCTGAAAAATATTATTTGTCGCTTGCATTCCAAAGAAAAATCATCACCGATAATGGGACGCAGCTCATGAAAGACATTCACATCTTTCTCGCCAGAGTATATCCGCTAATCCACACAACTGTATCCCATCCACGTGCAAATGGGCGTAATCAAGTCACCAATAGACAATACTAAAAGGGCTAAAGACACGAACCATGCCGGGGCAATGGGTCAAGAACTATCCAATGTTCTTTGGCTTACCGACTACATCAAGGACCCCGGAGAAACGCCGCAGACAATCGGTTTTAACCGGGTTATTCCGCCGACATCGGGTCCCGAGCCCTAGAACCCATAACTTTAATGCCGACAACGACGAAGATTCCATCCGATCTCCGCAAGAGACCCGCCATGTCGACTCCGGCTTCCTATCGAAAGGATTGCTCGAGGTTTCAACCGGCGGTAAAGCCACACCACCAATATTCGCTGGGGACCTCGCCTCGTAAGCCTCGACTCGCCAGAAAAGGCCCACAATGTAACAAACTCTCACCGGGGAAGGCCCGATGTGGTGGTGTCCAAAATCAAGCCCGCACGCTCAAGCTTAAGGATAGTATGGGAAGACTCTCCCACGCACTGAATGCTACAAACCTCCGTAAGTACTACCAAGGACGACGCCTTTTTTATTCTAGTGAATGCAAAACATTATCATCGTATGTTTGTATTGCAATTATATCGAATTTATCGATACTGCTTGTCGTATCATTGTCCAACCTTGGCATCAAGGTGTTTGGATTTATGTTTCTATCTATGTTAAAATTCTCACTTATTGTGACTTTTCTTGCTTATGCTTGCATTTTAAAACACCGACTCAAGAGATATGCAACTATTGTTGTATCTCATTCGGTTAAGATCGATCCCCGTGGAATTGACCGATCTTCCTATAGTGTTAACATCGCCGAAGCCTCGATAAACAACCTTGATAAGTTGGCAATCCTCTATAGACCGCCTACAACTTTCTCCATAACGGTTAACATCAGTAAACGCATATACACAACCCGATAGGTCAAAAATCGGATTCAATTTGAGATCTTCCTATTGTGTTAACATCGCCGAAAGTAACGCCTCGATAAACAACCTGATAAGTTGGCAATCCTCTATATCGCCTACAACTTTCCATAACAAAGTTAACATCATCGAAAAACGCCCGATACACAACCTAGATAGATCGAGAGGTCCTTAGTGGACTTCCCACCACCTCTTCCATACGTTAACGCCATCTGCAACACCGACAAACAACCTGATAGTCAAAAATCCTCACGGATTCAATTCAAGATCTTCCTATAGTTAACATCGCCGAGTAACGCCTCGAGCAAACAACCTTGGATAAGTTGGCAATCCTCTATAGACGCCTACAACTTTCTCCATAACAAAGTTAACATCATGGTAAACGCCTACACAACCTAGATAGATCGAGAGGTTCTCGAGAGAACCTCTATAAATATATTCCGCAAGTTTGTCATCAAGTAACGCCTGTAATGATTTTAGAAGATCGAATTACCCTAAAGGGATTCCCCGATGATCTCTTCTAATCTTTATCATCGAAAGTACGCTGACACACAACCTCGGAAATATTCACAAACAATTTTGTATGGATTATTACTTTCGCAGAACATACAAGTACAATCAACCAAATAATATACAATACTAAATTGCAACATAAAGGAACTACAACTACAGTCTTGATGGTCTCATCGTAGATGATGAAGAACTATCGAGTCATCCTCGTCGTAGAAGGGTCGAGCAGGCTAGGAGAAAGGACCTCAACACCGACCTAGCGTCATGGCGTGTCCCCTTCAAGAAACCTCGGATGAAGCCTTCATCAACCTTGCTCAGCCTTCACCTCACATCGTACCGTGGTCTCGGCCTCACGAGCGTGATCTGGATACTCTTGAAGGCTGTCGAGTTCTTGAAGTCCTCCCATGATCGGCACTCTTCTGAGATAAGGCGACCTCTTTCTCGAAAAGGCGGCGTAACTCGGTTCTTTGCCTCAAGACGAAACCTTCTCGAGGAAAGATCTTGATCCTTTTCGAACAACCAACCTCTATTCTAGCCTCCACTAATTCATCCAGTCGCTCAACTTCGGCGCTAAAAGAAAGAGAAATTAAGCGGAGTGCCAACTCGGTCCTACACTCATCAAGCTGATTCTCCAACACAGACATCTCTTTTACTTTCTCCACATACCGCCTCTTATATTCACCATGGAGAAACTTGACCTTCACGAACTCAATTCCGGTCATTGACCTGATGTTCATTTTGAAGTCAAGTTCTTGCTTCTTATCTATAAAATAAAAAAAATTACGTTAAGCACGAAATGGGAAATAAAAGATGATGAGCGGAAGATTGTTACCGGTTCTTGACATCGCGGCGACCTCAGAATGATTCAACCGTCCTCGAAATGAAGATCCTTGGGGGCTACTACCGAAGGGCGATTCTTTTGGTGTCGATATCACCATCACCTCTTAGCTCCTTTTCCTCTTCTATTGGAGCGGGTCCTGGCAGGAAGAGCGAGGGCAGCTGGGAGATCGGTGAAACCTCCTTTGTTGGGCTTTCTCAGCATAGCGCATAAGACCGCCGGGATAGAAAGCCCTCGAACAAAGATTCCTCCCAAATCATGATATATCGAATCTCAAATCGAAGATCTTCAATATTCGGAATTTCGTCCATGAATCTTCATCACAAACCTGGGGAATGGGTAAATCTCTCAGCTTTCCCCATTTCTCACGAAGACCCCAGTCATTCTTCACAAAAGAATGCTTGCCCAACTCTTGGGAGAATCCGCCGTCCGGGATCAAGTAGACTCTGCGTGCGATCATGTGCATGAAGTAAACACATCCGTCGAGGTAATCGATAGTCAAGGTGCATCCCACGACTATAAGTCCCATCACGATCGTCATTGCCGCCGGCGGGAAATGCAACCTCCATCTTGACCGCGATCATCTGGGATGGGAAACCGCCCACTCATCTCAATGGTGAAATACCCTGCGGTGGAGATTGGGCTCTGTCAGTTCTTGGACACTTAGAACCAAATCATTGAAAATAATATTTTTCCGCACGATCAATGTGTCTCCGTGATGCGACTCCCGAACCCGGTCCTCCCATTTTTAGAAGGTTCCCTGCAGTTGCCTCGTTACAAGGGTGTGTCAAAGATTCTCACCCATCTAAACTCCCACCGAGGGCTATACACTCGGCTTGGTGGGGATGAGGAAAGGTTGATCGAGAACCAAACTCCCAGGGGAGGGCTATGCACTGGCTTGGTGGAGATGAGGAGGTTAAGGTGGATCCAAAAGAGTGCCCAAACTCCCACAGGGGAGGCTATGCACTCTAAGAGGGTGGATCCAAAGTGCCTAAACTCCCACCGGGAGGCTATGCACTCAGAGGAGGAGAGGTGGATCAAAAGAGTGCCCAAACTCCCACCAGGAGGCTATGCACTCTAAGAGGAGAAGAGGAGATGAGAAAGGTGTGCCTTCTCCTTACAGGGGTTTTATAGACCCCAGGGGCAAAGCGTAAAACCAAAACGCTCAAAGCATCATTCAGGTGCCATCGAACCCAGCATGGCCCCGCCCTTCAGCAGCGTCATAGCCCAGCCATTACAGTAGGCCCATGTGTAGACCCAGCCGTGACGGCGCATATGGATCAGCGGTCATCGCGACCTCAGACGCGCCGACTCGCCAGCATGGAAGCGCCAGCCGGGCCAGCCGACAGCGGTACGGCCAAGCAGCGCCGATGGTGCAGCATAATTCGCTGGCAGTCCTCGACCAGCCGACCCGTTGACCGTGTCGATTTGACCAACCGACCAAATCAGGCGATTCGGCCGCGTCAGATCCCGAGCCCGAGCCGACATGGCGTTAGCGTCGCGTCTTGTGATGGCCTATATGGCGCTTCAGCCGCGCCATTGGCGCGCGCCGCCCCGGCAGCCGACAGCGAGCTCCTGAGCACCGGATCGATCGTAATCAAATCTCGCGCGCATACCATATTTGCGGCCATCGACGCGGTTATAATATTGTCTTGTGAAGATTCTCTCAAAATTGCGGTTGATGGACTCTCAAATTTCATTGAGAATTTGCTATCAAGTATTTGACATATATTTTTGGATGGCGAGATAATGTCACCCAAAAGAAACGATCTCCTCGAAAATTCGAGCGAATCTCAAGGCATTTTGAAATGCTTGATCTAATCCGATTTCAGCAAACTTACATCAAGCCGTCTCGATGAGGCGAACATAGCTATCAGCATAGTCGATCAGAACTTCGAATCGACTCGGATCGCTATCGAGTATGAAAATGGATCTGATCCGCCAAATGGTCACCAAAGCGACATATTTATAAGTCGGCGGCTCGTCAAGGAATCCAATCAAGATCACCCAATTCAGGCATCATTAAGGCACCCGGATCATCAAAATACACCGTCGATCGGGATCCGGGTCCAGATGGGAGTGGTTGGAGTTTTCCGCAATTTACAAGGCACGCCTCCCAAAATCTATAAATAGAGCTTCATTCTCACCTTAAGGGAAATCGATTTGAAGACCGAGCTCGAGAACCACCGTCGACCTTGGCCAGGCGATCACCAGTGCCACCGGTGGTGCACGAAGATCGGGAGCTTAGGAGATGCCCCAGAGGACTAGAAAAGACCGTTGCGCTCCTTTCTCACGAAGATCAAGAGGTTGCTCCCAGATCGTTCTACCGCTTTTGGGAAACTTCTCCCTTGGGTTGGAGTTGAGATATTGTCTTTTCTACACTCGGAATGTTGTTTCATATAAATACCTTCTTCTCAGACTACGAAGCGGACACTATCTTTGAATACATAGTGAAAGTTCTCTGAGGGCAAGGCCGTGGTTTTCCTTAACGGGTTTTCCGTATAACCCACGTGTTCATATCCCCCTTGTGTGTTGGATAATTTTGGGCTGACGAAGATCTTCATCTACCGAATAAAATTCTCTACAATATATATATATATATATATATATATATATATATATATATATATATATATATTAGAAATAAATATTATATTACACATGCTCATTTCATCTTTTAATGCGAAGATACATATTTTATTGATAAATATAATCACACAAATATTGTGATCTTTAAGTATAAACAAAACGAGCAAACCACATCCACGAAAGCCGCTTCACCTTATCTTTTTATGTTCCCTCTCCTCTCTATTAAGGAGAAAATATTGCGTCAGCGGGTAGCTTTACGTCGCGGACTCCAATCTAACTTAAGCATGTGATTTTTCTCATTTTAGCGCTTAACGGTGCTGTAACTGGACGGACGGCAACGACGCCGTTTATCCAGCTACGCCCCTCGTTCAACGGCGGAAAAGAAAAATGAGACGGGCGTCGTTCGACATTCCTCCCGTGCATGACAGTTTAGGGCTTTCTCCGCTAGCTCAGCTCCTGCTCTCGATCGGTGAATGTCCCGCCGTCACTCAATGGTTTAGC
The DNA here is from genome assembly GCA_021442155.1 of Cymbidium sinense. Lineage (NCBI taxonomy): Eukaryota > Viridiplantae > Streptophyta > Magnoliopsida > Asparagales > Orchidaceae > Cymbidium > Cymbidium sinense. The sequence continues at coordinate 43,492,712 of CM038228.1, forward strand.
AAATCTTGCGAATAACTTTCATTAAGGTATTGTAGGCGACTACATGAGGTATTTACACCTGTGTTCCCAAACTTTAATGAATTTAGGATTTTCTGTTCTTCTTCACCGTCCACTATGTGAATATTTTAGAACATTTGAGTTCTTTAAATGAAACGGGATGTATTTTAGTAATTTTGGAGATATTTTGCATGTGTACTCTCATCTTGTCAGATAAATTTTTTTCAAATTTTCAAATTAGCCTTGTGAAATGTTTAGTATATCACATGGTAGGATGTTTGGTCATGTTTCAAGATGAATTTTGTGGCCTGATTAGGGATGATAGTATGTTCAGTCGATGATATTAAAATTTTGTGGTTTGATTTCTGCATCTGTACTCTCTGTACTCTGTGAGTGAGCATTTTCATTTTTTCCAGTTCTTTGGCTTTGGGAGGAAATATGTTCATTACAATTCATTAGGAATAATTTGGAGGCTGATTGGTTAGTTTTTTAATGTAATTTTTCATCTGTACTCTCTCTACTCTCTTGAGAGTATAGACAATTTTGGCCATTTTTCTAGTTTATTTGGCCTGTTTGGAGGAAATATGTTCATTACATTACATTGAAAGTAATTTGGAGGGATATTTGGATGATTTCTGGGAGATTTTTTTCTCTGTATTCTTTGTACTCTCATGAGAGTACATAGCATTTTGGTCATTTTTTTCTTATTTTTTTGGCCTGTTTGGAGAAAATATGTTGATTACAATCCATCAGGAATAATTTGGAGGCTGTTTGATTAGTTTTTTAGTGTTATTTTTCATATGTACTCTCACTCGAGAATCTGAGATGATTTTGTCATTTTTTCAGTTTTTTGGCACGGTTGTTGATTATGTTCATTACATTGAAAGTAATTTGGTGGATTTGGATGGTTTAGGAGATTTATGCATGTACTCTTTGTATCATGAGAGTGAGCATTTTTAATTATTTTTCCTATTTTTGGCTGTTTGGAGGAAATATGTTGATTGCAATCCATAGGAACAATTTGAGGTAATTTGGTTAGTTTTTAGTGTTATTTTGCATTTGTACTCTGTTTGGATGGTTTACGGAGGATTTCGTATTTGTACTCTCTATACTCTCATGAGAACAAATATTTGGTCATTTTTCTGTTTCTTTTTTTGTTTGGAAGGAAATATGTTCATTACAATCCATCAGGAATAATTTAGAGGCTGTTTGGTTGGTTTTTTAGTGTTATTTTGCATTTGTACTCTCTGTACTCTCTTGAGAGTACATATGATTTTGTGAATATTTTTTTCTAGATTCTTTGGCCTGTTTGGAGGAAATATGTTCATTACAAATCAATTGTGAATAATTTGGAGGCTGATTGATTATTTCTTATGGGTGATTTATATCTGTACTTTCATTAACTGACTTTTCATTTTGAAGTTTACCATGTCTGGGAAAAGGATAACTTGAGAGATCACCATCGTTAGAGCGGTGTTGATAATATTGCACGATTTATTGATGAAGTCATTGACATTTTAAAGAGGCTTCATCGCATCAATTCATTAGACTCCACGAATTGACAAGACTCAATAGCCATTACCTCAATTACGTCTTGGGAGATAGAAAGCTTTCTTTAGGTGGGTAGTGCATTCCTTTCACCCCGATGAAGTTGATGGTAGGGATGCAAGCAGAGAGGAGAAGGTCTTATGGAAATCCCGCTATTGATTCAGTTAATTGGACTATAAGACTATGCTTGAGCATGCGGATAGCTCGTTACCTGTGGCACGGTTTGTGTAGTTATACATATATTTTCTGCTATCAAATATTTTTTTGTATATCACAACTATAGGGTGGCATCGAAATTGATTGTCTATGTGATGACATAGATAAATTTGCTGAATACAACTGGGCAGAGGCCATTTGGACCTTCATAGTTTCACAATTTGATGGTATTACATCAAAGATTCATACCCAGAAGACACCCGGGTACATGAGTGGCTTTGTCACTCTTCTTATGGTATGTTTTATATCTTCGATTATGTATTATTTGATGCATTGAAGTTAACTTATATAAATATTAATTATTGATGCGTGCGAGCACATAAGCATCATGAGGCCATCTCCATTTGAAGCCATTATCTTTGTGATGGCGAAAATAAAGTTTCCATATGAAGCCTCCGTTGGTTTAGGAGGACACCATGTGACATATAATAATATCACTTAGTTCATATAAGAATGTATTTATTTATCTTTGTAGTCATCACATTTTCTTATCGGTTTAACAGTGCATCTTTCATTCAGGACATATTCGAAGAGACGGCTCCTTGAATCATTTTCCCAACATGCAATACATGTTGAGCAGATGCGATCCCATTCTAAGTCCGAGTTTGGCCCCATTGAATCTCCATATGTCTCTCCCATATTCTCCTCATCCGATTGTATCTAGCGCCCTACTACCCCCAGAGGCTTTCACGTGGAGGATCTTACAGTTTTAGGGACTTGAGATTGATTTGTTCTTTTGGTGAAATGGATGAAGATCTTGGAGAATCTCATCTCTTCAGGCTGAAATCTCATGGGAGCCCACGGAGCCTTCTCAGGAGGATTCATTTCCCCGGGAAGGCTGGCGCCACTGGATACTTCCACTTGGGAAGCCCCGGTAGCCTCCACTGGGAAGCCCCTTGAGTCCATAGGGAAAGCTATTGTGGAGCCTCCTTTATGAAGATGCTCAAAGCCTTTAATCGATAATATTGGCGTGGTGTGAAGGCTCGGTAGATAGGAAAGCTGTTCAGGAAGTCACGAGCAACAATAAGTGATGTGGTGGCCTCCACTCAGATGAGATCCGTGAGGTATTAAGTTACTTTCTTTTAAATTTGAGATAATAAAATAGATTTCACTAAATTTTTTATAGGTTATAAAAGATGAGCCAATAAAGGTCGATGACCCATAGGCTATCGTTGTGTGGAGGAGCATCGGTCGGAGGTATGAATCATCTGTAGATGATCCTTAATTCATCTTAACTTTTCAGCTCATTAATTTGTTGCGACCGTGAGAGGCACATCATTTTGTTGACTTCTCATGAGCTATTACACTTTGATGCTCCATCTTATTGACATGTTATATTCAAGGACAAGTAAGTCAATCTTCAATCAACTCCTTCATACATAAAATAATATTTAGTTTAATTAAGTTCGCTTTAAATATTCTCACTTGTAGGGGTGTCTGATATTCATTTGGGAATATCATTATTACCGGAGGTCGATGAGTTCTTGAGTCGGTATCTCTCGGATGCACGTCGATGCCTTACTTTTCTTACTTGTCAGATACTGTCCCATTTATTTGTACATCTCATGCTTGTAAGTTAAAGATATGCGGTGTATTATGATTCAATCCTTGTTTGTATAGATGGAAACTATAATTTATAAATGTTCTCTTCTTTCTTCTGGTATCGATATAGCTACCAGGAAAGCAAAATGTTCATCATGACGAGCGTGTGTCGAGGTACTTACTATTTCCAATTATATATAATCAGCACTGGACACTCCTGATTGGGCATATTAAGCTAGAGGCTTGGTATTTTTATGACTCATTACTATAACCAACCCATAAGGTCATTCTTCCTGAGATTGTAACAGTTGTTTCCAATTTGGTTTCCGTAAACTGTTTATTTTTTGGACCCCCTTATTGACTATACTTCTTGCTTTTCAGATCAAATTACTTGTTGAAGATGTTGGGAGTCTTTTGTGAGCGATCCCATAAAATGGCCAATCGAAATAGTGAGTGCCGTCAAGATAATTCTGGGATGTTTGTCGCAAAATACATGGTGACAATTAAAATCCATAGCTGGGTTGACCACCAAGATTGGTGAAGAAGATGCTTTAGGGCCAAGTTCGCTATCTTTTGTTTAGAATGAAAAAGCTAAGAAGCGTACATTTAAAGTTTGATAAGTAGGAAATAATTATGCGTATTTCTTTTATTTTTTTTCAATATCCGCGCTTTGATCTTTTATTAGCGAGAACACCAATTTGGTTGACGCTAAAATGCTTTATTGGATGTGTTTCATCTCAGTACTTTGTACTCCCTGAGTACATACGTATATTTCATCTATTTTTCTTCAATTTTTTGTTTGGATGCTCTAGGTTGCTTTTTATGAGTTTTTTGAGCGCTTTTGCATGTGAACCTGTTTTTTGTACTCTAGACTCTCTTTTGTATCTATCTATACTCTCTCAGACTCTCTATCCTCTCAGACTTTGTACTCTCTCAGACTCTCAGACTTCTATACTACCATCTATACTTCTTGTACTCTTATACTCTATTCTATCAGGTCAAGGCCTACTATAAGAATATTTCAGGTAAGTGGCTTAACTCTTTGTATTCATAGTATATATTATTTGCTTATTTTTCCCATTTTCCACTTTTGTTTTGTGAGAGAGGAATTATTCAATATAACCTAAAAGCAAGTTGAATGCTCCTAGGTTGCTTTTTTATGAGTTTTCTGAGCAGTTTGGCATGTGAACCCTCTCTATACTCTTTGTACCCTCTATACTCTCAATGCTTTCGTACTCTATACTCAAATTTATTTTATGTACACTTTCACTCAGACTCTCTGTACTCTCTGTGACTCTGACTCTATGTACTCTTTCTACCCATGTAGTGATATAATATTGTTTACAATTCTATGATGATTTCTTTACTTGTTTGGAGAAAATAAGTTTAATTTTGATATTCAAATTATATCATATTTTAAATTGATCAATCAAAAAAAAGAAGTTAAAATTTACATTATCTAAAATTTCGTTATACACATTCAATGTCTCAATCTGAAAGTATGCAAGAGAAACAATATGAACTACTTAGCATGTGAATGTATTATAAGTGAGTACGATTATTAAACTTAACTCTTTAATAAAGGAAATTATGATCTTTAAAAATGTGGTAGAATCTTGTAAGAACTCCCTTGCTTATTGCGATGCTATCGAGGACCATGTCCAAGAATCTTGTAATCATATTCTTGATATTGAAGTGAAGGACTTGGAGCACTAATGTTTGAAGGAAGGCTTCATCCGAGGATTCCTAAAAGGAATCTACTTAGTATATCGCAAAACTGGAGCTAGCATTGAGAATTGCCTCCAAGCATATCAAGACCCTTGCTAGATTCAAGAGATGAAGGGGTTGAGAGTGAGTTTAAAGGCTCATCTTCCGGTGAGGAGGACGTTGATATCATGTAGTACTGAGGATGCATTTATTTTCCTTTATCTATGTATTGTTATTTATTATTATATTTTGTATCCATAATTTTGATTCTTTCTTATATCATCATGTTAGCTATCAATGACATTAGTAAACTAAAATTTTGGGTGATTTGTTTTTTTTTTTTTTGACCTATCAGGTGATTGGTAATATTATTCGAATGACGTTAACCCATATGAAAGAGAGGTCGGAAAGTCCACCAAGGACTTTTGTTCTATCCTAGGCATTAGTAAAAATATGATTTGACATCTTACTTGTATGGAAAAGGCCGTGGAATGTCAACCAAGGACTTTTTGACCTATCCTAGGTATTAGCTAAAGTGTTACTTGACTTCTTACCTGTATGGAAGAGGCCTTGGAATTTCCACCAAGGACTTTTTGACCTATCCTAGTCATTAGTTAAAGTGTTACTTGACTTCTTACTTGTATGGAAGAGGTCCGATCAAATCCCCTTATGATTGATCATGCCCCGACTAAGACACAACATGAGTTGTGCTTTCCTGAAGTGGGAGGATTAAATGAAGGAGATTGTTTATATGCAACAAGCTTGAAAGAAAATGCCATAAAATCATTACATTGATAAGGTCAGTGATACAATCATAAGATAATTTTAATAAAGATATGGGTTGAAGAGGAAACGATAAACTAGATAAAATAAAATTTGCAATAATTATGCAATAGGAATTACTAATAATACTTTTGGAGATTCTCCATATTCCAAGTTCGAGGTAAAGTTTTTCCATCTAGATCTTTGAGCTTAAATGTTCCTAGCTTGACCATAGCTATAACAACATAAGGGTTATCCCAAAGAGGTGAGAGCTTATTACGTTGAGGGCCTTTGCCCGCAGCTCCAAGACTTCAGACCAAGTCACCAGAGATGGGATGGGATTTCACTCTTTTGTTGAAGTGATGAGCTAACCTTTGGTGATAGGAAGCAGTCCAAAGCAGGGCCATGTCACGAGTTTTGAGGAATAGGTCTAAGTTATGTCAGAGTTTTTCTTCTTTATTATTATGATTGAATGATTGAACTGGGTTTAGAATCTGATATATCGGTATAATAGTTTCTTTTGTCAAACATAAATTATATGGTGTCTCACCGAGTTGTGACATAGTGTGGTAAGCCCAAAGAACATTAGAGAGCTCCTCAACCCATTTCCCCAACCTCGGAGACGATTTTAACCCATTAAGTATACCCCATTGGTAGCTTCAATGATTAGTTTGAGGATGAGCTATACCATGCATGAATGTGAAGATGTTTACAAAAGACGTAAAGATTTTTTCCAAGAAATTGAGTTCCATTATCGGTGATGGTCTTTGCAGAAGACCAATCATATTATATTTTTCCAAACAAATTATTTAGTATTTGCCTCATGATTTTAGCGAGTGGTTCAACCTCCACCCATTTAGTGAAGTAGTCCACATCTAAAATGATAAACTTTCGTTGCCTTGATGCTACCGAAAAGGTCCCATGATATCAATTCCCCATTGAGCAAAAGGTCACGGCTTTGAAGGGATGAGAGTTTTGTATGAGGTGTATGAGAGAGGTTAGAGTGCAACCCACAACATTTTTTTATGAAATCCAAGGCATGCCTTGCTTCATCGAGAGCCAATAGAACCCTTGCCTTATACTTTTAAGGGCTAGCCTCCTAGGTGTTCTCCACATATCCCAAAGTGAACCTCTTAATGCATAATGCCTCTGATGGTGAGAGGCATTTAAGGTATGGCCCAAAAAAAGCTCATTTGTATAGTTCACCTCCGATAATAATAAAGTTTGCAGCTTGCCTACGGAGATGAGTTGCAACAGTTGAGTCTTCATGAAGGGTTCATTCTTGTAGAAAGGATAGGATGGGGTCCATCCATGAAGGTTCCTTCGTCTCATTAATTACTTGTATTACCCATGACCCTTGGATACTAGGAAAATATATTTCCTCAACATGCCTTCTCTTAAATAGATCTTCAAGAATAAAGGTAGCTTAGCAAGAGCATCACTGAGTGTTCTTTTCTCGCAAGATAAATGATTTGATGTATCTTGATATGGGCAAGAAGTGACTTCACCAGTATATGGGATTATGAGTATTAAAGTTTCCCTCAACTTGGGAGGCAAGTCGAGAGTGTGGATCATTAAGTTTTGAGCTTCACAATGGAAAGTCTCAACATGTGATGAGCCTCATATTCACCATATTATTTGCGGGAATTTTAGGCAAGTCCATACTCAAGGTATCTGTTAGGAGATAAGTAACATTTCCTCCCACCTTATTTCCTCATCTCCATCCAGGGTCCATCATTGTAAGCTCCACATATTTATAGTACTTGAGACTTTATGTCTCGCTTGGTAGAAAATGGATATCAAATTCTCTAATTCTATGATCATTTGATTAACCTCTCATGCCTCTGGTTTCTAGAATGATCTTTAATAGTAAATGGGTATAAACACCGATGGTGTGAGCTTAGAAGTATGGATGTAATTTTCTCTAAGAAAACTAAAGCCAAAGCCATCTTATCACAAGGGAACGACTTTCTATATCATGAGAATTTTACCGATATAGTAAATTGGTCGTATTGCATTTTTCTATCGACTAAAACCGAGCTTATTATGGAAGAGACCGTGAGATATAAGTATAATATCTCTCCGATAGGCTTGGATAGTGAGGGTGGAGATGCTAAATATTTCCTTAGTTGCTCAAAAATAGCTTGACATTCATCAGTCCACTAAAATTTATTATTTGTAGCTCCCTTTAATATTTTAAAGAATGACAAGTATTTATTTCCAAAACAGGCTAATAAGCGGGATAAGGCAGCAATTCATCCATTCAAGCATTTCTTTGATATTTCTTTAATTTTCTGATTAGCTTCAATCGCGGAGTGACCATGAATCTAAGAAATTTTCCCGACGTAACGCCAAAAGCATACTTGGTCGGGTTAAGTCGCATGTTATAACGTTGAAGAAGGTTAAAGCATGTTTCTAAATCAGAAATATATTATGATTCTTCCAAGTTTTTTACTAACAATTCATCCACATATACCTCCATTGTATGGCCTAAGAGGTCTTTAAAACCTTATTCATAAGGCTGATGTAGCACCAAAGATTTTTTAACCCAACGACATAACTTGATAATAATATAAACATTTATATGTTTGAAATGATGTGGCTTCTTCATCCGAGTCCATTTTATTTGGTTGTAACCGATTAAGCATCCAAAAAAGAGCATTTGATATCGACGAAAGATCAACCGATTAATTCGGGAGGGAAAACTATCTTTCGCAAGCTTTATTGAGATGTAATCAATATACATTCTCCAAGTTCCATTTCTTTCTTAACCATGACAACATTTGCTAGCCATGTAATGTACTTCTCGTATGAATCTCACTTTTAAGAGCTTGTTAACTTCTTGTTCAATAGTTTTATCATCAAGCACAAAACTCGCTTCTTTTGGATGATCGGTTTGAATGTTGGATCAATGAGGGAGTGCATCATATGGGTAGACCCCAAGCATATCCTGACTCCAAAGATGTCTTGATTTTGCACAATAAGTCTATGTATTTTATCCTCTATCAGAGCAGATCCGACTTGCATTGGTAAAGTTTGGTCATCTGATAATGAAATAGGGAGCAAGTCTTCTACAGGCGAAGCCCTCTAGGGTACTTCTTCATCTCGAAAATTAAAATTCTCGATGTTGAAGGTCACCGAAGGGCATGGTTGAGCTTGTCTGAGGTAACACAATTGTACTATTTGTTATTTTCTACAAACCACTCCAACCCCAACTGGGGTTGGAAATTTCATCTTAAGATGAGATGCCGAAGTAACAGCACCAAAAATTGATTGGAGGGGCCTTCCAAAGATAGCGTTGTACGTTGCTGAATCTGACTTGACCACCGTGAATTGAATTGAATGAGTCACTTGTCGAGGAAATTCTCTGAGGACAACAGGAAGGGTGATTGCCCCCTCCACTCGCACAGGGCAATTATCAAACCCATATAATGGTCCTCTAACGGGTTGGAATTTTTCTCTAACCAGACTCATGCTAAGAAATGTGGAGTAAAATAAGACATCGACATAACTCCTGTTATCAATCAAAATTCTCTTAATATTATAACATGAGTCACCATCACCGCACAAATGACAAGTGGATCTTGATGCGAACTTGGACTCCTTTAAGTCCAGTCATTAAAAGTGATGGAATGATCAATACAATATTTCTTTAACTCTAGCCCTTCTGAGGTGACAATGAAGACTTGATTAGATGATGGTCCTCCCGCAATTATTTTAATTTCTCCAACTATCTAGGACTATTTTATTATTTCGGATTGTCTGGTTGCTGCCCTTTGGAGTTATGTTTGTTGAGCTCATTGATTCTCGCATAAATTGACGTATATTCTTTGTTGAATGAGCCTCACCTCTTTCTCTTCTGAGTTGTTTACATGCCAGTGTATGTCCACGGCTTCACGGAAATGAATGACAATATCGCTTCCTGATTTCGAATTATTTCAACAGATGTTGCCACTTGATGGTCTCTTCATCTCTAATGGTCATCAAGATGTTAACACAAGATGTGTTCAGTGGTGTGTATTCCTTCGGTAGCGGTTACAAGCGACAATGGTCAATGGCGGTGACCGGACGGCATGATTGACGATCGATGCATACGGTCGACGGCCGGTGGTGGTTTGCCGACGAGTTTACGGCCGACGCGGTGGTCCAATCCGAGTGGTCGACATGCTGAGAATTTTCGCTTTGCTCTCTCTTCTCTTTAGCTCCCTCATGAAATGAGGGAACTATTTATGATTAGGGATGCATTTCTATAAATATATGCAAAATTCAAACCACTTCATCTGATGAAAAAAAATGATTCTCGATCATCTAACGATTTTAAGTTTTGATTGCCCAAATGAAGGCTAATCAAGAAATCATGGGCTTTATTTGATCCGCCAAGACGCTCGATTTGATCATAAACACTCCATATTTAAGAACGCTTTTAAAGATTTAACTCATATCCCAATGTTTTAATGATATTTTAAGTGTTGATCCTAATTCATTTGTGATCATATTACTGACATCAAAATCATCAGAAAATTTTTTCATATTATATATATATATATATATATATATATATATATATATATATATATATATATATATATATATATATATATATATAATGTTTGAATTGAATTTTCGTTGTCTTTTTTTTTTTCTTGAAGTATCTTCGGACTCCATTTGAACCGATCTATTGCACAAATCTTAAAGTCGACAATTAAACAATTAAAATCGACCAAGGCTTTTTAATTTGTGGGCAAATGAGATTAATTACGACGATGTGTATATATCAAGAAATAAATATGAATTTTATATTTAAAATATTTACTGTAACTTTCAAAAACTTTGTGAACTAAACTAAGAAACAAACGCTATGATACTTATTTTGTTATAACATAATTATATTTATTTTACATCCCCTGATTTTTTTATTCTTTATGATAAAGAAATTATAAAAAATATATATCATTGATGTGTTATTTTTTTAATTTTTATTTTATATGTTGTTTTTAATATTATTTTTCAGTGTTCTTTGGAGAAGAATTTTTTGTAACTGTACTTTTAATTCTACATATTATAACTAAATTAACGATTGTAATAAATTCATTTATCATAATCCATAGCTAACCTATGATAAACCATTTTAATAAAATGATTAATTGATCTATAATTGATTAGACAAACTATATGAGAAAAAAAATTAATTGATCATTAATTAACCAAATTAATATATAATTATTAATTTTTATTTTGTACAAATTTTTTTGTTGTTAACACAGTTAAGTCTGAGTAACTTGAAAAATATAACTTTCACATCACTGATTGCTCAAAATATAATCAAATAGAGCTAAAATATAATTCTAAAATGGCATAGTGATATATTTTACCTGAAACATAACTTATATAAGTTTAGCTGCAAAATTTAGTGATAAAGTTGTAATAATTTTTATGAGTCACTTAATTAAGCATATTTTAGAAATTTTATTATATTTTTAGCTGCCATAATTATTTTTATTTAAGTCAGCCTTATATTTAGGTTATATTGGATATATTGCACCGGTAAAAATACCTACAATTAAAATAATAAAATCTATAGTGACAGCAACAACATGTTCTTGTCAATTGAAAAAATGCATATAAATTTATTTTATGCATTAATCTTCTTTTCTTCCAAGAATTTAAATTAAATCTCATTTAATTTCTAACACAATAATTTTAAAATTTTCATCAATCATATAAGCTTTACTTATTTTATTTATGGACTGATGACCATTAAACTCCTATCACATGAGAAAATTTCCTTAGCACTTAAACAGTGAAGCAAAGCAATGTTCCTCCATCTTCTGCTAAATAAATATTTAGAGTACTAATTTTGTATTATTAAAATATATAAACTTTATTTTAGAAGAATTATATATATATATATATATATATATATATATATATATATATATATATATATATATATAATATTTAAACTATTAATTTTAATGTTTTATGAATAAAATTATTTAATTATTTTTTCTTTTTCTGCTAAATTTTATAATTATTAAACTATTATTTCGTTAAATTCCCTGGTCAACCACAATCAAAACAGATTTGAAATATCAAACTTAATAATTGAAAATTACAGTTTGTTAGGCTGGACTGACAGATAATTGAAAATTACAGTTTTTCTTTTTCTATCAAATAGCATGAAACCTCTTCACTTCAAAATACAAACTCCTAAGATAAAGATGCTGTCTTAGTCATCAATATATCAAGAATTGGCATGTGGCTTGAAATCTGATACAATTAGGATAGATAATTGCTCATCTAAATTTTATAATTTCTCTTATATAAGATACAGTCAAATTAATCACTATCTTCTCATAGAAATAATTTTTATCCTCTAATTTTATATTAATATTTAAAGTTATCCCTTCTCAGAGCATAGGCTGGTTTTGTCGTTTATTTAAATATGAGTTGAATAACTTACATGATTTATTATATTCTTTTTGACACAAAAAATTTTTATTCTTTTTGAAATTCTCTTTGAAGGTTTAAACATAGTTCTCTCCTATTATCCTATACATAGATCATCATTGTGTTCAGACTTACTAAATCATATGATTTTATAGTGCCTAAATCATTATTTATTTTTTGAAAGATTTCTCATTATTGGGAGTGTTATCACTATCATTTATCAAATATTTATATGATGCTATCACATCTTCATTCGATGATATTTATTATGAGTGAAATATTATTGTCATTGAATTTTATTATACTTATTGGTGAATAATAGTGCATTTGAGACAGCGATGCGTGATGGATTTTCACAATGCAGTTATCATTTAAGAAATTAAAGTGTGCATCTTAAGTGATGTGATGAAAAATTATGCTTTTCAACCTAACCCGATAGAATGTGGTTACAAAAGCTTTGGTCTGATTTTGTAAAATTTACTATAACTTTTTAGATAATAATTTCTTCTGTAACTACTCTACTATTATTTTTTCAACTAACTATGACTAACCTAAAAGCACCTAAAATCTTTCTCTCTCACGTAATAGATATAACTATAGCATAAATCATGAAATCATAGTAAATATTTTGTCATCTAATCATAATTCTCAATATATGCATCCCAAAATTTTTTTCTTTGCATTATCTTTAAATAGAAGAATGCAATGTATGCTCTTGCATGAATTAAATTCAATAATTTACAGAGTTTTTAATAAGATTACCTCATTAAATTATGGGCTTTAGTGTTTCCATTTAAGATGTTTTCATCCTTAGATGGAGATAATATCATATTAGACTTTGAAAGTGTGTGAGTCCCTTGAACTATTATTGTCCATCTCAAAATTTAATTCATATTTTAAAAAAAAACAAGAAGAAGAAATGAGTAAGGATATCCTCAAAAAAATTTGATATGTAAAAAAATTAAAATTTTTAATTTTTTTTAAAGATAAGTATAATATAATAATTAGATAATTATTTATATATTACATTTATCTAAAATAAACTGAGAATTTAAAAACACCTTATCAAATTTTTTATAGATTTTATCAATACCAAATAAAACATCTAAGGATATGTTTGGGATATTTATGGTTGTATGAATAATAATAATAGATTTTCTTCAGAAGAAACTATTATCTAAAAAGTTGTGATAGATATTATATATATATTTTTAATTTTAAGAATATCAATTTGTAACTTTTGCACTAGTTAAAACTCAATGAAGTCAAGTTAAAAATATAAATGTTTCATCACAAAATTTTCAAAATAATGCCCTATCGTAATTTATCAAGTTTGAAATAATGAGATTCGAATCACACCATCGGTGAAACACTGCCCCAAATGATGCCCAACTTTTATTAAATCTTATAAATTTTGATTTATGTCTATATATATATATATATATATATATATATATATATATATATATATATATATATATATATATATATATATATATATATATATATATATATATATATATATATATATTAGAAATAAATATATTACACATGCAACTAGCTCATCTTTAGAGAAAATATTACATCGAGTCCGACGTTTTTTACGTACTCCAACTCGCCCCACGCTGTCAAAGGATTTTTTCCCGCTTTTAGCTTAACGGCCAGAATCACGACCAATGCCATCCTTTTATCCCGACCCGCCTTGTTCAAACAACGGAGAAGAAAATGAGACGCGTAGCTCGACATTCCTCCCGCTGCATGACGCTAGTGGCTTTCTCCCAAGACGCTTCCTCGATCGCAAACATCCGCCGCCTCGCTGGTTTAGCAAACCCATGAATAACTTCCATCGAGGTATCATTTACTCATGAGGTATTTACACCTGTTCCCAACTTTAATGAATTTAGGTTTTCTCTATTCTTCTCACCGTCCAAGATGAACATTTTAGAATATTTGAGTTCTTTAAATGAACAGATGTATTTTAGTAGTTTTGAGATGTTTTACATGTACTCTATGTATCAATCAAGATGGTACACGTGATTTTCAAATTTTTAAACCGATTTTGTGAAATGTTTAAGATATTACATGGTAGGATGTTTGGTCATGTTTCAAGATGAATTTTGGCCTATTAGTGGGATGATAGTATGTTCACTGATGGAATTAAAATTTTGTGGCTGACAGATTCATTCTCTGTACCCCATGAGAGTACGTATATTCATTTCTTTCCTGCTTTGGCCTATTCGAGGAAATATGTTCATTACAATCCATTAGAATAAATTGGAGGCTATTTGGTTGGTTTTTTAGTGTTATTTTGCATTCAGATTTCTATACTCTCGAGAGTACGATGATTTTGTGGACATTTTTTCCAATTTTTTTGGCCATTGTTTAGATTATGTTCATTACATTCCAAAGGGAAGCTTTGGTCGCTTGGATGGTTTCGTGGATTTTGATCTCAGATTATATACTCTCATGAGAGAGCATTTTGGTCATTTTTTTTCTGCTTTCTTTGGCTTGTAGAAATATATTTATTACAATCCATCGAACAATTTGGAGGTTTGGTTGGTTTTTTTAGTATATTTTGCATCTGTACTCGAGAGTACGATGATTTTGTGGATATTTTTCCAATTTCTTTGGTCTCATTGTTCGACATGTTCATTACATTACATCAAGTAATTTGAGAGATGTTGATGGTTTCGGAGATTTTGCATTCTAGATTCTATGTACTCTTATGAGAGTACAGAGCATTTCATTGGCCTTTTTTAAAGGCAATACGTAACTGAACGAAGTACAACAGATTACAATCCATGGATAATTTGGATGTTGGTTTTTTAGTATTATTTTGTATATGTACTCTCTGTACTCTCTTGTACTCTCTCTTGAGAGTACAGACGATTTTGTGGACATTTTTTTTCTAGTTTCTTTGGCCTGGTTGAAGGATTATGTTCATTACAAATCAATTAGGAATAATTTGCAAGGATGTTTGGATGGTTTCTAGGAGATGTTTGCATCTATACGAGTACATAGCATTTTGGTCATTTTTTTCCTGTTTCTTTGGCCCGTTTAGAGGAAATATGTTCATTACAATCCATCAGGGATAATTTGGAGGTCGCTTGGTTTTTAGATTATTTTGCATATGTACTCTATGTACTCTCGAGAGTACGATAATTTTGGACATTTTTTCCAATTTCTTTGGCTGGTTGTTATTATTCATTACATTACATTGGAAGCAATTTGAGGATATTTGGATGGTTTCGGAGATTTCAGATTCTGTACTCTTCTCATGAGAGTTTTGGTCATTTTTTCCATTTTTTTGGCCTGTTTGAGGAAATATGTTCATTACACCCATCGGGATAATTTGGAGGTCGTATTGGTTTTTTAGTGTTATTTTCATAGACTCTCATACTCTCTTGAGAGTGATGATTTTGGACATTTTTTCCGCTTTCTTGTCAGGATTATGTTCATTACAAATCAATTGGAAATTTGGTGAGGATAGTTTTGAGGATTTTTTCATGAGAGTACGAGCATTTTGGTCATTTTTTCTCGCTTTCTTTGGCATGTTTGGAGAAATATGTTCATTACAATCCAGGATAATTTGGAGGTTTGGTGGTTTTTTAGTGTTATTTTACATTTGTAATTTCATACTCTCGAGAGTGATGATTTGGACATTTTTTTTTGTTTTTTTATTTGGAGGATTATGTTCATTACAAATCAATTGAATAATTTGGATGGATGTTTAGATGGTTTTAGGATTTTTTTATTCATCTCTCATCTGAGTACAGAGTATTGGTCATTTTTTCCTATTTCTTTGGCATGTTTGGAGGAAATATATTCATTACAATCCATGAGGGAATTTAGATGTTGGTTGGTTTTAGTGTTATTTTGCATATGTACTCTTTATACTCTCTTGAGAGTACATAATTTTGTGGACATTTTTCCGCTTTTTTTTGGCTATTGAAATATGTTCATTACAAATCAATGGGAATAATTTGGATGTTATTATTTTTCATGGGTGATTTGTTTATTTCATTAATTGACTTTTCATTTTGAAGTTTACCATGTATGGGAAAAGGATAACTTTGAGATGTAGCCTACCACTTAACGTTTGATAATATTAGACGATTTATGATAAGTCATTGACATTTTAAAGAGTTTCATCCGCATCAATTCATTAGACTCCACGAATTCGAAGACTCAATACCATTACCTCAATCGCCTTTGGGAGATAGAGAAGCAAGCTTTCTTGGGGGGCATTCCTTTCACCCCATGAAGTCAGTGAATTAGTGATGCCAAACGAGGGGAGAAGGTCTTATGGCAAATCCATGTCAGCTCGGACTATAAGACTATGCTTGAGCGCGGATAGCTGCTTTCGTGATAGTTTGTACAGCTTGTATATACATTTTCACCAAATCTTTTTGTATATCACAACTATAGGGTGGCATTAAATTGATTGCCTACTGATGACATAGATAAATTTGTTGAATACAATCAAGTGAGGCCATTGCTTTCCTAGTTTCACACAATTTGATGGTATTACATCAAAGATTCATACCCGAGCATGAGTGGATTTGTCATTCTTATGGTATGTTTATATCTTCGCTATGTATTATTTGATGCAAGTTAACTTACATAAATATTAATTGATCTTGTCACGAGCACATAAGCATCATGAGGCGCCATCTCCATTTGCAAAGTCATATGCGATGGTAAAAATAAAGTTTCAGATGAAGCCTTCACGGTTTAGAGGACACCATGTGACATATAATAATATCACTTATTCATATAATATGTATTTATTTATGTTGTAGTTATCACATTTTCTTATCGGTTTAACAGTGATGCCTTCATTCAACATATCTAAGAGGAGACCTGGCTCCTTGAATCATTTTCCCACCAACATGCAATACATGTTGATCCGAGCAATCCCATTCTAAGTCCACCGAAGTTCACCCCATTGAATCTCATATGTCTCTCCTCGATATTCTCCCCATCCGGTGTCATGCCTCTGCTACTACCCCATAAGGCTTTGTGGAGAGGATACTGTGGTTTTAGGACTTGAAAGATATATTATCTTCTTCAAGCAACAATGACAGAGAATGGATGGATTGATTTACTCGCTATCGAGGAGGTTCTTGGCTGGCGGGTCCTACCATCCCCATCAGGAAGCTGTGGAAGTCACCACAGGGAGAACTCTGAGAGGCACACTGGGAACTCTGAGGAGGCACACAGGGCAACACCTATGGAGGCAGAGCTTCCCTATGGGCTGCCAGGGGAGTCTCCCTGTGGAGGCCATACCGCCTCGTGGATACTTCCACTTGGGAAGCCCCCCGGTAACCTCCACTGGGGAAGCCCCTATTGAGTCCACCATGGGGAAGCTATCAGGAGGCCTCCAATGCACATGAAGATGCTCCTTTAATCGACGATTGAGCATGGTGTGAAAGTTATAAGGAAGAGGAAAGTCTTGTTCCCCTTCACACACTTACGAAGTCACGAGCAAGAATAAGTGATGTGGTGGCCTCCACTCAAGATGAAAAGTAGGAGGTATTAAGTTACTTTCTTTAAATTTGAGATAATAAAATAGATTTCACTAAATTTTTTATAGGGCAAAGATGAGCCAATAAAGGTCGATGACCCATACTATCATTGTGGTGGAGGAGCATCAGAGGTATGAATCATCTCAAGAGATCGATCCTTAATTCATCAATCTAGCTTTCATCACTAATTTTATCGATTCTAGCCAGAGGCACATCATTTTGTTGACTTCTCATCCGAGCTATTCTTCGATGCTCCATCTTATTGACACGCCATGCCCCGATTCGAGGAAAAGTAAGTCAATCTTCAATCAGCTCCTTCATACATAAAATAACCTATTCATTTAATTAAGCTCACTTTAAATTATTTCTCACTTGAGGGTGATACAAAGATTCACCGAGAATATCATTATTGAGGCGATCGATGAGTTACCGATCAATATATCAACAGATGCACACGCCATGCATCTCCTTCTATTCGAGGAGTACTTCTCCTGTCAGATGTCCCCTATTTGTACATCTCATGCAGATCGGTAAGTTACCCCATAGATATGGTATTATAATTCAATCATTATTTGTATAGATGGAAACTATAATTTATAAACATTCTCTTCTTTTCTTACAGAGCTATGCAAAATATGGCCTACACAAGGAAAGCAAAATGTTCATCCAAAGATGTCACCGCATAGGGTGAGCTACTCTTACTTCCAATATATAATCAAGACGGACACTCCTAGTTGGGCATATTAAGTTAGGGGCTATTTTATGACTCATTACCAAAACCAACCCATAAGGCCATTCTTCCGAGATTGTAAGAGTTATTTTCAATTTGGTTTCAGAACTTTTTTTTTAAACCCCTTATTGACTATACTTTTGCTTTTCGATCAAATTACTTGTTGAAGATGACGCCTTTTGTGAGATCCCACAAAATGGCCAATCGAAATGGTGAGTGGGCTACCATTCCAAGATAATGTCGGTGGATGTGGATGTATACATGGAGGCAAAGAATTAAATCCCCACTTAACTGCAACCACCAAGATTGGCCTAAGAAGATGAATTTTTTAGGAGTTCGCTTACGCTATCTTTTGTTTGGGAATGAAAAGCCAAGCTAAGAACTGCATATTTAAAGTTTGATAAGTAGGAAATAATTGCGGGTATTTCTTTTTATTTTTTTTCAATATTATCGGTAGTTTGGATCTTTTATTATTAGCAGAGAACACCTGCAGCAATTTGGTTGATGGGAATGCTTTACTGGGATGTGTTTCATCTCATTCTACTGTGGAGTACAGAGTATTTCATCTATTTTTCTTCAATTTTCGCGCTTTGGATAAATTATGAAAGCAGAGAACATCTACATCAACTGCTTAAAGCTAGTTTTCAGATGTGTTTCCCTCATTTCTATTGTTTATGCTATTTGTGCTCTATACTCTCTATACTCTCAGACTATCTCAACTCTCTATTTCTCTTGTACTATACTTTGTACCTCTATACTCTATTCCATGTGTTTGAAGGTCGACTATAAGAATATTTGAGGTGTTATGGCTTAACTCTTGTATTCTCCTCATAGATAGATTATTTGCTTATTTTTTCCCATTTTCACTTTTTTTTGCGTGATCTAAGAGAAATTGTTCACTATAACCTAAAAGCAAGTTGGATGCTCCTGCCTTTTTTATGAGTTTTCTAAGTAGCTTTGTATGTGTGTATACTCTCTCTATACTCTATGTAATTTATAATCTCTATACTCTCAGACTCAGACTTTCTCAGACTTCTCTATGTACTCAGATTCTCTCTGTACTCTAGACTCTCAGACTCTTCTGCTCTCTCTCTCATGATTTCTTTAGATTTCAGATCAATTATATCATATTTTAAATTCAAATCAACTAAAAAGAAGTTAAAATTTACATTATCTAAAATTTATGTTATACTCAACCACATCGTATCTCTCAAACCGAAAGTATGCGTGAGAAGCAATATGAACTACTTAGCATGTGAACGTAATATGTTAACTTAATACTTTAAATTACCAAATCATGCTTCTTAAAACCTATTTTCTACTAAAACATGTGCATAAAATAGACAAATATACTATCGATGATGCGGCTTACCAACGTCTTATTCAGAAATATAAATTTTGAAGGTAGTGTGGAGCAAATTATATATTTTAAGATGATGAATTTTTTCAAATAATGTAATAACTGAAAGTATCATCTGAATTAAATTAATATCATTGATAAATTTATAAATAATTATTAAACTAATATCAAGACTTATAATCATCATCATAGATTTTTTTTCTTTTCATAAAATAGTACTTTATAGAGTACATATATCAAACTATGTAATGCATGCAATAAATATTTCATAAAGGTAGACTCATCAATCGATATGTAATTGATAAAATAAGATTGTGTCACTAAGGATTACAAAGTTAAAAATCTTTATACTCTATGTACTCTCAGACTCTATACTCTCACGAAAATGAGCTTAATTTTATAATAATAAGATGTTTAATAAAGTCCAAAAAAGAAGAAAGTCATCCTACAAAAAATAGAGAGAAGGTCATCCTAATGCAGGCGCTTCCTAAAATCCATGAGACCTTCCGTTAAGTAAAAAAAGTCATCAGACTCTAAACTTGCGTAAATGATTGATCAAGAACACATAACTAAATGATATCATGCATTGAAATATTTTCCGTAATAATATCCATCATCAACTTAGTGTACCCTTCACCGAATTAACCGATTGTTGAGCTCAAGTTGAATTCCGATAGAACATCATATCGCTTAATGATTTTACATCATCGATGTGCTATTCTAGGCACTCAAAAACACTCGCATAAGAGAAATGTGTTGCAATGGGTGATGAAACACATTCGCGACACTATCGCTTTGAACTTTGGTTTCGTAATAACAAAAAATATGATGGTTTGAAGATTAGTAACAATATTTTAAATACTAAAAATTAAGAGGCAAATAGAGAATTACTTTCTTGGATCTCTCCCAATATCCCTTAAGCTTGCATTGGAAACACCCTTTGACGTTGCTTAACTGATCCTTTAAGATATCTTTTCCTTATATGTTGTGGTTGACTTCTTCTTCTTAGCTGCTCTGTTAACTGGAAGAGAATTCCCACTTATTATAAAGTCGACATCGTCGGATAGTTTTTTTAAGGATTGAAGCATATACCCCTCGCCTATTATTACTCGACACTTATTTGATATGCATATCAATGTGACCAAAATAATGCCGAAGATTTCCATTTGTGCCTTCCACATCTCTTAATTTTCTATATGCACTATCGATGTAAATATCCCTCTTGCTCGTAGACATCGCATGAGAGATACTTATGAATGCACTACATCTTCCCGACTAAGAACTCGATACAATGGGCACAAAGTAATCCCATCATTTCAAATTTCTTACAAGTACAAGTTACATCTGTAGTCCCATTGAAATGGATACCATATTTTGGATGAATTTTATTCTCTAAGTTTCTCACCAAATACTCCATGGCTATATCATTCAAGCATCGATAGCCTCCAACTCCATGCAAAATTCTTCCTCAAACATAGTATAAAAGCTTTCTTGTATAAAACATATAGCTTATTTTAGAATTGACTCTTAACAATAGAACAATCGATGACTGGCTACACTTGTAGTCTTCATCATGTTCATTCGCGCCATGTCTCCATAACCTTCTCCAACCCCAAGAAATAATCTGTGAGCAAACTTGTTGGTTTAGAGATTCTGTGACATACGTTGTTCATTGACTCACTATGTTGCATTGACAAGATGCCCATGCAAAATGAGTCTTTTTGAATGGACCACTTGGATCTAATTTTATAAAGCTCGACCAAGCATGATCATGCAAATTGCCTTCTTCTAGCATGGCGTACAAGCTTCTTCAAACTCTTCCTCGAGTCACATTTGCTCATGCATGCATAAAATATCCCTTGTACCCTCTTATTACTATTAAAGCAATGAACCTTGAAGGAGCTTTCTTGAAATATGCCATTGGCACAACCTATGATGAGTAATAATATAATTTGATAGCTCCCATAGCTGATCGAATATTGTTGTAGGATGTCTTCACTCATCAACCAAGAAATGTCCGAATAGCC
Source organism: Cymbidium sinense (assembly GCA_021442155.1). Lineage (NCBI taxonomy): Eukaryota > Viridiplantae > Streptophyta > Magnoliopsida > Asparagales > Orchidaceae > Cymbidium > Cymbidium sinense. Next base: position 43,514,579 of record CM038228.1, read on the forward strand.
ATGAGAATGACTCAATCGTCTCTTCTGATAAAAAGGCTACTCCAAATAACACATTTTGCCAGTGATGATTCACTCCAACAAGAGGGGCACAAACAAGATTATATTTATTGAGTCGATAACTTGTATCAAAAATTATCACATCACCAAAATAGTCATATTCTATCCTAGACATGCCATTGCTCCAAAAAAAAACTTACTAAGCAATCTGACTCATCAACTTGTACATCCCATGCAAACATCCCGTCGCCTTTCTTTCCTCAAATAAATCAGATAATGCATTATCCACCATTCGTAATCCTCGATCTTTTCTTTCAAGCATCTCTTTTGTGAATCCAATATTCTCTACACCGCCAACCTCCTCACTTAGATAGTGAATGCATCGCTTGCTCTAATTCTCCTATCATTATCTTCAACAGAAGCCTTTCATCGCTAATGTCACGTGATCCGAGAAGATGTAGGTCAGGCTTTGCCAACGAATGATTATGACTTTCTATATTTTTTAATCATCCGCCTCATCTAAGTCAGAGAATATAATCATGGCGACAGCCATCCTCAGACTGAATTTTTATTTAGACAGATTTCTTCCGACCTATTTTTGCACATAAAAAATCTTAATTGAGCCATAACTAGTATGGTCCTTCCAACACCGAAGCTGCTTGATGTCAGACAATACATACGCTTTCATTCTAACGAAAGTAAGGAGTTTCCCAAATTTGGTTCATTAGACATCACGACTTCATCATCGACTACCATCATCGTGATTCACCGCCGCATACATAAATGTGACATGTAAAATAGCACAAAAAACATATTCCCTCCAAAAAGCCAAAGAAAGTGAAAAAATGAGCTAAATACAGAGTACATATGCAAAATCATCCAAACATCCTCCAAATTGCTTCCATTATAATATAATTAAAAATTTAAACTGCCAAAGAAACTAGAAAAAATGGTCATTTGTACTCAAGAGAGAGAGAGATACAAAATAACACTAAAAATCAACCAAACAGCCCAAACAAGTAAAGAAATCATCATAAAAATATAAACAGATTATATCAAGTTACCCATGAGTTGAGAAGAGTAGAGTACAAAGAGTAAGAGAGTGAGAGTACAGAGAGGAGCTTTCGCCAAGAATGCTTCTTTTGCTTTGTATTTTTACCTTCAAGATGCTCTTCACTCACCTCACGATAAGACATCCTATTATCACCGCAACTTCATCAGGTGATGCTCTTAAGGCTTCTTTGCTCAGAAGGCTCTTTTGCTTTGTGTTTTTACCTTCAAGATGCTTTGGGCTTCCTCACATAATAATGACAACATTATTACCTCTATTCCATACATCTTCTCCTCTGTTCATACAATTACCAGAACTCATCTGGGTGAAAGGAATGCACCGCCACCCGAAAAAAAGACTTTTCCATGTCCCAACAAGACAGATGGTAATGGCTTTGTCTAATTTCAGAGTCTAATGAATTGATGATGAAGCTCTATAAAATGTCAATGACTTCATTACTAAAGAGTGCACAAACGGAATGTACAGAGAGTACGATGCAAAAAATCCCAGAAACCATCCAAACAATCAAAATTGCTTCCAACTAATGTACTCTCAACAACAAGGCCAAAGAAACTGACAACATGACCAAATCATATATTCTCATGAGAGCCAGAGTAAGAATGCAAGCTAACAAATCAACCAAACAACCAAATTATGCCTAATGAACATATTTCCAAACAAAGCCAAGAAAATAGACAAAAAATGACCAAATGCATGTTCCCTTGAGAGTATAGATAAAGAGACAAAGAGTATAGAGAGTAAATATAATGAAAATAATCTCAACAACCAATTAAAAACGGAGAAAATGACCAAAATCATTTGTACTCAGATGCAAAATACTAAAAATAACCAAATGACTCCAAATTATTCCTCATAGATTGTAATGAACATATTTTCTCCAAACATGTAAAAGTGAAAAAAAATAACCCAAAATGCTACTCTTAAGTACAGAATGTATGCAAAAATCCTTCAAACCATCCAAACATCCTCAAAATTGCTTCCAATGTATGTAAAACATAATCCAACAACCAAAGCCAAAGAACTAAAAAAAAAATCAGATGTACTCTCAAGAGTACAGAGAGTAAGATGAAATAACACTAAAAAATCACCAAATAACCTCCAAATTGTTCCATGATAAAACATATTTCCTCCAAACACAAAGTAAAAGCCTAAAATGCTATACTCTCAAGAGAGTAAGAGTATGAGAGTAGATAAATCTCCATAAAGATTAACCAAACAACCACAAAATTGTTTTTAAAATGTAATGATATTCTCCATCCAAAAAATAAACTGAAAAATATTCAAAATCATGTACTCAGAGTACATGATATACGCAAAAATCTCAAAATAAGTAAAGTCTTCTTACAAAGAACTTCAAACAAGCAGAGAAATATACACTAAATAAAATAATTTCAAAGACACTAACAAACCGTAAAAAAATTAAACGATACAACGAGAAAAAATTATATTTTTTATTTAATACATCCGCCTATTTCCTGGCCTTCGTCTCCATCTTCATGGTTCTTTCTTAGAAATGAGAAAATCTCTTTCTCTCCTGAGCTTTTGAAAAAAATACACCCCTAAACCCTAAATCTAGATATATATTTCTTTAAATTTCTCCGCAATTTAACGAGATCTTCTCCCGTTTAACGGAATGCCGGATAAACTGGTCGCCGTCCATTACAAAAGTTAAGCTAAACGGAAAAAAAATCATCGATACGTGAGATTGGATCAAGAAACCACGTGGACTCACGAATATTTTCCATCTTTAAGTTACGAACATATATTTTATTGATAAATATAATCACAAAATATTGTGATCTTTGTATAAACAAAACGAGCAAAACCACATTCACGAAAGCCGCTTCACTTATATTTTATGTTCTTCTCTCCTCTCTATTTAAGAGACAATGCAGAGAAGCAAAATCAACTGAGAAGAGAAAAGCCATGCTTCTTCTCACAACAGCCTTACTTCTTCCTCTCATGTCTCTCTTGCAACGGCCGCCGTCGTTGGTCATCATCATCGGAGCCGGATTCTCCGGTGAGCCGTCGAACTAACTTAACATACAGACTCGTGCTTTTCTGTTTTTTTTTTTTTTTTGGCTGTTATCCGGCCCAAAATTTTTCACATTTGGAACTAAAAGTTAACTATTTTATTTGAAGGGATAAGTGAAGACGCTCAGACGCCGGAATAACTAACATCGTCATACTGGAGGCGACGAACCGCATCGGCGGCATTTGTATGGTGCCGTTCGCCGGAATCAATGTGGAGAAAGGAGCAAACTTAATTTTAACAAAAAACGTAATTCATTGATTCTTAAAAAAAAAAAAATAGCCAGTCACCCAGTCAACTCAAAAAAAATTTTTTTTTTTTAAATATGAAATTTCTTTGTTTTTTTATGGTTTTAGAAAACGCAGAGAGAGAAAAATAAGAGAGAACAGAGAGAGAAAATTTTATTTTATTAATTTTTTTAATTAATATAATTATTTAAAATATTTAAAATATATAATTTAAAAAATATTTTATAAAATATTTAATAAATAAATATTTATATATTTAGTTATTAATTTATTTATTTATAGATATATAATTTAATATAATTTAAAAAATATTTTAATTATATATATAAATTTATAAATTATTTAATATTTTTATTAATTATTATAATTATTTAAAATATATAATTTTATTACTTTTTGTTAATATATATTTAAAAAATATTCATAAAATTATTTTTAAATTATTTATATAAAAAATATTTATATTTAAATATATAAATAACTAAATAAATTTATATATGTATATATATATATATATATATATATATATATATATATATATATATATATATATATATATATATAATATATATATAATTACTATTTATATATAATTTATAAAATATTATATAATTTATTCCTTTCTTTATTTATTTATTAAAAATTATTTATTTATATATTTTAAATATTTTTAAATTATATATTAACAAAAATTAAAAAAAATTATATATTTTAAATAATTATATTAATAAAATATTAAATAAGTTTATAAATTTATATATATAATTAAAACTATTTTAAATTATATATTAAATTATATATATATAATAAAAGAATTAATAACTAAATATATAAATATTTAGTTATTAAATATTTTATAAAAATATTTTTAAATTATATATTTTAAATATTTTAAATAATTATATTTAATTAAAAAAATTAATAAAAATAAAATCTTTCTTCTCTCTCTCTTCTTTTCTCTCTCTCCCTCGTGCTCTCTCTCTCCGGATTTTCTAAATCATGCAAAACAAAAGAAATTTTATTTTTTTATAATAGTGTCCAGTCAGCGTTGACTGGACGACTGGGATTATTTTTAATTTGTTTTTCTAAGAATCAATTAACTAATTACGTTTTTATTAAGAATTATTTTAAAAATTTTGCCCAAACTGGGTGGAGGGAGTCAACGGCGACCAGGTCAACCTCATTTGGGCCATCTCGAACCAGCTCGGCTTGAGAAAATTCTTCTCTGATTACGGCAACCTCTCGTCCAACACTTACAGGGAAGCGTGAGTTTCAGTCTTTAGCTCTCTCAAATTCGATTTTTAGAGCTCCGGCAACCTAATTCATATTTTAATTTTGACTTACATCATAACAAAATTTCATTTTAAGGACTTAATTGAGAAATTTTTTTTCAAAATTTATTCATTTTGGACTTCCTAAGATTTAATTTGGCAATTTTTAATGAAAATTTAAGTAAGATTTAGCTTAAATGCTCCTGATAGAGTTTTTCAGATCTTAAATTATATTGTTATCCATTATTTTATTTAATATTTATTTATAAATCATTGATCCTATGACAGATAGTCATATAAATTTGTTAATTTTAAAATAACATTAACAGCTGTCAATGCCTGTCATGCTGAAAAATTTTCAAATTTTATTTCTCTTGAGATGTGTGTGCATATATAAATATATATTCTTTCATCATGAAAGCGAGAACCAAGACTGGCCATCGTTCCATTTGACTTAAAAAATGGATTTTATTTATTATACTGTTTTAAGAACGATTTTAAAATTTTCTTTTTTTTTTTCCGAAAATAATTTTTTTTTATAAATTTTAAATAGCACCGTCTTTAAACTTATTTTAATGATAGAAGAAACAGAAAGTGATGGACTTACCTCTGGCTGATGTTTTGCAGAGGCGGGCTGTATCGGCGGAGGTTCAAGTGATCGACACCGCCGACGAAGTTTACGACGCCGGCGAAAATACTAAGACTCTGCCGAACAGCGGGCGGGAGACATCTCCATCCCTCAGCGCCTTCAAAATCAGTTAATCCCCTACCTTATTTAAGAGATTTTTTTTAAAAATTTTTTATATGTGATTAATATTTTGCACGATATTTTTTTTAACTAAAAAAGAATTATCAAGATATTATGATGCAAGGTAAGATAAAATATTTAAAAGTTATAAAATAATAATTCAAATTTAAAAAAAAATAAATGCATGACTTAATATTATCTTAAAAAAATTTAAATAATTTTAATTTTTACATATTTATTTATAATTATTTTTTGTCTTATTTGATTTTGAAGAGATTAAAAAAGAAAAAGTTTATCAATCCAAATGGCTAAGTAATGATTATTAGACAAAACAAGCGTTAACTTGATATTAGTTAATAACTTCTTATTGCTTATTTTATTCATTAATTTAGAAATATTAATTTAATTAATATTTTCATGATAATTACTACCTAGCTCTTATTTATGGTGATAAAAAATAATAAATAAACAGCTAAAAAGAATTATCAAAGTAAGCCCATATCACTGTTATTTCCCACCAAACAATTGATATAATGGGTTGTTTCCTCTTCCTGCTTTAATGAACTGTTAAATTATCTTTACATTATGATAAAAGAATAATTAGCAAACAATGTGGCGAGCAATATATAGAGTGATCGGATATTTTGAAATTACTTTCATTTAAAATAAAATTATAATATATTATTTGATAAAAGCACTATTTATAAAATTAGACTAACACAAATATAATTTATATCCTTTAGATCATATTTGATTGGGATATATATATATATATATTGAAGCTTTTATGTCACTATCTTCAATTTTGGAGGATTTATATGGATACCATATAATTTTTATCTATTTGATATGACTCTCAAAATTTAATACTACCAAAGACAAATCTGATTAAAAGCGAGCATGATTTAAAACCGACGAGATCAAGACTTAAAATATCATCGAATCTGAAAATATCAAACCAAAACTCTCAAATGGAGTGTTATATAAATCGAAATCCTCGACGAGTGATCTAAAGAGCCTAAGATCTCATATTAATTTCATTTGCATCCAAATGCTCAAAATACATCAAATGATCAAAGGAATCATCCTAAGCGTCCGAAAGGGAGTGGTACGAGCTTTACATGAATTTATAAGAATGCCCTCCTCCCATCTATAAATTCATTCCTCACATGATAAAGCTTAAGTAAAGTAAGAAGAAGAGAGTCAAAAGAAGGAGGAGAAGCCACCAGTATCAATTATCACGGCCATTGGCCAATCCTTATAAGCAAGGAAGAAAAGGAAGAGTCCTTAAGAAGAGGAAGAGTCAAAAGAAGAAGAAAGAAGGAAGATTCCACAAAGAAGAAAGGAAGATTCCAAGCTGAAGAAAAGGAAGAGTCAGGGAGAAGAATAAAGAAAGCCTGAGGAAGATATATAAGCAAGATCCTCCAAGCAAGATCCTCCAAGCAAGATCGATCAAGATCGCACTAAAACCATCAACCACCGCCACCACCACCATGCCACTAATTTAGAATTATTACCGCGATCTCCACCATCGCACAATTATAACCCGATCTTTGTTATGCGCTTGTTATTCCTCTCTCATATGCATTCTGTAATCTTATATCGAAGACTTTATACTAAAATACATATGGAAGCTTTTATCTAGCTGGTTTTTCCCTCTTTTGAGGTTTTCCACGTTAAAACTGAGTGCTTTCTTTTTTAGTGTGTGCTTTACTAAGGCGTAAATATTCACTCTACCGCTGAATCGGTTTTCAAAGACTAAAATATGTAAAACCTCAACCACAATTTCAATCTACATGGCCAATGCACAACACTGCTATACCATTTACTCCAACTTATTCTCAAAACCCATCGAACCAAGGACGTTGATGTATGGGAATCTCTTTAAGATCGTCCATCGAATGGAGGAGATCTCAAAATAAAATGATCTAGCTTTGATTACAATGTACCGCTACTATTACAAACATATCTCCCCAAGATCGGTTTGAAGGTCAAAATGTTAATCCTCCCGACTGGAGTTCCTCCACATGGAGGCCAAAAATCTGACATAGTTCCACTCATCTATCATAAACTCAATGCTACTAATCCATCGACGTTGTTGATATTTTCACACATTTCTTAATCCCGCTCAGACATTCATACGCTAATAAAAAATGAATTTCACCTTCAAGAGTAAATCATCTTCACCCACACTGAATGGGAGTCTCACCAAAGCTATTCTTCAACATCCAATTGTAGTTTCAAGCTTCAAAGATTGATTCTGACCAATCACACACAAACTAATCACCACACAGACTATCATGTATATTCAGCGCACACACCGCTTAATGTCTTTCGCTACCCTCAAAGGGCAAGCTCGACTGTCTACTCTCCGGGGATCCATCCATTTAACTAACTGCCAGTTCTTGTGGAACAGCTATCAGAAACAATTATTAAAGATTCCTCCCATCTTTCCGATTCAATGAAGGTGAATCACTCAAAGAATACTTCAGGTTCTCCTTAGAAGTAAATATAAGAAACTATTAAGAGGAGTTTTTCTTGAGTTCCGTGCCTTTTACTCATCATGACACCTGATATGTCACTTAATTCATCGTGGAAGCACAAATCTTGTGAAGCTATTAATGCCATCGCAAACAATTTGGATAATCAGAGAGACATAAAAGCAAAGGAACGCAGACAAATCCCATGAAGAAATCGAAAGACCCATTCAACAAGGATATCCACGCCAATTGGAAAAGAATCAATCGACTCATAATAACATACCCCCAATGAACTCTTAATCTCAAAAGATAAGCGAGTGAACACCAATGAAAAGGCAAAGATCAATAAACTCCAAGCTCATGCAAATATTCGACTCTTCCATTAACGCCATCGAAAACACACAAACAACCGAGATAGTCAAACGCCCTTGGTGGATTTCACTTCCATATTAAGTCATCAAGCAAAAGCTCGACAAACAACCTGTGAGGTCAAAACGCCCGGTGGACTTTATCTTTCCATATAATAATGTCATCGAGCAAAAGCTCGACAAACAACCCAGAGGTCAAAACGCCCCAGGACTGATCTTTATCTTTTAATGTCGAGCAAAAGCTCGACAAACAACCAGAAAGGTCAAACGCCCCGGACTTGACTCTTCCATACGCAGCACGTCATCGAGCAAAGCTCGACAAACAACCTGTGAAAGGTCAAAAGGTCCTTGGATTTCCTCTTCCATCTGTTAGCGCCGACGAATGATATTCAATAACAGAGGTCAAAACTTTGTACCCACTATATTGTGTTAAGCCATCGATAACACTCTCGACAACAACTGATGGTCAAAATCAAATGGATAATTATATTCTAACATGCGTTAACGATATCAATGTCAACCGTTGAACCATCCATTGAAGTTTCAAAAATCTTATTTCCTACAAGAAGAAGGAGATCAGACCATCTTAACGCCGCTGATATGACCGGCCATCTTCGCCGTTATCCACTATTCCGGCCATCTAAGGCTGACATCGCCGCATTCAATTGATACGCTTTCACACATTGCTACTTAATGGCCTATCTGCTGATCATTGCCGCCTTATCGCTCCACTATCACCGGCATCTTAACCATGGCCGCTAACCACTCGGTCACATACTATGTGCCATATGTTGCCAATTATCGAGAATCGCTTTTATATCTTCGCCGGATCTCGCCATTGACGCCCCGCCATCGGACTATTCTGATTCATAACTTTTCCATACGCGTTACGCCATCGAAAACTCGACTAACAACCCAGAAAGGTCAAAATGTTTGACTTCGATCTCTTCCATACGCAGCACGCCATAGTAAAGCTCACAAACAACCCAGGGTCAAACGCCTGTGGACTTCCTCAATCTTTTCCATGTGTGTTAACGTATCGAGTAACCTCAAACAACCGATAGTCAAAACTTTGTACTACTCAGGTTAACGCCATCTAACACTAAATAACCTCGATAGATCTCTCCGACTTCCATGGCTAACCATATGCCATCGCTATATCTGCCGCCGACCGCCGGATCGCCATAATTTACCGGTCCACTATCGCTGCCGGTTATCCGCCACCATTTCAAGTCACTATCGCCACCTGTCGCCGCCCCATCGTCACTCGAACTGTCGGTGGATCGCTTTACCGCCAACCCGACGGTTCGACGCGGCCGAACTGAACTACGACGATATCAGGCCTTTGACGCTTTTCTAACCTGCATAAATCCGACACTGAACCTAAAGACGAACGGAACACGATTGCAGTTTTGACGCTTTCTAACCTGATTATCCGACGGGGCAACCGGACGAGGTCGGAACCGAATAATGACGCACTGGCCGATCGCTTCTAACCCGCAATCCGACGGGACGAACCGACGAGGTCGGAAACCGGAACCACGACGCATCGTGCTCTGATCGCTGACGATCCGACGGACAAGAACCGACGAGGTCGGAACCGGAATGACGCATCGCGGGCTTGACGTTCTAACCTGACGATCCGACGGTGAATGACGATTTGAATAACCACGACGAGCGGATAGAACTGAGAAACCGAACCACGACGTGGGCCTGATCGCTTCTAACCCGTGACATCCGACGGCAAGAATGACGGTCGGAAACCGGAACCACGACGCATGGGCTGACGCTTTCTAACGAATCCGACGGACCAAGAACGGACGATCGGAACCGGAACCACGATATGGCTTTGATCGCCTAATATCCGGTGACCGAAACGGATGAGGTCGGAAACCGGAACCACGACGTAATCGTGGCCTTGATCGCCCTAACCCGTGACGATCCGACGGATTGAACCGGACTCGGAAATAACCACGACGTAGTGGACTTGACGCTAACCTGACGACGGACGGATGTGAACGTCGGAAACCGAACCACGATACCGTGGGCCTGACGTCATAACCTGACGATCCGACGGGATGCGAACCGACGAGGTCGGAAATAACCACGACGCATCGGCCTGATCGCAACCACGATCCGACGGATCAGAACGACGAGGTCGGAAATTAACCACGACGCACGCGGTCGACGCCCAACCCGAGATCCGACGGGCCGAAGACGAGGCCGCAGAACGGAACCACGACGCATCGTGGCCTTTGACGCTTCCCCGATTTTCTGACGCCTCTTGATCGCTCCAAAGGACCTCACTCAAGAAGAGGAAAGGGGAAAGGTGTGTGCCTCCCTCTACCCAGATTTATATAGGGCAAAAGGTAAAATCTCAAAATCCAAAATGGCACAAAATGGCTCACAAAATGGCTCAAAATGATTAAAAACGCTAAAACTCAAAACGCTCAAAACTCGATTCGCATCAATTCAGGGCTGCTACCATGAACGCAACTGCGACGGGCGCTGGCAATGACGCCATGATGAGACGCTGCTGAGATAAAGCACATCTCCGGCCGCCTGGCAGGTGTGTCAGATGACCGATGACTGAATCCGGCATGACTGAACCGTCAATCTGACCATGATGCTGACATGACGCATAGCAGATAGTTCCGGCTGCTTACGTTCATGCTCAAGGCATAGAATTCGCTACAAGATGCCAACGGCGCCGACGGCGCCTAGTTAAACGCTCAAAACTTCAGTATCCAAATAGATCCAGAACTCAAAATCTCATGCCTACGCATATCTACTTCTATAATCATAATATTGTATTTTATGATGATTTATTCTCTCAAAACGATATCACCATTGCGACGCTGAAGAATTCGTTATTTTCAAGATTGACATATTTTGGATGATTTTAATGTCATCCAAAAAATAAAGCAACCGATAGGCTCTCAAAATACTACTACCAAAGATGTCAAAAAAGCGATATGATTTTGAGTAAACCGAGATCAAGACTTAAAATATCATTGGAATCTGAGACATCAATAAATCCCAAAACAGTCTCAAATGGAGTGTTTATAGTCAAATCGAAGGCCTCGACGATGATCTAAAGAGCCTAAGATCTCATAATTAATTTCATTGGGCATCCAAATGCTCAAAATACATCAAATGATCAAAGGAATCATCCTAAACCATCAGGGGAGTAAAATAAGCTTTACATGAATTTACAAGAATTCCTCCCATCTATAACAGTTCATTCCTCACATGACAAGCTAAAGAAAAGTAGAAGAAGAGAAAGAGGGAGAAGAGCCGAACCAATTACCAGCCGCCACGCCGATTGCCAATCAAGCAAGGAAGAAAAGGAAGAGTCCAAGCATGGAAGAAGAGGAAGAGTCATAAGGAAGAAGAAGAAGAGTCAAACAGGAAGAAAAGGAAGATTCCAAGCAAGGAAGAAAAGGAAGATTCAAGCAAAAGAAGAAAAGGAAGAGTCCGGGGAGAAGAATGAAAGCCTGCAGTAAGAGAGAGAAGAAAGATTGAAGATCCTCCAAGCAAGATCGCATCAAGCAAGATCCCACTCTCATAACCATCAACCACCATACCACCATCGCTACTATATCAGATTCCCACCTGAGTTACGATCTCCACCATCAAGAATAATTATAACCGATCTTTGTTATGCATATATTCCTCTCTCATGTGATTCTAATCCTGTATCGAAGACTTATCAAACATACATAGTGTTTTTTATCTGGAAATGTATTTTTCCCCTTTCGAGGTTTTCCACGTTAAAATTCTGAGTTTCCTGCTCGTTTTTAATTAGGGTGACTAATCACATCGTAGAACATTCACTCTAGATCTTAAAGACGCAACACTATTCATATATTTCATATTTAAAAATTCAAATTTTTATAACTATTATCTAAAATTTTAATATCATATAAAAATTAATGTCATAAATTTTCTTAAATTAAATATTTATTTAAATATATAAATAAGAATTTTTGTAATATGTATATGTATAAATCTTTTTATTTTTAAATATCATAATTTTAAAAACATCTTTATAGAAAATGTGATAGATGGGAGCTCCAAAAATTTTAATTTTCTAATATTTTATTTTGGCGTTATAAGCACTTTTGATTTTATTTTTATTTATTTAATATAAAATTTAAAAGAAGCATATTACAATCTGTCAATGACCAATCCTTTCTGACATGTTCTTTCCAAAATAAGATTTGTCCGGTTTTTTAGCTTTCTTAAAACAGAAGAAAAAAAAAACCCAAACAAAGTACATTTTTCTTTTTGAAAAGAAAGTACATTTGTATTTTACTTCCCAAACAAATTTGCATTATTTTATGTTGTGTCAAATCCTATGTAAGTTTAAGTCGTTAGATTTTTTTAAAAAAGTTTTAAAAAAATATAAAAAATAATTCTATCATATTTCATTTCAATTTGAGATATATTAAAATAATAATTATATCATGGTACTCGATCTATACTAAATCTTGACCTATTCATAAAACTTAAATAATAACATATCAATTAATTATTAATACTATAAAATTAAAATAGTTAAAATTAACTTAAACTATATTAAAAATAATATTAATTATTATATTAGTTAAAATCAATTAACTATCAAACTATAATTATATTTAATAAATTATAATTAAATTTAATGATATATTAATAAATTATTAGTACTACTCAATTAAAATTAGCTTAAATATATATTAATTTAAAGTAATATATATTAATATTAATTATTAATTAATTAAAATTAATAACTATAAAAATTTTATTAGTAGATTAATATCCTAGGAATTAAACTACGGCATATAAATGAGTAAAATTATAAGAACTCTTACAAATTTTAAATTAGTTAACTATCAAATTTATAACAATTATAATTATATTTATTAAATTATAATTTAATTTTAATAACTTAGAAGTTAATCATTCAATAATATTTTATTAAATTAGTTTAAATTAAGTTAAATTAAATTAAAATTGTCAACTATTATATTGGCTAAAACTACTTAAAACTAATTATCTATCAAATGATAATTACATTTAATAAATAGTTAATAATATTAAATTAAAATTAATTTAATCATAATATTTTAACTAAGCCAAAATTAGTAATTAAATGAATTATTTAAAATTAAAATTTTTTAAAAAGATTAAAAGAATTATTCTGAAAAATAAGCATGAGAAAGTCCCAAATGAATGAAGCTTAAATTTCTTATCACTAAAATTTCTTATCACTATATATTATTATTATATTAATGTATAAAATTTTATAATTAATATATAATAATCATCTATTGATTGAACATCTAAAATGTAAAATTATATTCAAATTCTATACATAATAATTTCTTTTAATTTTTTATTCTGATATAAAATATGATGAACTATCATTTAAAATTCCACTATTAGAAAACTATAGATCGATATAATTATAATTTTATAAATATTTTTATATAACTTATTTTATATAAGATAATAATTAATTGAACGAATTTTTTTTACCGATCGCTACTCACAAAAACTAAATGCCCTTATTTTTTTTTAGAAGAATTTACTTCAATGCCATTTTGTGCGCCGTGCGATATTATCTCATAAATAAATCGCCTAAAAAAATATATAAAAAAAAAATGGTATCAGAATATACATCATTTCTATTCGAATTTTGAACTGATTTGGGCTGATGTTTTTATATTTTTAAAATTTTTTAAAATCTAATATCAGATCGATATGCACATATTTTACATCAATATTTTTAATATTTAATACATATAAAATTATTATTTTTATGTCAGACCATTTTGATCAAAATTGGTCTAGATGAATATTAAAATTCTCGTATTTAATTATAATTATTTATATCTTGAAATTTATTCTAAAATTTTAATAAGAATATTCTGTGAAAATGCTCTAATCGAATATTCTGTGAAAAAGCTATTCTCCGCCTTTACAAACAATCCCATAAAACACTTACATACAAACCTTATTTGCAGATTAAAATATGATTGGTTATTTGTTCGATCTTAAATTAAAAGATCAAATGAAAAGGAACTAAAACAAATTTGGGTGAATTCTGATCGTCAATGATCCTCGCACGCCCGCTACCTTCCAAACATAAGGGAAAAACAAAAAAGATTGTTTTTCCTAGGCGTGAAAACTCTCATAAATATAAACGTGAGAAATTCATGCATAAATCTAAGCACTCTCGTCCCTATGGTTCCAAAACTAAAGAGACAAGAGAAATAAAATGCTATAGATGTGGTCGTACCGGCCACTATGCTAACAGATGTATGGTCAATAAGAAGTTAAGTGAACTTCAGATTGACGAAGGGTTAAAATAAACCCTAATGAAGATTCTTCTGACATTTTTAGATTCTGAAAAAGCATCTGAGGATGAAAAGGATTCATCCTCATCTTCATCAGATTCTGATAAATCTAACTGTTACAAATCCTATCAACAGGTAGATTATTATAAAAATATTATTAATATGACTGGTCTTTATAAGCTCACTCATGAGAAAAAAGATCAATTAATTAAACTTTTAGCACAAGTTTAAGATAATTCAACTCGTGATAATATTATAAATCTTCTTAACGATAAGAAGAAATATAAGCTGGAAAAATTTGAGTTAAAGCCTCCTATATACTCCATGACTGAAGTATTTCAGGAGAGGCCGTTCCTTCTTCTTCTTTAACAGAATTAAAATCTGAGTTAAAGCAGCTAAAAATGGAAGTTCAACAATTAAAAGTTGAACAAAATCTGATGAATGGACGTCTTATGGATCTAAATAAATCAAAAGACGCCCAATTCAAAAAAAACATGTTCTATTCTACTCAAGAAGGTTTCTTAAAAATATTTAAAAGACAATATACTAAATGGTATATTTTCATTAAATTAATTATAAATAAATAATTTATTTTACCAAATTTAACCGCTTCTTGATAGAGCGATTTAAATTGTATACGAAGGGATAATTCCTTCTAAATATTTTAAAAAAAACTAAACGGTTAAAGACGCGAGTCTTCATAGACACGATAAATTATCATCTGTGGTCATGTGTCAAGATGATGTTTGTATTCAAATGTCTTTTATTTTAGTCAAAAATTTAACACAACACATTATTTTGGGAACTCCATTTCTTCTCAAAATAATGCCCATAACAAGAATTGATGATACTGGAATTCAGTATTTTTTTTTGGAATAAAGAAATCACATTCCGCTTTATCACTAATCCTAAAAACATTATCATAAATGAAATGAATAGACTTAATAATAAGTCTATGCATATCAATTATTTACAAGAAGAAATTACTACTTTAACAATTAAACAACGAATTTCTTCCCCTCAAGTTCAGGAGAAAATTAATCATTGTCTCCAAGATTTCCAGAAATAAGTTTGTGGGGACAACCCAAGTGCTTTCTGGGAAAGAAATGTTCATTTAGTGGAACTCCCATACATTGATAATTTCAATGAAAGGGACATCCCCACTAAAGCTCGTCCTTGCCAGATGAACGAGCATTATCTTACTTTATGTAAAGAAATTGTCGAATTTATTAAAGAAGGAAATAATTCAATCTTACATGGAGTCAGGTACATTCTATGCAATGGGATCACCAGAAAAGAGGGAGACCAAGACTTGTAATAAATTACAAGCTTCTAAATAAAGTATTAAAATGGATTAGATATTCTATTCCTAATAAAAAGGATTTATTAAATCGTTTGCATAATGCAAAAATATTTTCAATTTTTGATTTAAAATCTGCTTATTGGTAGATCCAAATTAAAGATTTGGATCGCTATAAAACTGCTTTTACTGTTCCCTTTGGACATTACGAGTGGAATGTAATGCCATTCGGACTCAAAAATGCACCGTCCGAATGTCAACATATTATGAATAATATATTTAAATACTATTTTAAATATATTCTTGTTTATATTAATAATGTTCTTATCTTTTCAAATACTATTGAAGAACATTTTAATCATTTAAAAATGTTTAAATGGTTAATTCTGAAAAATGGTTTAGTTATTTCTGAACCCAAAATTAAATTATTTCAAACTGAAGTAAGGTTTTTGGGACATATAATTTCCAATGCTTCTATTATTCTAATTAATATAAGTATTGAGTTTGCAGATAAATTTCCTGATATTATTCTAGATAAAAATCAGTTACAGAGGTTCTTAGAAGCCCTTAACTATATAGCTGATTTTTATCACAATCTGGCACAAGATGCGGCCCACTATTTGACAGATTGAAAATGACTCCACCATCATAGTCTGATATTCATACCATGACAGTGCGTAAAATTAAAGAAAGGGTTAAGAATCTTCCTTATCTTAACCTTATCGATCCGCATAGCCAAAATTGTTGAAACCGACGCCTCGACGACAAGCAGTATTCTCAAATAAAAAAAATTAAAAAGAATTAGTTTTGGGGACAATGGAATCTCACAAAAAATACTTTATTATTAAAAAAGAAATGCTTTCAACCAAAAGCATCTCTAAATTTCAAGATGATTTATTAAATCAACACTTTCTTCTTCGTATTGACTGTTCTTCAGTCAAATACATAATTGAACAAGATGTAAAAAGTTTGATTTCTAAGCAGATTTTTGCATCATGGTAAGCTCAGCTGTCAGTCTTTGACTTTGATATTGAATTCATCAAAGATAATAAAAATTTTCTTCCTGATTTTATAACCCGTGAATTCTTGCAGGGTGGATCACCCCACATGGAAAGATGTCTCCTCCTAATCGAGATGGTAACTCTTTTCGGGGAGGTCGCAGTCGTGGCCGCACTAATGAAAAAGTTCTGATCAACTCAACGGTTGACATGATCGACTTAAAGACATATTTATATGGCACTTCCTCTTCAACTGCTGTTGAAAAGGGAGAATCTTCTAAAGCTACAACTCCATCCCATAAAGATGTCGTTACGCAAGAACCTATTTACTTCTCAAAAGAAGTAAAACAAAATATTATTGAAATTAATCTCTCTGATTATTCAATAAATAATCCGTGAGTCTTATTTGAAAGATATTTGAGAAACAATCCTTTCTCATTTGAATCTAATCTCTCAAGAGAGAATTATGAAAAAATCTTAACACAATTAAAGTGTATTGAGATTAATCATGTTCATCGAGAACCATACAATTTTGTATAGCAAATGCTATATAAAAAAATCTTTCATCAAAGTGAATGGGGTCTAACTCCATTCCAAGAGAAAATGTATTTTTTATCCTCCACTAATTTGCATAAAATTTGTAAATTATTTGTGTTATGTGCAAGCTATGATGAAAGTCTTCTTCCTTCTCAATAAAAAGCAAAGACATTCATGGATGTTCATAATGAACAAAGAAATTATCAACAAAGAACTTCCAGCATGGTTCTTCAGATGGTGGAACTATTTTGGAGCATAATTAAATATTCTTTCAGATCCAATTAAAGAAGTCTTCAATGAATGGATGGAAGCTGCCCCCAAAATAATGGCTATTAATCCCAGAAAAATGATCCAATGGCAAAATCTTACTCATTTCTTCATAGACTGCCAAATCTCATGAATTTGGAGCTGGAATGTTATACTCGGAAAGGACCCCTTCAATCAGTTGGTCATTCAAAGACAATTTTTATTAAAATTATGGAATTCTATCAGCATTGAGGATAAGCTCAAACAGATTAAAACTATATTAAAACTTATTTCGAATTAAAGATTCCTAAAAAACTATAGATTTTGAGTTATCAGTTGATGAGGTGCTGTAGAGCATTAAAAGACGATATCCTCATGAGAATGAAATTCAGCATAAGGATCGTCTCAAGAAAATCTATGAAAATCAACTCGCCAAGGTGTTTAATCACTCAATCTACATATATGACGCATGAGTCATCCGATAACGCCGACATCAATCTATTGGAGAAAATTAATGAATTTCACTATCATAATTATTAGATCACTTACACTCTAAAGTGATCCGCTGTAATTATTAATCTCACTTTCTTTTGACAAAAAAGGGGATGATTATCTAAGATTCTCACTTTACTTTCAAAGATAAAAGTGATAACATTATTGCTCCACAATGAATCTACTTACAGCTCTAAAGTATTCCTTCCAGAATTACTTTTCACCTCAGAAAGTAATTGCATTATTGTTCCCACTACGACAGTATTTATCTGTCAATTATTATACCTTTACTTAAACTCTAAGCAAAGCCCTTCTACCTCCATTCCTATATAAGGAGGCTCTTGCTATGTATTTGGTGTGCTCAGTTTTCTATTCTCCTCTTCTCTTCTATTCTCCTCTATAATCTCCTTAGTTCTTCGCTTCTGCCATATCATCGTAAGTTAGCTTTTCAATAAAAGTTATTATTTTATATTCCCGGGTAATTGGTATCGAGTCATGATGGGGTGATCCCTTGGGGAGGGAAGGATGTTAGAAGTTTTCTTCCTTTAAGCATAAAGACTTGCCTACATGTATTTAAAATCATAAGAAGTTAGTTCACACCCAAGCGGTTGTAAGTCCAAAGCAGTGATTTGTTTCTCTTGTAGAAAAACCAAATACTCATTTTGCCTTAGATTTAGTTGTGTTTTCTTGCTCCTAGATTTAGATTATGAGGTTGCTTCTCCTTTAGGCCATAAGCATAATTCCTCACCTCTGGCATTTCCTTAATCTTGTAAAGGAATCTTAAGTCCCAAATTTCTAATGAAAATACAACTCAAACAAACTAAATCAATTTCAAAATGCCAACTATTGATAGTTTGGCTCGAGCCCTAAAGATCGCTTTCCTACTTATCTTTCATTTTGGCTTCGATAATAACTCCCCTCTTTGATCAATCTTATTTGATTTTCACAAATGAATCAATCAATTGATAGTCATTTCCTATTGAAATCTTCAAATACAACGATCATTTACCTTAATCGAGAGTTTTTCTAAGGAATCTCCATTCCTGAGGATGTAATTAACTATGGGGGCTTGCCTCTTAGGGAACTTAATGAATATGATTTAAAATAAATCATGTTTTACTTTTCCATATAAAGTAGGAGAAGAATCTCCTCACATATACAAACCCATCGCCCCAGAGTCCTTATTAAGGTGATTAGGTCCATTAAAGGGTAGTGACTTCTCTTTGAATAGTACACTATTTCTCGATGACGCATTACCGCTAAATAAGTATATCTCATGATCAGGACGCCTATGTCTCATCTTTCTTTCTCACCACATATTTGAAAGGCGCCTCTCATAGGAATTATTCTCCACAATAGGCAATCAAGATTGAAGTTTTGGTGAGAGGAAGCGGGGATGACCATAACCAAACCTAGCGAGGCCTCCTGAGTCAATCCCTCAAGATAGCACCTAGAAGAGTGAGGAGAAAATATTAGGTTTACGGATCGATTCATAAACCGTTGAATGGTGATTTTATACTTAGGGTTAATTGGTTAAATGCTAAATAACCCTTGATTAAATTTTGAATGGACAAGATTTAAATTATTTAATTTTAGTTTAAATTTTTTATGAAACTTGAATTTTAATCCATCAATTTTCTATTAACTAACTTAATTAATTATATAACATAAAATAGTAATAATATATTATTTATATGATTATATAAATATATTTTATATAAAATTTAAATAATTATTTAAATATATTTATTAATTTCGAGAAATAACAAACAAGAGATTGTTCATGTTCGACTCAATTATAAATCGAAATAAATATGATTCGCTCAATGAGCAATCGAGTTGTCGTGATCAATGAGCTTTTTTTAACAACCCTACTAGAATTTCAAGCACATACTAGAGAATTCTGCATGGGATTTTTATAACTATAAATAGGAGTCCTTTGGATCACTTCTACTCATTTAAGAAATTAGAGTAAGATATTATTTACGATTGCTCATGTGAGTGATTAGACTTTCGAGTATGTAACTATCTCTTCTCCTTCTATTCTTTTTATTTTTATAGTGAAGTTAATCTTCTCCTTGGAGTCAGTGCTTTTTCCCCATCTTGAGATTTTTCATGTAAATCTAATGTGTTCTTTTTGGTATTCTTGTGCATATCTTCTTATATTGTATCTCTATGAAACTTTACTAGTGAACCTAATTGTGTTTTTGCTGTCCCAGTTTTTAGCGTGCATATATATATATATATATATATATATATATATATATATATATATATATATATATATATATATATATATATTCTTTTAATTATTTGATATATATTTTTTATTAGCATAGCGTAATTAATTTTAAGATTGTTACAGCCTACTTAAAAATTTTCAATCATATGATTTGTCCAACGTTGGACAAATTAGTTGATATTATTTTTCTACGGATTTTGCTCATTTAGAATGTATTTGTGACATAATTTGTTTATGATAGAATTCTTGTAAATAATTCTTCCAAAAAATTATTTTTAATGAATTTAAGAGATTTTTGCTGCCACTAGGATTTTTTTCTATAAACGGGTTATTTTTAAAGTGCCTGTTTGGGATTGATTTTTTTATTATATTTTAGAGATTTACATTCATATCACACAATTTGAATATATTTATATATTCCTTATATATATATATATATCACCTCATTTTTTAATATCACATAAAAAAATATCATTCTCGATTATTTTTTTTTAAATTGTATTATACCTTTTTATAGAAATATATAACTTAAAGTATCACATATATAAATGTATAAAATTATGTGGTATATATGAAAATCTTTTTTTATATTTTTATTTTTTTATAGCATACTTTTAAATATTTTTAATTTTTAAAATAAATTTTATTATTTAAAAGTACTTGAAAAAAGTTTTAAATATTATGAGTATTTTAAAGAATAAATATTGACAAAAAAAATGATCTAAAATCTTACTCGAAAATGTTCATGAGGTCATAAAACATTGCATAAACATAAGAAACAATAAATATATAAATAAGAATTTCGTAGGGCAGAGAATGAACCAAGTGTTTGATAAGCTAATCGTGACTCTGCACAATTAAAGGTCATTCATGATCGTTTGATTAACTAACTAATCAAATGAGTTTGAACGCATTTGTAAATACCCGATTGCAAATTTGAAGAATTTGTTGTCCGTTTCCTTTAGTCCATGAACAATATCTTTAAATCTTCATTTAAGAGCTTGATACTTGATTACTTGTTCGTGAAAAGGTTATTTAAATTTTTATTTTTTTTAGACTTGATATGACATCAAAAATTTACTAAAACAATCTGATTTCAAAAGAAAACATCCTCAAATAAAACTAAATATCATTTAAAATATGAAACTTTGGGATATCAGTTAAATCCATAAATAGCTCTTAAACATGAAGTGTTTATAGTCAAATCGAGCGTCTTGACGAGCCGGATCTAACAAGCCTAAGATCTCATAATTCCGACTTCATTTAAGCATTCAAATACTTAAAATACATCAAATAATCAAAGAAATCATTCTGAGCCGTCCGATGAAGTGGAGTGGTTCGGATTTTGTTTATTTACAGACGCTACTCTATAATCTATATTCTCATTCCTCATATAAGGGACACAAGCAAGAGAGAGGAGAGAGCTCTAAAGCTTGAAGATTCTCCAAGACAATCGCCACCACTCGGACGTCCCACCGCCGTGCCGCCCGCCGATCCTCGCGTCGCCAATCTCTCTGGTCCATCATGATGACCTTCATAATGTCCCTGTCACCATTATTCTACCACTACTAACGTATCACCAACGTGATTACATAGTTGTTGTTCCCTTCTCATATGCAATCCTATAATCCCGTATCGGGAAAACTTTGTACTCCCAAACAAATATATAGTGGAAAATTTTTGCTGGGCTAGGCCCCGTGATTTTTTTCCCCTATTTCTGGGATTTTTCCACGTAAAAATCCTGGAGTTTCTTGTTCACTCTTCAAATATCTGTGTGGATTTCACAAGTGCATATGAAACTTTTATTCTACCGCAACTAATTTTTCTAGCACATCAAGACTTAATAAGCTTTAATTGATATAAATGTATATTTTCAACATTGCTCACAAATAAGCTCAATTAAGACTTGATTAAAACTCATTTATCTCATTAAATGAGTTATTCATTAATCTCAATTTGAACTGAGTTCGTGAACAAACTAAAGCTGAGCTCAAATGATTTTTTTAAATGAGCTCAAGCTTGAACACCATCCGAAAAGCTAGAATCGAGCTCGATAATGGTGAACTAATTTGAACTTGAACAAGCACATGCTCGACTATATTGACCTCATGCTTAACCTTGTGGTCTCATATAGTAGAATCAAAATTGCATTAAATATTTTTAAAAACCATGTTCATAAAAACTATATATGTTGTTATGTGCTAAAAAATCAATTGCGGTAGAATAAAAGATTTAACTTTATTGTAAAATCCGATACACATGATATTTAAGAATGAATAAGAAACTCAAGGATTTTACATAAAAAAAACTCAAAGAGGAAGAAAAATCATGGGCAAGAAAATCTTTCACTATATATATGTTTTGAGTACAAAGTTTTTCCGATAACGATTACAAAATCAGTAAGGGCAGAGAACCCATAATCATAACAATGTTATAACAATGGTTATATCAGTAAATGCGTGGCGATTATGAATGCTCATGGTTTGATAAAGGATTCGGTACGGTGGTGAATCAGATGGATCACAATGACGATAGGTAGTGGCCAAATGAATGGTCGATGATGATGATCGAGGCAATGGTGGCGATGGTCGACAACGGTGTATGCGGACCGGCACGAAGCATGACGATGATGATCGATGATGGCGGACGGCAAAATGGTGGCTCAGCGACAAGTGACGGTGGTCAATGGCGGTGACCAACGGTGGTCGACGGTGATGACCGGCGACGGTGGTTGACAACGACGAGAATCGGCGGTGGTGGCCGACGGTGGTGTTGGTTGGCGGCCGACGACGGTGGTCGACAACCGTTGAGTGGTGGCACGATTATGTTTGGAGGATTTTCAAGCTTTAGAGCTCTCTTCTCTTAGCCCGTCATGAAGAGTGATGGACTATTTATATATTAGAGGGATGACATTTCTATAAATACATGCAAAATCCAAACCACTCCATCATATGGCTCAAAATGATTCCCTTGATCATCTCATGTGTTTAAATATTTGGATGCTCAAATTAAGTCAGAATCAAGAGATATTGGGCTTGTTGATGGCCACAAGACCGATTTGATCATAAACACTCCATATTTAGGAACTATTTAGATTTAATTGATATCCCAAAACTTCCAATGATATTTTAAGTGCTTGATCTAATAATTTGACTTAGGATCACATTTTTTTGACATCAAGATTCATACTGATTAGTGGAATTTTTAATGTCAGCATCGGTCTCCTTATTTTGTATGACACTATCTCTATCATCTAAAAAATATATGTCAAATAAAAATAACAAATTATTCAATAAAATTTGTAGGTTTATTAACCATATAGTGAGAGAATAGATCTTCAGTGTGTACAAGATTATGACGAAAAGTCGGTGCAGGCGATTGATATACTCATGTAATTCGGTGACAGGAGAGGCACTCACAACACGGGGAGTTGTGTCTCTTTGACCTAGGAGTTTTATAGACCCACTATAAAGGCAAAAAAAGGAAAAGAAATTAAAAAATGGAAAGAAATGGAAAAAAAAACTAAATAAATTTGAAAAAATGTTCATCTAAGATGTTTATGGAGCGCTGACTAATGCGTACCCCCACGAGATGAGCATTTTTTTTCGCTTTTTCAGTTTTTTCTGTTTGTTTTCTTTTTTTTTTTTTTTTTCCTTTGCCTCTATAGTGTCTATAAAACCCCTAGGTCAAGTAAAAGAAATTCCCATATGCTCTAGCGCTTGATGATGAAATCATCTAGCATAAGTTCAAGGGCTAGGATAGAAAAAAAAATTTCTTTTTTTCAGCAAAGCTCTAACCTTCTTCTTAAGAGAAGGTCATTCACTTTGCTAATCGAGACTCGTAGCTCATATGGTGAGGCTCATTTTCCGAGAGAGGCCAACTGCCCCTCGCCGACCGAAGTTTGGAGGCATCAAGACTCAGTTCATATGAAGGCTCGACTTTCCTCGAGAGGCGTCAACTATCCTCGTCAGACCGATCGGGATTTGAGGGCGATCAAGACCTGTATTTTCTACTTCTTCTTATTAGAAATTGAATTTTTTGAAACTCCAATAGATGGTTCAGCAGTTGACAACTGCCAAGATGGCAGGGAAGCGTCAATTAGGAACAATCCCTTGAAAAACTCGTAAAGTCTAGCGGTAATTTGAATATCATTAGAGACATAGATTTTTTTCTTTTTGATCCCATATGTATGCATATATTTTTCGATCATAGTAAAAATTTTATCCAAAGTCGTCCGTGAGCAACAAAGTCATAAAAGGATATGCCCAAGTATTGGGGTGAGTGACTTGCTTCACACAATTCTGACCTTTGTCTTTCTCTCATCTTTTTTATTTATTATGTACTTTTGCAGGATGATAGACGAAGAAAACCAATAGCGACTGCCTACGACGATATAACATCCATTATCACTGACAATTTAATGGTGCTCCAGAAAATTTCATTTCCCAATGAGTTGGTGGCTATATTCAAAAGTCTGATCGAGCACGTTCTCCTCCTCCAAGATAATTTACTATTTCTAAGATGATTCTTCGTGGATCAAGGATTCCCTTTGGCTCTGAATTGATTAATGTCTTTAAAATATGCGATGTAGCTTTGTCACAATTTTATTTCAAGCTTTAGTGAGATCATCGCTGGTTTGACCTTCTTTAGAGAGTGTGGTGTGACTTTGAACATCAAATACTTATGTCAAATGTGTAGATTCACATATGATGCTCAAGGACGTGTTTCTTATTGAGCTATAAAGAATTGGATAGAATTTTCAGCATGGGATCCATCTAGAAATTGGTTTAATGGGTTCTTTTTTCTGAAAAATGAGTGGGGCCTCACTGAAAGATGGGGAAGATTGAATGACCTTCCAAATCCATTGTTGATTGAAGAAAATAAAATCTTAATGACTCTTAATATTCTTGATGTAGGAAGCTTGCACCATGAGTTACGCCACATTGGCAAGTACATAATTGAAGATAGAATGTTCAAGGTTGGCCTTTTCATTCAAACAGGGAAATCTCATGCTCTTCCACAGAAGAGATCAAGTAAATGTGATGAAAGGTCTTCTCATATTCACAGGATTCTTTCAAGGAGGCCTTTACAAAATCATGGTCATAAGAATGTTTCTTCTTTAAAGAAAAAGAAGACATGTGTTAAAGTAACTACGCCAAATATTTGTGGAGAAGATGTTCACCCCCAGTTGGCCTCTGAGAGTTTAGCTATCTTAACTCATAATGGGGAGATTCTTTCAAGCCACATATTCAAGAGGTGTTAAAGCACGATGCACTGACGTCAACGAGCAACTGAATTAGTGCGTTATCTTCTCCTTCTTCTTTTCTCTTTTCTTTTTCTTCATATAATATTTGTGATTTTTTGATTGTAGGTAGCCCAAACATTATGGTTGATGGCTTATTTTGGTGTCACTCTAGACGGAATAATCGAATTTGTAAAGGTAAAATATTTGCAAGACAAGTATGATCAAAAGATGAGTGCTAAGGCCAAAGAAGTGGCGGAGGATCATAATCGGGTGTAGAACTGAAGCTAGCGAACATGTCAACTTCTCTTTCTCCAGTCGAGGTGGAGCATACTGCGTGATGAGTGATTGAGGTGAGGCGAGACTAAAGAGAAAAGACTCAAGCATTTGCGTGAAAAAAGAAAGCTCTTGAACTAGAGAAGAAAGCATTACATGATCGCTCTTTGAGAAGGAGCTTATAATGTCGGTGGAAGCAAAATGAAATCTCTTTGAAGGTAGTAGAAGACTTTAAGAACTCTATTTTATCACGATGCTATCGAGACCATGTCCAAGAAGAATCATATTCTTGATATTGAAGTGAAGGACTTGGAGCACTAATGTTTGAAGGAAGGCTTCATCCGAAGATTCCTAAAAGGAATCTACTTAGTATATCGCAAAACTGGAGCTAGCATTGAGAATCTGTCTCCCAACCAAGTATCTGAAGACCCTTTTGTGAGATTCAGGAGAATGAAGGGGTTGAGAGTGAGTTTAAAGGCGCATCTTCCAGTGGTGAGGAGGACGTTAATATCATGTAGTATCACTTGAGGATGCATTTCTTTTCCTTTTATCTATGTATTGTTATTATTATTATGTTTTGTATTCATAATTTTGATTATTTCTTATGTCATCATGTTAGAGCTATCAATGACATTAGTAAACTAAAATTTTGGGTGATTTGCTCTTATTTTATTTTGACCTATCCGAGGTGATTGGTTAGAATATTATTCGACGACGTTAACCTATATGAAAGAGGTCATAGGAAGTCCACCAAGGACTTTTTGTCCTATCCTAGGCATTAGTAAAAATATTATTTGACATCTTACCTGTATGGAAAAGGCCGTGGAATGTCAACCAAGGACTTTTTGACATATCCTAGTATAAAGTGTTACTTGACTTCTTACTGTATGGAAGAGGCTATAAAATTTCCACTAAGGACTTTTGACCTATCCTAGGCATTAGTTAAAGTGTTACTTGACTTCTTACTTGTATGGAAGAGGTCTGATCAATTCCCCTTGGGATTGATCATGCCCCGACTGAGACACAACATGAGTTGTGCTTTCCTGAAGTGGGAGGATTAAATGAAGGAGATTGTTTATATACAACAAGCTTGAAAGAAAAGGCCATAAACTCATTACTTTAATAAGGTCGGTGATACAATCATAAGATAATTTTAAAAAAAGATATGAGTTGAAGAGGAAATGACAAACGAGATAAAATAAAAGTTGCAATAATTATGCAATAGGAATTACTGATAATACTTTTGGAGATTCTCCATGTTCCAAGTTCGAGGTAAAGTTTTTCCCTCTGGATTCTTGAGCTTAAATGTTCCTGGCTTGACCATAGCTGTAACCACATAAAGGCTATCCCAAAAAGGTGAGAGCTTATTGCATTGAGGGCATTTGCCCGCAGCTCCAAGACTTTGCAGGACCAAGTCACCGACAGAGATGGGATGGGATTTCACTCTTTTGTTGAAGTGACGAGCTAACCTTTGGTGATAAAGCAACCAAGTAGGCCATGTCACGAGTTTTGAGTAGGTCTAAGTTATGTCGAGTTTTTTCTTTACTATTATAATTGAATGATTGAACTCTTGGGCTTGAATCTCGATATCTACTGCTCTCACACAAATTATATGGTGTCTCAGATGTAGTGTGGTAAGCCTAAAGAACATTAGAGAGATCCTCAACCCATTTCCCCCCAACCTTATGGAGACGCATTTTTAACCCTTTAAGTATAGTCCTATTGGTAGCTTCAATCTATCCATTAGTTTGAGGATAAGCTATAGCCATATGCAGCAGCTGAATGTGAAGATGTTTACAAAATCACGCAAAGACTTTTCCAGTAAATTGAGTTCCATTATCGGCGATGGTCTTTGCAGGAAGATTGAATCGACATATTATATTTTTTCAAATAAATTATTTTGCATTTTTCTCTGTGATTTTAGCGAGTGGTTCAACCTCCACCCATTTAGTGAAGTAGTCCACATCTAAAATGATAAACTTTGCCTTGACGCTACCGGAAAAGGTCCCATGATATCAATTCCCCATTGAGCAAAAGGTCACTTTGAAGGGATGAGAGTTTTGTATGTGGTATGAGAGTGAGAGTAACTGACAACATGCACATTTTTTATGAAATCCAAGGCATCTTGCTTCATCGTAGGCCAATAGAACCCTTGCCTTATACTTTTAAGGGCTAGCGTCCTTCCTCCTAGGTGTTCTCCACATATCCCAGAGTGAACCTCTCTTAATGCATAATCACCTCTGATGGTGAGAGTCATTTAAGGTATGGCCCAAAAAAAGCTCATTTATATAGTTCACCTCCAATAATAATAAAGTTTGCAGCTTACCTATGGAGATGTGTTATAGTAGTTGAGTCTTCATGAAGGGTTCATTCTTGTAGAAAGGACAAGATGGTGTCCATCCATGAAGGTTCCTTCATCTCATTAATTACTTGTATTACCCATAACCCTTGGATACTAGGAAAATATATTTCCTCAACATGCCTTCTCTTAAATAGATCTCCAGTAGCAGAGGTAGCGAGCTTAGCAAGAGCACCAGCTCGAGTGTTCTTTTCTCGCAATATGTGAATGATTTGATGTGTCTTAATATGGGCAAGAAGTGACTTCACTGGCCAGGTATCAGGTGTTGGGGATTATGAGTATTGAAGTTTCCTCAACTTGGGAGGCGACAAGCTGAGAGTCAGTGTGGATCATTAAGTTTTGAGCTTCACAATCGATGGAAAGTCTCAACCTGTGATGAATGCCTCATATTCAGCCATATTATTAGTTGCAGAGAATTTTAGACGAAGTCCATACTCTAAGGTATCCCAGGGAGAGAGTAAGATTTCCCGCACAAGATTTAAGCTCCATCAACATAGAGGGTCCATTGAGGAGACAAAAGGGGTGTAAAAGATAGCTCATTTGTAGTAGGGCGCATTCCACTATAAAGTATGAAAGCTTGAGACTTTATGTCCGCTTGGTAGAAAATGGATATCAAATTCTCTCAATTCTATCATTTGATTAACCACTGATGACCTCTTTATAGAATGGTCTTTAATAGTAAATGGGTATAAATACCGATGGTGTGTTCTTAGAAGTATGGATGTAATTTTCTCGTTGAGAATACTAAAGCCAAATCTATCTTATCTGCCAGTGGAACGACTTTCTATATCATAGAGAATTTTACTGACATAGTAAATTGATCGTTATATTGCATTTTTCTCTCGTACTAAAACTGAGCTTATTATGGGAAGAGATCAGATATAAATATAACATCTCCTTGGATAGGCTTGGATAGTGAGGGTGGAGATGTTAAATATTTTGCTCAAAATAGCTTGACATTCATCAGTCCACTGAAATTTATTATTTTTAGCTCCCTTTAATATTTTAAAGAATGACAAGTATTTATCTCCAGAATAGGCTAATAAGTGGGATAAGGCAGCAATTCATCCATTCAAGCATTGAACTTCTTTGATATTCTTCTTTAATTTTCTCGGGATTAGCTTCAATCTTGCGGTGGGTGACCATGAATCCAAGAAATTTTCCCGACGTAACCCCAAAAGCACACTTGGTCGGGTTAAGTCGTATGTTATTACGTTGAAGAAGGTTAAACCATGCTTCTAAGTTAGAAATATATTATGATTCTTCCAAGTTTTTTACTAATAATTCATCCACATATACCTCCATTGTATGGCCTAAGAGGTCTTTAAAAACCTTATTCATAAGGCGTTGATAGGTAGCACCATCATTTTTTAACCCTAATGGCATAACTTGATAATAATATAAACCTTTATATGTTTGAAATGATGTGGGTTCTTCATCCGTTGGGTCCATTTTTATTTGATTGTAACCTGAGTAAGCATCCAAAAAATTGAGTATTTTATGTCCATAGCAGATCGACCAAATTGATTAATGGGAGGGAAAAACTATCTTTCAAGCTTTTTGAGGATATAATCAATATACATTCTCCAAGTTCCATTTATTTTCTTAACCATGACAACATTTGCTAGCCATGTAAGGTAATGTACTTCTCGTATGAATCCCGCTTCTAAGAGCTTGTTAACTTCTTGTTCAATAGCTTTGAGGCGATCAAGTGCAAAACTCTACTTCTTTTGGATGATCGGTTTGAATGTTGGATCAATCTTGAGGGAGTGCATGATCACATTGGGGTAGACCCCAAGCATATCTGGTGGACTCCAAGCAAATATGTCTTAACGTTTGCACAATAAGTCTATGTATTTTATCCTATGTCTGAGAGCAGAGATCTGACTTGCATTGTTCGTAAAGGTTGGTCATCTGATAATGAAATGGAGCAAGTCTTCTCTGAAAGCTCTGGTACTTCTTCATCTCAAAATTAAAATTCGATGTTGAAGGTCATCGAAGGGCATGGTTGAGGTCTGGTAACACGATTGATATTATTTTCATGACACTAACCCCAATTTGGAAATTTCATCTTAAGATGAGATGCCGAAGTAACAGCACCAAAAATTGATTGGAGGGGCCTTCCAAAGATAGCGTTGTACGCTAAATCTGACTTGACCACCGTGAATTGAATTGAATGAGTCACTTGTCGAAAATTCTCTGAGGACAATTGAAAGGGTGATTGCCCCTCCACTCGAACAGGGCAATTACCAAACCCATATAATGGTCCAGCGGAACTTTTCTAACCGCATCTACTAAGAAATGTGGAGTAAAATAAGACATCGACATAACTCCTATTATCAATCAAAATTCTCTTAACATTATAACATGAGTCACCGATCCCCACACAAATGACAAGTGGATCTTGATGCGGAACTTGGACTTCTTTTAAGTCCGAGTCATTAAAAGTGATGGAATGATCAATACAATATTTCTTTAACTCTAGGCCTTCGGAGGTGGCAATGAAGACTTGATTAGATAGCAGTGGTCCTCCTGCAATTATTTCGATTTCTCCAACTATCTAGCGACTATTTTATTATTTATGTGATGATTGTCCTGGTTGCCCCTAGTTGGAGTTATGTTTGCTTGAGTCGATTGATTCTGCACAAATTGACGTAGATATTCTTGTTGAATGGGCCTCTCAATCTCTTCTTTGAGTTATTTACACGCCTCAGTAGTATGTCCATGACTTCGATGGAAATGACAATATTTCTCCTGATTTTTGAATTTGGTTTCTGAGATGCCAGATGGTCTCTTCATCTCGAATGGTCATCAAGATATTAACACAAGATGTGTTTAGTGGTGTGTATTCTTTTTCTGGTCACGGTTCACATCATTGATGTGAGGATCGTGGAGGGAGATCACGACTGCCTTATTACTTATTTTAATGGGATTGATGATCTATGTTCCCTAGGGCACTCTTACGTTTTCCTGTGGATTGTTCAAATTATTTATGATGGGCATTAATAGCTTCATCAGCAGAAATTTATGCTTCCACATGATGAACCAAGTTGGCATATAAGTGGACTATATCTCACACTATTGATGAATAGAAAGGCCCAGGACGGAGCCCTCCAAGAAAACTCCTCTTAATAATTCAGGGTCTACTCCGGGTATTTGGCGAGCCTCTAAGGAGAACCTCTAGAAGTACTCCTTAAGTGAATCACCCTCATTTTGACGAATGCTTGAGAGATGAGAGAAATCTTTAATGATCCTCCGGTTTGCA
The DNA here is from genome assembly GCA_021442155.1 of Cymbidium sinense. Lineage (NCBI taxonomy): Eukaryota > Viridiplantae > Streptophyta > Magnoliopsida > Asparagales > Orchidaceae > Cymbidium > Cymbidium sinense. Next base: position 43,546,096 of record CM038228.1, read on the forward strand.
ATGAACTGTTCCACAAAAATCTTGGCGACTTCATCAAAGGTATGGATGGATCCCCTTGGAAGGGAGTAGAACCAAGTACGAGTCTGACCCTTGAGGGTGACTGGAAAGACCTGACAAAGCAGTGCATCAGGAGCTCGTTGGATATGCATGATGGTCCTGTAATGGTCAATCTGTTCATATGGGTTAGTTGCCCCATCATAGGAGTCGATGCTCGGAAGTTTGAACCTTATATGAATAGGATGTTGAAGAATAACTTCAGTCAAAGATGAAGACTCCTTATAGCCACGATGAGAAGGAGGAGGATTTCCATCTTTAAAGTAGAATTCTTCTCTCATTAAGTGTTGTAATTCTGCACGTATAACATGACGAGTGAAATCAACAGGGTGAGAATGCGCCAAGCTACCGACAATAACTGGTGGATTAGAGCAAGTGATAGATGAGTAGAATTAACGAGCAGGAGGTCAACATCACATTCGAAGTGGAGGAGCTTGGCGATGGGCCCGTGATTAGATTTTTGACCTCCGGCTAACAATCGATCTTGGGGAGATGTGTCACTTAGGTTATGTATTTCTAAAAGTCGATTATCTCATTTTGAGACACTTCCATTCGGCACATGATCTTAGAGATTCTTGCACGCTCACCGAGGTCATGTCTATCGTGGAAGGGGAGAAGCTTGGCATCCTTGGTTCAAGGATTGGTTTCGAGTTACGGAGTTGGAGCGAGGTTCTACGCGCGGCTCATAGCCATAATGTGTGTTCACGATATTGCGATTGTGGGGTTTTCATAAACGCACCAAAAGGCTTAGAAACCAATGCAGAATAAAAGTTTACGCCTTTGTTGTGAAATCCAACGACACATATAGATATTTGAAGAATGAAAAGAAACTCTGGATTTTACGTGAAAAACTCAAATATGGAAAAAATCATGGGGCATAGCCCAATAAAAATCTTCTACTATATATCTATTTCAGAGTACAAAATTTTCCCGATAACGATATTACAGAATTATATATGAGAAGGCAAGACAATGAGAATCACATAATCAGGTAACAATAAATTTATGCAAGAGTGATTGATTAGATGATGGTGAATAGCGCGATGCAACTGAGACTGCAGTGGTGATGACACGGATGGTGAACGATATCGCGGAATGGCGGATGAAAGGTGGTCGATGACGATGATGATCGATGATGGAGGCTAACGATGGCGTCGGATACGGCGCGACGCGGTGTGATCGCGACATCGGTAATGATGTGACGATGATCGCGGTGATGACCGCACATGGTGATGACAACGATGATCGATGCGGCCGGCCGGCGCTTCGGCGCACGGCATGCGAGTTTACGCGTTAATGGTGACCGGCGACGGTGGTCAGCGGCGGTGACCGATGACGGTTGACAACGACGAGGACTTACGGTGGTGGCCGACGCCGCGCGGTGAAGCGGTGGTCGCGGTCGAATGGTGGTGGCCTCGCCAGTGGCACGATTATCTTGAGAATTTTCGAGCTCTCTTCTTAGCTGAGCTCCCCTCGTGAAAAGTGAGGAGCTATTTATAGATTAGAGCATTTCTATAAATACATGAAAATTCAAACCACTTCAGGATTGCATGATCTTGATTATCTAAGAATTTGATTGCTCATGAAGATAATCAAGAAATCTTATTTGATCCACTTCAAGATGCCGATTTGATCATAAAATATTTAAGAACTATTTAAAGATTTAACTAATATCAATAAATGATATTTTAAGTGTTTGATCTTGACTATGGGATCATATTATTTTGACATCAAATTGTTCATAGAAAATTTTAATTATATTTAAACAATTAAAATCGACCAAGGCTTTTAATTTGGGCAAATGATTAATTACGACGATGTGTATATATCAAGATAAATATAAATTTATATTTAAAATATTTACTGTAACTTTCAATTTGTGATCTAAGAAACAAACGCTATGATACTTATTTTGTTATAACATAATTATATTTATTTTACATCATATTCTTTATGATAAAGAAATTATAAAAAATATATATATCATTGATGTGTTATTTTTTTAATTTTATTTTATATGTTGTTTTTAATATTATTTGATTTGGAGAAAATTTTGTTGTACTTAATTCTACATATTATAACTAAATTAACGATTATAAATTCATTTATCATAATCCATAGCTAACCTATGATAAACCATTTTAATAAAATGATTAATTGATCTATAATTGATTAGACAAACTATATGAAAAAACATTGATTGATCATTAATTAACCAAATTAATATAATTATACAAATCATTATTAATTAAGAGGAAACAATGAATATAATTGATTCTTACTAATATTTGAGCTCTTCGAAAGTGCTTTGAATATTTCTCAAAGAGATTTTAAGCTAATATCATCATATTTTTTTGAGATTGGTTTTATTTATTTTATGATGCATTTAGAATAATTCTGTTTTAAAAAAAATTATATATCATTAATTTTTTTTTAAATATTATTTTTATATGTTTTTTTACATATTATTTTCAGTGTACTTATTCTCAGAATTTTATTTATTGTATTTTTAATTTAACAATTTATTATAACTAAATAAAATATGAACTTATAATAGAATTTATACAAAATCAAAACACTTTGATCTATAATTCTCCGTGTTCGATTCACATTACATTGTAACAATTGGTTAAAATCTTAATTATTTACCTAAGAAAATAAATTATTATTGATTCAAGTATATTTGAATAACAAGAATCTCATTATCATATATAAAATCATTATAATTGATGTTCTAGAAATAAAATATCAGCTATAATTATTTTAGTTAATTATTTTTATTATAATATTTGAGTACTTTTTTGATTATTAAAATATATAAACTTTATTTGAAGAATTTATATATATATATATATATATATATATATATATATATATATATATATATATATATATATATATTTATAATATTTTTTCTATGATTTTAAAAAATAATTTTAATGTTTTATGAATAAAATTATTTAATATTTTTTCTTTTTTTGCTAAATTTTATAATTATATATTATTGTTAAATTCCCTGGTCAACCACAATCAAAACAGATTTGAAATATCAAACTTAATAATTGAAAATTACAGTTTGTTAGGCTGGACTGACAGATAATTGAAAATTACAGTTTTTCTTTTTCTATCAAATAGCATGAAATCTCTTCACTTCAAAATACAAATACACAAACTCCTAAGATAAAGATGCTGTCTTAGTCATCAATATATCAAGAATTGACATATGACTTGAAATCTGATACAATTAGATCAGATAATTGCACATTTAAATTTTATAATTTCTCTTATATAAGACAATCGAATTAATCACTATCTTCTCATAAAAATAATTTGTATCCTCTAATTTTATATTAATATTTAAAGTTATCCCTTCTCAGAGCATAGGCTGGTTTTGTCGTTGCTTTAAATATGAGTTGAACAATTTACATGATTTATTATATTCTTTTTGACACAAAAAATTTTATTCTTTTTGAAATTCTCTTTGAAGGTTTAAACATAGTTCTCTCCTATTATCCTACACATAGATCATCATTGTGTTCAGACTTACTAAATCATATGATTTTATAGTGCCTAAATCATTATTTATTTTTTGAAAGATTTCTCATTATTGGGAGTGTTATTACTATCATTTATCAAATATTTATATGATGCTATCACATCTTCATTCGATGGTATTTATTATGAGTGAAATATTATTGTCATTGAATTTTATTATATTTATTGGAGAATAATAGTGCATTTGAGACAGTATGTGGTGGATTTTCACAATGCACAGTTATCATTTAAGAAATTGAAGCATTTTATGTGTGATGTGATAAAAAAATTATGCTTTTCAACCTAACCCGATAGAATGTGGTGGTTTAAAAAGCTTCTCTGATTTTATAAAATTTACTATAACTTTTTAGATAATAATTTCTTCTGCAACTACTCTACCATTATTTTTTCAACTAACTATGACTAACTTAAAAGCACCTAAAATCTTTCTCTCTCCCGTAATAGATATAACTATACAAGCATAAATCATGAAATCATAGTAAATATTTTGTCTATCTAATCATAATTCTCAATATATGCATCCCAAATTTTTTTTCTTTGCGTTATCTTTAAATAGAAGAATGCAATGTATGCTCTTGCATGAATTAAATTCAATAATTTACAGAGTTTTTAATAAGATTACCTCATTAAATTATGGGCTTTAGTGTTTCCATTTAAGATGTTTTCATCCTTAGATAGAGATAATATCATATTAGACTTTGAAAGTGTGTGAGTCCCTTGAACTATTATTGAACATCTCAAAATTTAATTCATATTTAAAAAAAAAAAAGAAAAAAAGAAATGAGTAAGGATATCCTCAAAAAAATTTGATATGAAAAAAAATTAAAATTTTTAATTTTTTTTAAAGATAAGTATAATATAATAATTAGATAATTATTTATATATTACATTTATCTAAAAATAAATCCGAGAATTTAAAAACACCTTATCAAATTTTTTATAGATTTTATCAATACCAAATAAAACATCTAAGGATATGTTTGGGATATTTATGGTTGTATGAATAATAAAAATAGATTTGCTCTAGAAGAAACTATTATCTAAAAAGTTATGATAGGTATTATATATTTTTTTTAATTTTTAGAATATCAATTTGTAACTTTTTGGCTGCACTAGTTAAAACTCAATGAAGTCAAGTTAAAAATATAAATTTTTCATCACAAAATTTTCAAAATAATGCCCTATCGTAATTTATCAAGTTTGAAATAATGAGATTCGAATCACACCATCGGTGAAACACTGCCCCAAATGATGCCCAAATTTTATTAAATCTTATAAATTTTGATTTATGTGAATATATATATATATATATATATATATATATAAATATTATATATATATATCTTTTAAGTAACGAAGATACATATTTTATTGATAAATATAATCACACAAATATTGTGATCTTTAAGTATAAACAAAACGAGCAAACCACATCCACGAAAAGCTTCACCTTATCTTTTATGTTCCCTCTCCCTCTATTTAAGGAGAAAATATCCGAGTCCACGTAGCTTTTTTCCAGGACTTTGACGCTGTCCATTTTTTCAGCTTTAACGGGATGGACTAACGGCGACGACGCCGCTTTATCCCCGACCGGCCCGCCTCGCCTCGCTCAAACAATGGGAGAAGAAAATGAGACGGGCATCGCTCGACATTCCTCCCGCATGACGCTAGGTTTTCTCCGCTAGCTCAACTCGTTTCGATGAACGTCCCGCCGCCGCTGGTTTAGCAAATCTTGCGAATAACTTCCATTGAGGTATTGGACTACATGAGGTATTTACACTATGTTCTCAAACTTTAATGAATTTAGATTTTCTCTCTTCTCACCGTCAGATGTGAACATTTTAGAACATTTAAGTTCTTTAAATGAACATGTATTTTAGTAGTTTTGGAGATGTTTTGCATGTACTCGCCAAGATGGTACCGATTTTCAAATTTTGAACCGATTAGCCTTGTGAAATGTTAGTATATCACAGATGATGTTTGGTCATGTTTCAAGATGAATGTTTGACAGGGATGATAGTATGTTCCGATGGAATTAAAATTTTGTGGCGATGATCAGATCAGACTCTCTGAGAGTACTGAGCATTTTGTCATTTTTTCATTTCTATTCTGGAGGAAATATGTTCATTACAATCCATTAAATAATTTGGAGGTCGATTGGTTGGTTTTAATATTATTTTTTCATATGTACTCTCTCTCACTCTCTTGAGAGTGATGATTTTGGCCATTTTTCTTATTTGGCTTTGAGGAAATATGTTCATTACATTATATAATTTGGAGGATGTTTGGATGATTTTGGGAGATTTTCTACTCAGATTTTGTACTCTCATGAGAGTACAGAGCATTTTGGTCATTTTTTCTTATTTGGCCTGTTTGGAGGAAATATGTTGATTACAATTCATCGAATAATTTGAGGCTTTGGTTGGTTTTAGTATTATTTGCATCTCAGACTCATACTGTGAGTACGATGATTTTGGACATTTTTTCGCTTTTGGCCCTGTTATTCGATTATGTTCATTACATTCGAGTGGAAGCAATTTGGTGGCTATTTGGATGATTTCAGAGATTTTACAGACTGTGAGTACTGAGCATTTTGTCATTTTTTTTCTTTTGGTGTTGGAGAAAATATGTTCATTACAATCCACCAGGAATAATTTGGAGTTGCTTTATTTTTTTTAGTGTTATTTTATATTTGTACTCTCTACTCTCTGAGAGTACATATTTTGTGGACATTTTTTCAGTTTTTTTGGCGTTGTTCAAATTATGTTCATTACATTCCAAGCAATTTGTATGTTGATTTCTGGAGATTTTGATAGATTTCTATGTACTCTCATGAGAGTATAGAGCATTTTGGTCATTTTTTTCCTATTTCTTTGGCCTCTTTGGAGGAAATATGTTCATTATAATCAACTAGGAACAATTTGGAGACTCATTGTTTAGTTTTTTAGTATTATTTTGCATCTGTACTCTCTGTACTCTCTTGAGAGTATAGATGATTTTGTGGACATTTTTTTCAGTTTCTTTGGCCTGTTGTTCAGATTATGTTCATTACATTATTGGAAGCAATAATTGTTTTGGATGGTTTCGGAGATTTTAGATCTCAGATTTCTCTCATGAGAGTATAGCATTTTGGTTATTTTTTCTGCTTTGGCTTGTTTGAGGAAATATCTTGACATTACAATCCACTAGGAACAAGTTTCGCTTGGTTTTTTAATATTATTTTGTATTTATACTCTCTATTACTCTTTGAGTGATGATTTTTGACATTTTTCTAATTTTTTTGGCCTGATTGTTCAGATTATATTCATTACATTCTAGTGGAAGAAATTTGGTGGCTGTTTGGATGGTTTCTGGGAGATTTCTGTGATCTCAGACTCTCAGCATTTTTTTTTTTTTCTGCTTTCTTTGGCCTGCTTTGGAGGAAATATGTTCATTACAATCCATCGTGAATAATTTAGAGGTCGATTGGTTGGTTTTTTAGTGTTATTTTACATCTGTACTCTATGTACTCTCTTGAGAGTACAGATGATTTTATGGACATTTTTTTCAGTTTCTTTGGCGTGGTTGTTCAGATTATGTTCATTACATTTCATTGAAGTAATTTGGTGGCTGTTTGAATAATTTCTGAGAGATTTCAAGATATTCTCAGACTCATGAGAGTAGAGCATTTTGGTCATTTTTTTTCTATTTCTTTGGCCTATTTGGAGGAAATATATTCATTACAATCCATCAGGAATAATTTGGAGGTTGATTGGTTGGTTTTTAGTATTATTTCAGTATCTCTGATTCTCTGAGAGTACAAATAATTTTGTGGACATTTTTTCCCAGTTTTTTTGGCCTAGTTGTTCAGATTATGTTCATTACATTCCATTGGATGCAATTTGGTGGCTATTTAGATGATTTCTGAGAGATTTCTACATCTCTACTCTTTGTACTATCATGAGAGTACACAACATTTTGGTCATTTTTTCTATTTTTCTGGCCTGTTTGGAGGAAATATGTTGACTGCAATCCACTAGGAATAATTTGGAGGCTGTTTGGTTGGTTTTTAGTGTTATTTTGCATTTGTACTCTCTGTTTGGATGATTTCTGGGGGATTTCTCCATTTGTACTCTCTGTACTCTCATGAGAGTATAGAGCATTTTGGTCATTTTTTTCTTATTTATTTGGCCTGTTTGGAGGAAATATGTTCATTACAATCCATCAGGAATAATTTAGAGGCTGTTTGGTTAGTTTTTTAGTGTTATTTTGCAGATTCTCAGATTTCTCGAGAGTATATGATTTTGTGGACATTTTTTTCCATTCTTTGGCTGTTTGGAGGAAATATGTTCATTACAAATCAATTGAATGAACAATTTGGAGGGATTATTTTCTTATGGGTGATTTACATCTGCATTTTCATTAACTACTTTTCATTTTGAAGTTTACCATATCCGGGAAAAGGATAACTGAGATGTGCCTACCACCAGAACGTGTTCAATATTAAAGACGATTTATGAAGTCATTGACATTTTAAAGAGGCTTCATCTGCATCAATTCATTAGACTCACCTAAATTCGAAGACTCAAAAGCCATTACCTCAATCGCTCTTGGGAGATAGAAGCAAGCTTTCTTTTGGGGGCATCATTCCTTTCACCCCGATGAAGTCATAATAGGGATGCCAAACAGAGGGGAGAAGGTCTTATGGTAAATCCCTATCGCAGTCAGTGGACTATAAGACTATGCTTGAGCGCGATAGCTCATTGCCTATGGCACGCTTTGTATATACATTTTTCGCTATCAAATCTTTTTTTTATATATCACAACTATAGGGTGGCATCTAATTGATTGTCTACATGACATAGAATTTGTTGAATACAATAAGCGAGGCCATTTGGACCTTCATAGCCACAATTTGATGGTATTACATCAAAGATTCATACCCGTACACACCGGTACATGAGCTTTGTCACTCTTCTTATGGTATGTTTTAAATCTTCGGTATGATATTAGATTGAAGTTAACTTATAAATATTAATTGTGATAGTCCGCATAAGCATCATATCGCCATCTCCATTTGCAAAGCCATCGATGTGGTCGAAATAAAGTTTCCAGATGAAGCCTTCACTGGTTTAGGAGGACACCATGTGACATATAATAATATCACTTAGATCATATAAGAATGTAGAGAGAATGGATGGGATTGATTTGTGGGTTACTGCTATCGAGGAGATTCTCACGGCAAATGGGTCCTACCATCCCTACATGGGGAAGCTCTATGGAGGTCACCAGTGGGAACTCTTGAGGAGGCACAGTAAGACCTATGGAGGCTACCTGAGGAGCTCAAGGCTGGGGCAGGGAGTCTCCCGTGGAGGCAACTACGCCGGATACTTCCACTGGGAAGTCGCCCGTGGATACTTCCACTTGGGAAGTTGCTGCCCTTGTGGATACTTCCACTTGGGAATCCCCTAAGGTAGCCTCCACTATGAAAGCCCCTGTTGAGTCCACCATAGGGGAAGCTATTGTGGAGGCCTCCACTGCACATGAAGATGCTCTGAAGCCTTTAATCGGCAACATTGAGCATGGTGTGAAGGCTCGACAGATAAGGAAGAGGAAAGCTGTTTGTTCCCCCTTCACACACACTTACAGGAAGTCACGAGCAACAATAAGTGATGTGGTGGCCTCCACTCAAGATGAGATGCCGACTGCAGAGGTATTAAGTTACTTTCTTTTAAATTTGAGATAATAAAAATAGATTTCACTAAATTTTTTATAGGTTTGCAAATATGAGCCAATAAAGGTCGATGACCCCCATAGACTGCTATCGTTGTAGTGGAGGAGAATCAGTCAGAGGTATGAATCATCTCAGTAGATCGATCCTTAATTCATCACTAACTTTCCGCCGCATTTTGTCAAAATCAGAGGCACATCATTTTGTTGACTTCTCATCCGAGTATTCTAAGCCGATGCTCCATCTTATTGACATGTCGTGCTCCATTCAAGGACAAGTAAGTCAATCTTCAATCAACTCCTTCATACATAAAATAACCTATTCTTTTAATTAAGCTCACTTTAAATTATTTCTCACTGGGTGATACAAGATTCGGGAATATCATTATTGCAGGGTAGATCGATGAGTTGTCGACAAGATCTCTCGATGCACGCCGATGCATTCTCCTTCTTACTGAGGAGTACTCGCTCGGGGTCAGATGTCCCCTATTTGTACATCTCATGCTTGACTGCAAGTTACCCCATAGATATGCAGTGTATTATGATTCAATCCTTATTTGTATATATGGAAACTATAATTTATAAACATTCTCTTCTTTTCTTATAGAGCTATGTGAAATATGGCCTACACAAGGAAAGCAAAATGTTCATCCAGCATGTCACTGCAAGCAGTGTGTCAAGGGCTGAGCTACTCTTACTTCCAATTATATATAATCAGCACTTGACACTCCTGGTTGGGCATATTAAGCTAGGGGCTTGGTATTTTTATGACTCATTACTAAAACCAACCCATAAGGTCATTCTTCCTGAGATTGTGTTTGTTTCAATTTGGTTTCATAAATTGTTTTTTTTTTGACCCCTACTATACTTTTGCTTTTCATCAAATTACTTGTTGAAGATGTCCGCCTTTTGTGAGATATCCCACAAAATGGCCAATCGAAATGGTGAGTGGGTTGTCAGTCCAAGATAACAGTGTTGACTGCGGGATGTTTGTCTGCAAATACATGGAGGCAGTAATTAGAAAATCCCCACTTAACTGGGCTGACCACCAAGATTGGCCAAAGAAGATGAATTGCTTTAGGCTGTTCGCCACGCTTATCTTTTGGGAATGAAAAAGCCAAGCTAAGAACTATATTTAAAGTTTGATAAGTAGGAAATAATTGTGGTATTTCTTTTATTCTATTTTTCTTCAATATCCTAAGTTTGGATCTTTTTTATTATTAAATAGAGAACAC